>CM022879.1:26406470-26447092 GCA_012654025.1 Pachypsylla venusta | reverse complement strand
GGGGGGGGGGGGGGGGGGCATTGAAGGAGCCTCTGTAACAAATCACTAATAAAATTAGACAACAAGTTAGGGTCGTAACCCAAATTTCATGTAACTCGGATGAGCCGTTCTAATTTTGAATGAGCTGTACAATAAGAGGTTCATTTAAATTGAGTAAATTTAGTGATTATCAATATACATACTATTTAGAGATTTTAAAGGCATTAAAGGCTTTTACAAAAACTTGACTGTTCGTTTTTCCAAAAAAACCTACGATTCTACTAAAATTTTCTATCAGAGACCAACCCAATTCGCTCAGTTCATAAATCAGAAAGATTTTGTCTCTCAGGTCGGCAGTTTGTAGCCAGTTAATAACGGATTTTTTCCTCTCTATCATTGCGAATTATGACAAATAACTTTTCTATTTTCGTCAGGAGTTCTATTTCTCCATAGCAAGCAATGGCTCGATTTCTTTATGCTGAGCATGGAACGGGTGGCCGATGAGAACAGTCATTGCAAGTTCGTTTTGACAACTGATACCTATTTGACAAGATCTCTCAGTTTTGTGTATCCGAAACATAGCATTTTACCGCCCTTATTTGATTCAATGTAAGTCATCACTAATTTGCGATATATTTTTTTTATATATAAAAGGTTTTGCCCCGGAATCACTTTTGCAATACTTCAAGGACTACTGTGTGATGCTAATAATTCACACAAGTTGAGCATTTTAACCTCATTTCAATCAGAACTCTGCGCCTGTGAGAGATTCAGGTTTTGGCTGAAATGTAAATGTCAAAAAATAATTGTTCCGATCCTGAGTTAAGATCCTATTCGGATCTTCACTCAGGATCTTAATTGACGGCTCTAAAAACATTGAAAACGTTTAGCTTTCCTCTTTCTTTCGCACTTTCAGCAAAATCAGAAGCGATATGGCCAAGCAAAGGTATTCCAAAGCTCAACTTCAATTTGGAATATCTCCGGCCTTGTTTTGAGTTCTATTTAATAATCAAAGTTGACCCCACCTGGGACCTCCCCTGATAATGTCCCAAATTTTAGTGTTTTTGAAAATTCTCAAAGTGTTTTCAAAATATTGAGCTCCGCTCTTTTCTTTTTGAGACACCCTGTATACTATCATTTATTATCTTTGCTAATGTTTTTTGAGACACCCTGTATGAGTATAAGAAATTTCAATCTTAGTATGAAATTAATCTTTACCGGAAGAAATGAAAGAGAAAACAAATCAGGTTATTGTTGCGCCACACTGTACTACAAACAAGGGGGGATCTTGTCTCTAATCTTCTCGTGTTGGGGAACTGCTAGGAACAATTTTCATCTTGCCAGCAGACGTGGACGCTACATCCGGTGATACAAACATATGGGACGCTGTACTTGACCAAGAAACTATTGGACATCTAAAGTTAGCATTACCATACCACCTTATGCAGAACCTACGGAAGTTACAAAATTCCTGTCATTTTTGCAGAGGGGATAGAAAATCGACATAATTTGATGAAACTGCTGTTAATAATCATTTTGCATTTCCAGAATGCTTTCTTACGTGGAATCTGGAATCATCAAACATTTGCTTACCAAAGACTTGCCACAAGCAGCAATCTGTCCTCTAGATCTGGGTAGTAAGGAACGTCAATTAAGAAACTCTGATTTGTTCACAACTTATATTGTGGTCCTGTCAGGATTCACGGCAGCTTTTGTAGTTCTACTGGCGGAGCGCTTGTCAAAACGCTTCTGCCTGGGGAAGATTTCACAGGATGAGTTAGCCATTCAGATGGGTTTACCATACAGAGGTAAGCTTTGATTAACATCATGGGGGAATTCTTTACGTTTTTTCTGCGTAGTTGTTCTATGTAGACTTCACAGTTTTTTAAACAATTTTTGCTCGTCCGGTAATTAGTGCAATGTGCTCAACATAAACAAAACTGTCCTTGACAAACTCCAAAAGACCAAATCGATTTCATGAACTAATTAGCTGATTCTATATTTAGGAATCATTATTGTCTAAAAGTTTTATCTAATTGGTTGAGATCAAAATCTAAGGGCTTATTATAAACTTTCTGTTTTTCTAGTAANTTTAAACAATTTTTGCTCGTCTGGTAATTAGTGCAATGTGCTCAACATAAACAAAACTGTCCTTGACAAGCTCCAAAAGACCAAATCGATTTCATGAACTAATTAGCTGATTCTATATTTAGGAATCATTATTGTCTAAAAGTTTTATCTAATTGGTTGAGATTAAAATCTAAGGGCTTATTATAAACTTTCTGTTTTTCTAGTAACTACTTGGATTCACATTTTTTTTTTGTTATGTTCGATTACAATAGAAAATAATAAACCCAAATAATAATGATCTAACAATTGTCTTACTATTTTCCAGGCTTCCTGAGCTTTGATAAGAAAAAAATAGAAGACAAATTGAATGCGAGCGCCAAAAAAGCTATTTTCAACGGAACAGAATATTTCGTGTACAAAAATGAGTTGGGCCAAAAAAGATTAATCCCCACCAGAACGCCTTCTGCCGCGTTGTTTCATAGATGGAACAGCTTATTGTAAAATAAAAGATGGAGGTCACAATTCAAGAAATGATTTTTAAAAATAAATTACTTTAATATCGTAATTCACAGTTTATACTATTTTACGAAATGATAGGGTTTTAGCTTATAATTATTATTTAGCGTAATATTAATTAATTATTACAGTAAGTACGAGAATGAAATAAATAATTACATAATTAATAAAGATGGCGAACACAACCAATTAACACTGTGTTTGCATTACTCCATATTCACTGAACAGTGATTATCCCCGGACAAATCAAGCATTATATAAAAGGGAAATCAGAATTGCTGTAAGGAACAACAAAAATAGTAACTAATATTCTAAAAGAGGGGAGTTAAGGAGACATAATGAAAAATTCAAAACTTTACATTGCTGCTCTCATGATGGTTGAGTCTACGTCCCAAGACAGAGTTTACCAATTCCAACCAAAGACCATCATTACCAACAACACACAAATTTCGTTCACTATCCTTATCGCAGTTTTTCAGACTGAATGAGAACCAGCGGTCGGTCTGCTCCAAATGATTGGGATTAAATATAATCCCGCCCTCTCCCAATCAACCACACAAGACTGACAACTTGTTCAGCAATAATGTGACTCGATTCTAAAGAAGTCACAAAATTCCGGAATCTTTCAATTGCAGGTGCTACTTTGAATCGATATAACTTGGGGCAAATAACTAGCACTGCACAATACGATATAAAAAAGCAGTTAAACAAAGATGAATAAACTGACAACTCGGTATAACACGCACTGTACAACTATAAATCCGCATCATTGCATCGCACGATTTTTCAACGAAGGTGGAATCCCCGAAATACTTGAAAAGAACGAGACATTTAGTTCACGAGTCAAGAACCATGCGTTTTGAATAAATTAAATGACACCCGGATCATCTAGTTTTTTTACTTAAATTTCTCCTTCGTTTTTAACCTTTCAACCAATCGAGCTTTAGGATTAATCTGTCGTTGTAGTGTTTCACAGTGCGTGTTCCGCAGATTTTTTTGTTTTATAAAAATAGTATACAACTACTACAAATGAAATTTTGTAAAAATACAAAGCGCTTTTGAAAACAAAGTCATTTTCAACATAACCAATTTGTAAAGCGTATCTATAAAACGCCAATAGGTGGAGTAGCTCAGATAATCTTTGGCAGTAAATTTAAGTCGCAAATTAACTCACAACTTCGATACCACGAGACTCCACTTGGAAGCACATGAAAAATAATCATCACGGCCATGAGTACCCATATATATGATAGCATGGCCCGTGGGACAGGATAATAGTCTCATTCATCTAAATTTTATATCACCCGAGAACTCTATTGGTATCTCATGATACTCTAGTATTGTTAAATAGTTTTAACCAGTGTTGTTAAATAGTTAACAACACTGGTTAAAACATCAAACGCATTCTGTAAAAATTAATAAATAAAATAAAAATCATGAACAATAAAGAGGAGGTTAGAGAGTAAACGTAAAAAAATAAAATAAACAAAAGTAAAATAATAATACAGATAGGACGAAATCGGTAGAAAAGGAATATTCCATTTCAATTCATGGAGGTGCTTCATAGTTTCGTAAAACAGCACTTAATGAGGCATTGCCAAATTGACTGGCAAATATTCAACGATTTAATGTGATAACATATCCATAGAGAACATTAATAGCTCACTTAGTAAAACGCTCGTTTAACCTGATCAAGAATTTGATACTCAAAGACATTCAAAATCATTTATTTATTGCAAATATTTCAAAAGAACACTTTCTACAGCGTTCAACGTTACTGTTCCTTTTTGCATCATCAAATAAGGGGCGTAATTCTAAGATGGGGATGGTGTAATAGTCATTTTCAACGTGGACAATAAAGATGGTGTTAATAATTTATTCCCCATTCAAAGACCCATGCACTCATTTTTCTTCTTCTCAAAGTAGTCTTTTTATAACTTCTTGAAATCACCTTTTTTGAAGGGTGATTTCAAAAAGTATTTACTAATGTTTTAGACAAGTCAAATAACATTTATATTAGGTCGCAACGTTATTTTCAGGGCATTTTTTACAAGGCATATATAGCTTTTGTTGAACTTGTTGGTAAATTGGTAGGAACTTGAAAATTAGCTACAATGGCACAAAGAACTTTTCCATTGTCAATTGCAAAATCTCTGTCACTACCTCAGTGAGAACCACTGAGATAGAAAGGCTTTAACAGCCATTTTTTTATTGCTACTAAAACAAAGAAAAATATTGTAGTAGTTTAGTGAGTCGAGATAGAAAGCGTCTCGATATGCTCGTCACTTTCCATTGAATCACCACGGAGTGTCAATTACATTCAGAGGGGAAGATCAAAAGGTTGTCTTTTAAATATATAAAAATCAAACTAATATAATGAAGCCAATGATTAGAAATATAAAATATCAAATTTCTGAACTAACTAAAAACAAAAACTAATAAATTCTATACGTTTGGATGGCAAAGTCTATGCACGAGATGGAAGGGGGTATGTCCTCTAACTATTTGCTTGCTTCATTTTCTCCAACCTCATTCTTAAACTTTCAACTTTTGATAAATTTTCGGGAGAGGTGATTTCCTGAAACATAAAATCATTATTTCATTCTCAAAGAAATATATGAAAGAAATTTGAAATGCAAAGTTCATATTTATTTTTGTGCTAGGGGGCTTCGCTCACCAACCCCCACCGCATATTCCGATCGCTTTGCAATCTCCAATGTTGCCCCCTCAATATAATAAATGAGAAGAAATAAAAAAACTTATAATAGAGGGATTATGTTGAACCTTTAGAATCGAACAGAAAAAAAAAAAAAAAAAAAAAAAAATAGCAACCCAAATGATACACCGTAATAGCCACAATTGCCATATGGATTATAGTGACTTATTTGCCACTTGGCGTTTTCACGTTTTGAAAGTTAAGGTTTTCTACAAGGTTTTCTTTTTTCTCTCTTGCCTTAATTAGTCAGGTGACAGTGATTTGTTTATACTTTGTGTAGATTATCATGCCTTTCACATGAAGGAAAAGGCTACTTTTCCAAATTTTGGACTACTGATGACCCATATAATGTCTAGTTGGTCCTCGAAGCTCGTCATTCACAAGGAGTGTCACAGTAATGACTTATACCTACTGAGATGGCAGTTTTTTCCGTTTTATATATATATATATATATACCATAGTATTCAGAGTAATAGAGAAATTTGAGGAATTAGGCGCAGAAAGTACTCAAATGCCAACGAAGAAAAAAATCTTAGAAAATCAGCCTACAGGTTTACTGTGAACAAGTAACTTACAATTCTCGTCACATGTCTCTGTGGAGATATGCTCTGAAGCTGTTCGAGATCCGACATTTCATTTTCTCCTTTCTGATTGGATTGACTGCCTCCTTGTGAGGACACTAATCCAGCTTTCATCTGTAAATCTCTCAGTCTTTTTCTGTATTGGGCTGCCTCAGATTCGTCTTCCTCCTCCTGCGTTACGTGGGACCGGTTGTTATTGTCGGAGTCTGAAAAAAGGGCAGTCACAAATTGAAGGATTCATTTTAGGTATTACAGCTTCAAAGATATGAAACGCGCCACCCACCAATTCTGGCCGACATGCTGCAAACATTGGAGAAAATAAAAATAATCTAAATACTTCATTACTATTACTTAATTACTAAAAAAAAACTTCTAATTCAATCGTT
Source organism: Pachypsylla venusta (assembly GCA_012654025.1). NCBI lineage: Eukaryota > Metazoa > Arthropoda > Insecta > Hemiptera > Aphalaridae > Pachypsylla > Pachypsylla venusta. Next base: position 26,440,844 of record CM022879.1, on the reverse strand, counting down.
TTCCTCGTCGGAGAAATAGTTACCTATTTTATTCGCCTTATTGCTCTGTTCACACCTAATCTCGAGCTCAATGTTTTTCAATCCTCGCTTGATATAATCCTGGAAAACTTGCGAGTATTGCGTGAGCTCCAAAGGTTGCTCTGGGTGGTCTTGTTTGAATTTATAAAGCAACCTTAATCCCTGCAATAGAAAAAATTTAATTTCATTCACTTATCTGTTAAATTTGATTTTTTAATGATCGGCCAACTCCTTACATTTAAAGCGCCTAAAAAAATGAGTCAACTAAAATTTACAACATAACAATACAAAAATGTCCTTTGGGGATTGCATTTCGGACTAAGTTTTTTTTTTTATTCTATTAATCTTAGCTTTAAATAAAGATTGCCGGTTCTACGCATCAAACGCATAACATTGGGACATTCAGCCAAGGGCCATAAAAAACCTTTCTGGAAACCTCATGTTAATCTGTTTCCACCTTTTCTAAAGCTCAATCTAGAAAGGGTGTTGCATCTACGCCTCAGGAAAAATTGTGAAGTCCATCACAACCAGCAATACATCAAATGTCATTTTTATTCTCTCTGATGTTGGAAGAAGCATCTAGAGACCGCTCTGCGTCAGATATTAGAATTATATGAAGTAACTCAATCAGCCGCTCCATAATTTAAAAATACATAGTGCATTGTTCTCGTGAAATTAATTTCTTTCTGAATTTTCAATATTATTCAATTGAATGTTACCTCATTAGTTTCATCCTTGTTGCCAATCTTCCTGAAGATCTCTGTTAATATGTCAGCATTTTCTTTTGTTACTCGAATATTGACGTTGCCGTTTTCTATATTCTCAGAAATTTCCGATTCAGGACAATTTTTATTTGTTTGGATTTGAGTTTTAGCATCTGTGTTAGGTACCACATGCTGAAACGAAGACAAAATATGATATTTTTTAAAAATATGTACGAGTATTTTTAACATGTATGTGTGTGTAAGTTATTTTTCATACGTAATATGTGGGTGTAAGTTATTTTGCATTCATAACATGTGTGTGTAAATTATTTTGCATGCATATTTATTTAGTGCCTAATCCAACACTTTCAATAAAAATAGTATTTTCCCAGAAGGTACTAATCGGACGGATATCTTTCAAAATATGCTTCATCGTATTTGAAAACGAGCAAAATTCAAATTAAAAAAAAAAATCAACTTTAGGGGTTACTATTTTCTTTCAAGCATTTTGTTTTTGTGTGAGTAGGTTAACACAGAAGGTTCCCATGTACAGTTTGACTTGCGAGAGTTGGGACAGCGTAAATCACAAAAACGTTTGTAGAGGACGATAGCATACGTACTGCTATGAAGTAATAACCACAGCGTCGCCTGTGTTTCAAGTTTTGTATTTCGAATTATAGATTATAAGGTAACGTTTTATAAGAGACGAATACAAATAGAAATGAAAGAGACAGAACCTACCTGTCACGAATTAAAATTAAAATTATTTTTAATTAGTTGTTGTTAACGTTCTCAACGACTCTCACTGTGTCTCCAGGCCAAGAACGGCGACCTCTCCTACCGGATAGCTGACGGATCTAGATTAGTTGGGTTTGACGGATAGTTGAATAATGGATAGTTGCTGGCTGCTCATGATTTACATCATGAGCAGCCAGCATACATAGAGGACAACGATCAGATACTTCAGGGTTTAGCAAGGATTTATATACCAACTCTTTTAAGAAGTATCTGGAGCAGCTGGAATAACAGCTCCAACGGAGGAAAACACAGTGAGTTGTCGTCGGAACCGGTGTTGATGGTCTTTTGCCGTGTTATTTATTTAATTAGTTAGTACTACAAGCAAAAACTAGTAAAAATAATAAAATACTTAAAATTAGTGCAAAAATCAATTTATTTTTAACCTTATTAAGGAATATAATGTCAGTTCACATTACGAGCAGTGTGTTTTAGACGTGGAAGCTCTCGAAAGCATAATGTAAATACATTTTGCCACAAGATCCACCCTCTGCCCCTTTTCAAAGTGAAACAAAATATGTTTCAGTTTTTTTTTTTGCTTTGAAATCAAATTCCAGCCCTAAGTTCCAGGGCCGTATAGGATAATAACCTTCTTTTTTCAAACGGATAACTCTCGTTGGAAAGAAATTAAAATGGGCGTATTTTTGAACGACATTGAGAATTTAAAAATGCACAGACGGAGAGTTATTATTGCAAAATACTTTAACTTGGAATAGTTCAGGTCCAGTTTTGAGTACCGATCTCAACATGCTTTCATTTAGACACTTTCAAGAAATTGTTCTATTTCCAGTTGACCCCTTGGGGTCTCTCCTGAAATTGCCCTAAATTTGAAAACCACACATACAAAAGTTTTTTACACAAAAGTAAAAAAATAATACTTGTATCAGCGTTTTCCAAAATTCCAATCCGCTCTCTACATATTTTGAGTGGCTTGTTTTTTTCAGACACCCTTAATGTAGCTACTTTGGAATTCCAATCGTTCCACATCAAATTGTGAAATTGATATGAGACCGATTGGGAACCCCCTCGCCATTCCAGAAAACATTATAAAAATCTGGAAGGTATTAGATTTACCTATGCCGAATACAAGAAACTGACTACAAGTAGACGGACAGAGACAAATAAAGCGCTGAAATTTTTAAGTCTCTACACGAATACGAAGCTTCTGTATCATTTAAAATTTAGTAGAAAAAATATTATTAAATATGAGGATTCCAAAAGTATTTCCAGATAAAAGACTTTCTGAACACACTGACTATGAAAAATATGACATTATTGCTTAATTAACTCAAAGCAAACTTATAAGAATAATAAAGGGCAAGGCATAAGAAAAGTGCTGTAGAGAAGAAGGTGAAAAAGTGGCGAACATAGTAGAAGTTAAATGAATAAAAGAAAAACAAAAGAGACCATATTTTTTTTTAAAAAATAGACGAGTGAAAATTATTATATTGAAGAAAAAATAGCCTGACTGTAAGCCAAACAAATAAAATACAAAAGAAATATATTAAGGAAACCGAGGCGTAACAGAAAATAGTTTCTCCTTGACAATACAACATGTTCTATGACTCAACTATTATATTTTCGTTTGTTACAAAAGCGATTTCAAACGCAAGGGCACGCCCCCAAAGTTACGATTTTTACAAACATTTCTAAACGCAACTGACCCATAGAACATTGTGGTTTCATAAGAACACCTTTCCCCTGTTACTCCCTCTATTACATCATGAAACCGTGTTTCATTTTAATTTCGACACGAAAATAAATACATTTTATAATACATTAAAGCAATGATAAAAAGAAGCGATGTATCTACAAACAAATGACGCACATACTTAGTCGACGTTTAGCACATCTTAAGGAAAGCTCTGTGTAATCAAATATTGTTATTTTGAAAATAAAGATTCTATTATATTCTACCATACACTCACTCCCTTCCTTGGTTATCAGGCAATGTAAAAAACTACTAGTCGTAAGAAAGTAAAATTTGGGCAAATCATTGAAAAAATTAGAAGCGCTAAGAAAACGTTAAAAATTAAAACCATTTTTAATGTTGTATTTATAGAACATTCAAAAAGTTTCTGAAGCTGAAACAATTTTTGTCCAGCTTTAAAAATGAGGATTTCACAAAACTTCGACGAGGTCAATAATTTCAAGGGACAAAACTGTGCAAAAGAGACATGTCACACCAATTTTGTCCGAAATCAAAACTCGTAAAATTACAGGATTATACAGAAAAGAGTATGATATACATTCAATTTTTAGTCATAGGTTAGAGATTAATAAAATTTCAATCTAAGTTTAACTTAAATTCCTATTTACAACTCATGCATACGACTGAAAAACAAATAAAATCAAGACACAAAATTAAAACATGCAAAAAACTTTATGGAACAAAACATCTTAAATTTTCCGTAAGAAAAGGAACACGATGATTTTTATTGATTGATTTTCTTAAACTCGTCCTTAAATTAAAATGAAGGAGTTTGGGGGTTGAATATCTCACATATTTCTTTTAACTTTCTTTTAATAAATTAGGTACCTCACAAATTTACTTCACTTATTTATTATTAAACTGGTTGCAGGTCTCTCATTAGATTGCAATTATCACTGCGACCTTTATTTAGATCTCCTGGATACGAATCCACGGCCTCAACCAACTGAGCTAAAGAGGCTGTTACTTCACTTAGTTACGTTGTTCTCTCGAATGCAACCTAGTTACATAATTTTTACTCTGATTTTTCTCACTCTTTTAATCGTATTCAAGCTTATGAAACTAAAATAATAAAAAATCAAATTTTTCCAATTACTTGAAGTAGTTTGTGAACATAGTAATAGAGCTCACTGTCTTCCGTCACACCCGGTACTTGAGATAAACAGTTGCCTAATTCTGAGTTTCTACAACGCGCCATTGAATGGATCACAGTTTTTATAGTTCGGAGTGGAGTATTACTGGGTTGACTCCGCCACCATGTGGATGGATATGCCTAAAAAAGAAAAATATAATGCAATTAAGAAAACATTTCGTCGCCGTTGTTATTGTTGTTGTAGTGACGTTTCTTTTACAATTGACTGTTGGCCCCTTTTCTAGATTTAGGTTTGGAAAAATGGTAGGAATAGGTTGATATGGATTACCGAAAATGTTTTCGTGCCCTTCTCCGACTAAAATAAACCAAAGAAAGAATCACGCGCTTTTGATAAGGCGCCCCGCCATACGATATTTTTTTAAACATAAATTTGCTCATGTTATTTTCTTAATAAAGAATTATTAAGGATTCATTTCAGCCAGCGTCTATGGCAGCGTTGAATACACCAGTTCCGTTAGATCACTGAAGTTAAGTAACGTCCACGGGCTTTAACCAAGTGGGTGTCCAAGTAAGTTTGCGCCCTCGTGATGCTGGCTATTTTTCCGGCCCATCCCAGACTGGGTGAAGTCAATGTGGGTAGCTGGTTTGTAACTTTCCAGCGAATGGAGAGTGAAATCTCCATCTCGAATGACCAATAGATGTTAAAGAGACGTTAAGAAAAAAAGGATTAAATTCTATTGACGATATTGCCTTTAATAAAAAACCAAACGAATAATAATACCGTTGTAGACTTAAGACGTCGAGGATTAAGTAGTCGTTGATGAAAAACGCGAGAACTAACTCAAACAACTCGAAAAGAAACTCAAAACATTTTATTAAAGAAAATAAAATCAAAAAAGGTAACAGCCAGCGTTTATGGCATGTTGAATACACCAGTTCCTGTAGGATCACTGAAGAGTACCATGTGGGTGCCCACGTGGGTACGCACCCTAGTGATGCTGGCTTTTTTCCGGCCCAACTCAGGCTGGGTGAGGTCAATGTGAGTACCTGGTTTGCAAGTTTCCAGCGAATGGAGGGTAAAACCCCGTCTTAAATGACCAATAGATGTTAAAGAAACGTCAAGTTAAATTAAAAAAAAAAAAAAGTCGTACGCTGTTTATCTTCAAGAATAGCGTATACAAAACACGCCAAAAAACTACGTAATTTACACACCGAAAATTCACAATTAACTTACTGATAATCACTTCAAGTTAACTCACTGTTAAAACGGAATGAACTGAACTTAAGTTTCTACGCACAGCCTCCTTATATTGCTTCTAACCAAAATTTCCTTGTATTGCTTCTAACCAAAAAGAGGAAGCAGATTCTGGAAAAATATAGCTTCTAACCGAATTATTAGAAAGAGGAAGCAAGGTATAGAAATTCTTTACAGTCCAGAAAATTCAAAATAAAAGGAGATGTGCTGCTATGTAGTGGATTCCTTTGGAATTTATTTTCATAAGAACATTTGATTCAAGTCGGTGCTACTCTCATCTGTATTCACTTCAATACCTTGAAAAATGAGCTTCTCCTAAAATAATAATACCTTGAAAAACATATGAGCTTCTCCTAAAATTTTAACATAATCAAGTTTAGAGTCCCATTCGGGGAAAAATTTCAGTATTTTCCACAAACATTTCATTGAAAGCTCAATATAATGTTCCACTTGAGAGGGATTTGTGGGATTCTCTTGTGACTTTTTGATTCCATCGGATAACACTTGAAATGTGGCACTGAAACATTGTAAATAAAATCAACGAAAAATTTAGAGAAATATACTATAAGTCATCGGAGAGCTGCAATGAAGGAGACTACAAGATCCTCACGATGCCGATGACCGGAACTATAATACATTATCCCTTTGTTGGTCGGGCCTCGAACTTTTGGAATCACCCTTGTATCTACCATTGTGATAACGTTTTTTACGTTACCCCAAATATAATTCGTTGTTCTCCCCCTCTCTAATGGTGGAAACAAGTTGATGTGAGGTCTTCTCATCAGGTCGTCCTGATGCGTAGAATCGGTCAAAGTGCTTTGGACATTAAATTCGCCTAGTGGTTGACAAGAGTCTATTAGCTTTTTTTTTTTACAGAATTCTAAAAAGCTATTATTGTAGTAATAAGCAGGTGCTCTCAAATATGAATAATGATAAAATCAGCTTACCAGACTGCGGCTGTATGATCAGATCGTTCCAATATTCTGAGTGCTAGAGAATTCATTACTTTAGCGAACATTTGATATTTTTCTAATTTAGAGTTTGTCTTTTCCGACAAAAGAAGTAGAAGTTCCTTTAAGATTTGTTGTAGTGCATCCTCCCTTACTCTCTCGCACAGAGGTGGGACGTTGTACAACTAAAAAAAAGGAAATTGCAAGATTCTTAATGTTTATAACGTCTGGTTTGGGATCTCCAAGAAAACAAATCCTTTTCTATCAACTCCATCATAACCGAGTTCAATCATATGAAATTGTATGATTGCAGCTCGATTAAAATTTCTTGACTGTTGCTAATAAAGGTTTTTAATTGTCATCATTTTGGAGGATAATAATTGACATGGACCCGAGAACCATGTCAATCAGTACAATATAATTTCGTCAAGAGTTTGAAAAAAAATGACTGAAAATAGTGAAAATATGGCCCAAAAACAAAAGGAAATGACATAAGAGCCGCTACAACAAGAACATAAAGAATACTCGAGTTTCAATTAGGGTTTGGGTTCTCGTCAGGCGCAATTCTAGGCGAAAAAGTCTAAATTTTCTGCACGATTACAATACTTTGTCTTCTATACAAGAGAAAAAAAAAAAAAAAAAAAAAAAAAAAAAAAAAAAAATAGCAGTTACAAAACCTAATGAATTTTGACTTTGTCGGAATTTAAAATGAATGAATTCTCGTCATAAATAACGGTATTGTTTAAAGATAGGAACAGGACTGCTAATATAAATTTGTTAAATATTAATTTCACAGTTACTTTCTGTATTATTTTACATCAGTTTCGGTTGACTGGGCCCGTAAAGATGTCAACCTCAAGTAACTTATTACAATCTCGAGCATGATTTATATATAAATTTCCTTATAAAAGTTACAAAGTCATATATGGATTGCAAGAATTGTCGGGCTTCCGTGATACCATATCTACGCTCAATTCTCAACTTACCTTCATGCAAAGACTAAAGACAGCTCTGTAACAATTGACTATTTCCAAATTTTCAGTCTCACGCAACAATTTAAGTTGCACAACCATGTTGATGACCAACAAATCAGCGTGATTCACAAGTTGGGACCACTGAAAAAAAAAAAAAAAAAAAAAAAAAAAAAAAAAAAAAAAAAAAAAAANGGGGGGGGTCAGTACAATAATTTAATCAATGATCCAAAGTACGGTCAAATCATTGGCATCACTAGAACATAATTACCAATGCATAGCAAATTTGCTTTACCACTGATTTTCAATTTTTACACTTTACACTGAGCACAAGTACACTATTGTTTATAGGCCCCAAAGATGGTTGGTTCTTCGTACCGGGGTTACCCGTGCCCTCGGGCGCGGCCAAAGATCGTCAACACCGTTCCAACGACAACTCACTGTGTTTTTCTCCCGTTGGACCCAGCCGTGCTGCTCCAGATACTTCCTCAAAGAGTTGGTATATAAATATATAATATATAATGGTATATAAATCTTTGCTAAACCCTGAACTATCTGATCGTTGTCGTCTATGTATGCCGGCTGCTCATGATGTAAATCATAAGCAGCCAGCAACTATTCATTATTCAACTATCCATCAAACCCAACTAATCTAGAGCCGCCAGCATTATGGACAGATCCTGTTGGAGAGGCCGCCTTTCTTGGCCTGGAGACACAGTGAGAGTTGTTGTTGTAGTAGCAGCAGGTTCAACTTGATCTTCCTATGCCGACTCAGCACTCTCCATGGTTAGTTTCAGGAAGCTCGCCACCTGAATGGGGTTGTGCCACAGGTCTTTGGGTGTTAGTTGTGTGGGGTTGACTGGACAGGTGAACAGGTGATGCGTCTCGTGTGGGGTTCCTCCACATTCTGGGCATTTGTTGTCGATTGTAGGATCAATGCGGTTCATGTATGCGTTAAGGTGTTTAGACCAACCCGAGCGAAGTTGAGCTAGAATTGTCCTAGTGCAACGGGGAAGTTTCCCCTCATCCGGTGACACTTCAGGAGGTTTGGCACCTAAAATCAACTCAACACAGCAATCAACTCAACACAGTGAGAGTCGATGAGAACGTTAACAACAACAACAACAACAACAACTATTGTTTATGTTGAACACATTCTTTCACTGTAATGTTATATTACCATGAAAAATAATTATTGTTTAGTTAATTTTAAATTAAAATACTCGTACGTATAGAGAAAGGACAACCTATCTCTATGACTACTGCTGACTGAAATAAAAAAAGTAAAAAAAAGAAAAAGAAAAGAAAGGAAACGGTACTATTTTTGTGATGTGCTCTTACCGGGCATTGTAGGGCGGTTTTTAAATATTCGTTAGAACTTAATACCTATTCATAATTTGATTTTATCATACGCTTTGATACTACTTCATCATTGTCGTCAGATGGTTGCTTCTACGTACCAGGGTAACCCAAGCATTCAAGTGTTTGGCTAAAGAACATTATTGCAGCAAAGCAAAAGAACACCCATATCGTCTCACAGCAATCATCCTCATTGTGATGATTTGCTGTGGCCAAAGACCATCATTACAGCAATGCAAAGCAAAAGAACACCAATATCGTCTCACAGCAATCATCCTCATTGTGATGATTTGCTGTGGCCAATGACCATCATTACAGCAATGCAAAGCAAGAGAACACCAATATCGTCTCAAAGCAATCATCCTCATTGTGATGATTTGCTGTGGCCAAAGACCATCATTACAGCACTGCAAAGCAAAAGAACACCAATATCGTATCACAGCAATCATCCTCATTGTGATGATTTGCTGTGGCCAAAGATTATCATTACAGCAATGCAAAGCAAAAGAACACCCATATCGTCTCACAGCAATCATCCTCATTGTGATGATTTGCTGTGGCCAAAGATTATCATTGCAGCAATGCAAAGCAAAAGAACACCCATATCGTCTCACAGCAATCATCCTCATTGTGATGATTTGCTGTGATGAGATTTTTTTCTCTCTCGAAATCAATGATTTTAGTATTCTTGGCTTGTAATTGCTACTACTATATCTATCTAAACTACTTCATTGTCCTCGCGTAACTGAAAGTACCACATATTTTCGGACAGGTGAATATCAAACGAGGGTTTCCCGACTTTATTACCAATTTGATTTTCTTGATCTTCATGGATATGTGATGGAATGTTTCCCTTTGAACCTTTCGTATTCGACGGTCCAAATTGTTCACGTTGTGGTCCTCTTGTGTGCTTGTAGTTTCAATACAGTAACTAGTCATTCGGGGGGATTCTGTTGTGGACTGACTGGAGTGGTGGGGTCGGTGTTATGAAGGTGGGTTATTTTACCACTGTTCCTTGTAGGGTGGCCTTAAAGTTTCTACTGCTCACAGAGATTGTGGAAATGTAAATTAAAACCACGCTTTAGTTCATTACGACCTCCTCCTAAATATTTAGTGGTGAGTTTTGAATAGATTCTACATACCCTCTCAGTGACGATGAGATTCTCCACTATTTGAATGGCTCTTAATGCGGTCTCTACATCAGTACTAGCGATTTGTTGTATTGTATTAACAATACTGCTACTACTTGAGTCATTACTTCGGGAATAATCAATACTGCCATTTGTTAAATTTGTAGGAATTGAACTGAAAAGAAAAACATGGAATACGATGAGAGTAAGAACAGGTCACTTACACACACTTATCTGTTTATAATAGATAGTTCTTAAGTATTTTACGCTTTTTACAAAATAGATATACCTACCGTTAAAACCATCTCCCACAGATTCACACCTATCCTCAATAACCTACATGACAATGTGTAATGTCGGGCATATATGTTTTCGAATTTGCGAAGCACTCAAATATTTGATTTGAGTGCTTCGGATTGGAATTTTAAGTTCGAAGTTAGCAAATTTATTTGCGACTTTGTAAATTTTAACCGCCATGTCAGATTTCTTCAAATAGAAACGTGATTTTTTAATCCGAAGTGAAAATGAGTTCGTTTAGAATATTCACAATTTTATGTTTTATATAATATATATATATATAATTTTATTGAAACTTCATCTGTTGATGGTACTAAATTTTCATTACATTATACAAACAAGGAAAATAAGAACTTACGCAGTCGATGTTGGTTCTTTTAAGAATGTCAAATCGAAATCTATTAAATTTGGTTTGAAATTTGCACCTCTTGCACCCCTTGTTTCTCTGGAATCGATACTTTCTATCAGAGCCAAGTCTAATGCATAAGGACCCGATATAGGTCTGGGTTGTGGCTGAGTCAATCTACCAAGAGGGCTGAAATAATTATAAACGTACAAATTAATTTCACTTGAAAATAAGTTAAACGGGTCAGTTGATAGTATGCTTAATTTCTTCCCAGGATTCTAGATCACTGAGAAACATAAGTTTGAAGTTTTCAAAATATGACGTCATTCATTTTGTTTTCTGCTTAAAATAAACAAGATAACAAATACATGTATTTCTCCTCATTGTTTTGCCAATAGCGATCTCTGTGTACTATGTTAACAGATTGCTACTCTTGGAAATATTTCAGAAATTGTTATATGAAATAGTTTATAATCTACTAGCCGGTGCCCGCAACTTTGTACGTGTTCACTCTCTTATATTCTACAGCAACCTTAGCCTACTCCTGACCATACTAATAATTTTTGAGATTTTTCTTTGCATCAATCAAAAATCCCCCCAAGTTGGAATGTGAGCCAAAGGTTTAGAGGGCTCGATTTTGAGGGTCTATTCACGTTGTTCGATATCTCTTGCGAATTTAACGCTTAAAAGCGTATTTTTGGAGAAAACTCGCTTACAGATGAACTTTCGTTTTTTACCTTCCTTATTCCGTATCAACATACTGGAGGAAGTTTCCAAATTTCAAGTTTAAAGGTTGAGATACGTTGATTAGAAGTCAGTCAGGTATCAAATGTGGTTTGCGTTTTATAAGTATAAATGTAGGTTCGATTTCGGTACTTAGATTACACTAGAAGCAACAGGTTCGCGACGTAATAAATGTAAATTTTTCCAGAACGAATTTCTCAATAAATGTTTATCGTAGGGAACAAAGGGCAACGTAGTGAACATATATATCCATGAGCGAAATTTAAACATGGAATACGACTTCCATTTTATTTTAACTGGATCGCTGAAAGCAGAAGAGAATTAGGAGAAAAAGAAATCGGGAAAGGCCCAATTACCCAACACAAAGAAATATACATTAATAACAGAAAAAACATACATTAATACAAAAAAGAGAGACAGAAATTCATAAATGAAAACAATTCGAATTAAGTGAGTTGACGACACCAGAGAAAAACGTTTTGTTTACACAAAAATATAGGCAGGGAGGAAGGCAACGTTTTGCACTATTTATTTTGAATACATGGCAGGGCGTATTGCTCTTAACTTCTACAAACGTTTTTTTTGACAAGTACGCTGTCTCAACTCACGTAATTCTAACAGTAGAAAAATACCCCAAACATACAACCAGTACAGGGGGATTCTAATATAAGTGTAAATATTGAAAGTCGACAGGTAAAAAAAATATAGATCAAGTGTCCAAACTGATTCAACTTTGCATTTAGTGCTTCTTAAACCATGAGCGCAAAATCTTATGTATACAAAAGGGGCCAACTAATGGGGGGGAAGGTTTCTTAAATTCTGGCTTTGTAGTTGTTTCTCTGACCATTCAAAAATTTTTTTTTGACTTTTTAGGTCTGAGAGGAATTGGGGAAGGGTTTATAGAAATAAGGTTAAATGAAAGTGTGACACAAAATTGTACTTCCTTAAGAAATCGTTCGTAGATTTGAATGGATAAATAGTATCAATATGTATCCTATACGATATAGCGCTCGTATTGAGAAAAAAAATAGTGTTGGAACGAAGTTTCAAGTTTGACATACTTTTATTTATTGAGATTTGAGAGAATAAAAACAGATATATTCTTTGCTTCTCAACGAGTTATATTTGAAAATAACGATATAGTTTCAATCAAACACCTTAAACTGATAACGTTTATAGAAATAAGGTTAGTCTGGTCGTTTTCTTTCTAAAAAGAAAACGACCAGACTTTCAAAATTACGGCTGACCTTCATAGGTAGTGATGATACAGGATCACTCAAGCGTTTCCCATTTATATTAATGGCTCTTAATAAAAGAGAGTACATTTAAGATGAAAGACACCTCCCGTACATATAATATTACACTAAGCACGTATACACTCCGATTAGAATCACTCTGTATGTATCAGTTTATAACACATATTATTACATGGTGTGACGATTAATTTCGTTATCAGTTTGAAACACACTTCATGAAACACTACATTCCCCAGGAAGGGGAATAATTATGATGCTTTTGGAAAAAAAATATACTTATTATAGGTTCATTATGATTTCAGTTGTTCAGTATGATTTTAGAGAGAATGTCATTCCCATCGGAGGCGAGTTAAAAAACGAATTAACAGCCAATTTAGGCGCAATATTTGAAAATGGTTTCATAGAAAATGCAAATCTTCTATCACGTGTAACTTACTGTATTGCTCTTTACCCCCCACCCACCCCCCCGCGCGAGTATTGTTCAATGATTTGTCTATATACAATAATTATACATTCTATGAGTATCAGAAATTCCTTAGAATGAAATCAATCGTTACCGGAAAAAATGAAAGAGAAAACAAATAAGGTTATTGTTGCGCCACCCTAAACTACAAACTTGAGGGGAGCTTGCCTCTTTTCTTTTTCTGCTTCTTCTTCTCGTGTTGGGGAACTGATAGGATCAGTTTTCATCTTGCCAGCAGGAGTGGACGCAGCATCCGGTGATACAAACATATCTGATGCTGTACTTGACCAAGAAGCTTTTGGACATCTAAAGTTAATAATTACATTGCCATCTAATATTAATAATTACCATACGGAGGATAACTTTGCAGAACATCTCATCACTTAATGAACAGACTTATTTGAGAGAGAGAGAGAGAAAAAAAATACGGATTTCCATGTCCCTCTTTTGTACAAGGAAATTAGAAAATAATAGGGTCGTTCTTGGGAACTTAATTCCTACTCGGAGACAAACCAATAAGAGAGAACATTGGAAGAAAGTTAGTAGTAATTAGGAAATCACATTATAAAAATAATTTATATCGACTACTATAATAGTTTTTTGTAGTTACGGAGCGCTTGCCTTTATTACTACTTTATGTTGACATCATATACGAAAGCACTCTACAAAATTACAATATGCACTCTACAATATAAACATTATTTTTGAAACAGGGAAAAATATAAAACATTGCTCTTAGGATGAGCAATGGCCATCGGCTTTTATCGAAAACTTAAAAGAAAAACGTCGAATGATTTTTTTTTCTTTAAAATTTAAAAGAAATCAGTTCAATATCAGTGCAGCGAGCATTGATCCAGACATTGTCCTATCTATTGCAAAGGTTTATCAGAAAAATAATTCGAATTCATACTCACTTTCTTAGCGGTGAAGGAGCGACGGGAAGTCCTCTTGGATTCTGAATCTGTGATGGCGGTGTCTCATAATCTTCTTCTTCCTCCTCATCATAATCTCGTTCGACTTCTTCATCGGAGTGTTGATTATTCACTTGAACTGGCGCTTGTGAAGGTCTAACATTGGGCTGAGCGGTAACTTGTGTTGGCTTAACTGTTGCAACCGGAACATTGCTACGAGTTTTAGATGCACGTTTAATTCGTTCTTCTAAGTAAGACATGTCTTTTTCTGAAATCTGATGAACAAAAAGTTATTTTAAGAGGAGGTGTTACGGCGCTTCTTAATAGTCAGCCTGAGAGCAATATCAAATTAATAAAATAAATTGCTAAATATGTCGGACTCCATTTTACTAACAATAAAAGAGAAGTTATTTCTTTAAAATTTATTTCAGAGACATTAAAATACAATTTTAGAAGAAGTGTACATAGCCCTCTATTTTGGATGAAGGAATTCTATAACCACGGACCAAGACGCATACGCAGTTGCGGGTACGGGTTACTAAAATATATTTCAGTTGCGGGTACCAGATACTAAAATATATTGCAGTTGTGGGTACCATTTACTAAAATATACTACTAATACTACTGTAATATAACTTTACCTGTCCTATTTGCTTATAAACTTTTGGCCCATCCAAGAAATATGCAGATACAATACAATTCAACGCTGAACTTCTCACGGAATTGTCTCTATCACCAATTTGTTTTGCAATATCTTTTAGTGCTGAAGGCGGACATACTGTCATTCCATAAGATTCAATGAACCAAGCAAGTTGATCCAGACATTCTGTCCTTTGTCTGGCGTTTTTAGATTTCAGTCCTTCCATTACATAATTGAAAAGTTTGCTTAGAGGATACACCGAACTTAATTGTTTGAATAAGGTTCGCACACTATTACGGACAGTATCTTTCGGGTCTCCTATCTGAAAACAACAAAAACGGTATTCTATGAATCAGACGTATTGTATATTCTATTTCTTATAAATTACTAGCTGTTTCGCCCAAGCTCCGCTACCATTCTTATATTACTTTTTTGTTTTTCAAGGACAATGGAAATTTGGGGGGGAGGGGTAATGGCTTGTGTCAACCCTGTATGTTGCAACCTTTAAAAACCAAGATTTAAACGTTTCGCCAGGCGCCTCAGAGGCACGGCCATTCTGACTTTTTAGTATTTTTTAAATTTTATTTTACCCGATCCCGGTTTCGAACTCGTAGCTCTAGAATGGCTGGCCCTACCTTTGCAAAAAATGTCTTAAAATAAGGACTAAAGAGACGCCTAAAACTTTCTCGCTTTGAGTTGATATGTTGTCGCGACAAAATTTAAGATATCGGACCGTGACTGTCCGATTTTGGAGAAGAAATTGGAAATTTGGCAGTAACTCGAAAACGGCTTGACATATTTTAGTTCTGATAATTTTCCTGGGGTCGCAGACCATGATTTTTTTGGGGGGGGGGTCCATTCCCATCAATTTTTCGCTATCTGCTACCGTTTGGGCTGTGGTATTGTAACAGACAACCCCTCATACATAGGTACATAGATACATAGGTACGAACATACAAATTTCTGATTTATATATTAAGATACATGAGAGTGTACATTAATGGGCTGTGTGCAGTTAGGAATGATTCCTGGGGCGACTCATTTAGCCTATATCCCAATGGTTATTACGCCAGCAGATTAAGTTTCTGTTATTTAAATCCTAATGAAAAAAGGAAATGTTGATCATACAAACCGCAAAGTCCAGTAATTGGTATACTGACTGACTCATAATCTAACTTGAATATTTGAAATTTGTAACACAGTTTCCTTTTAGTATGTAGGTACGAAAAAAAGAAGGGAACAAATCAGAAGTTCCATTAAAAGCGAGTTATTGCCAAACAGTAAGGGCGGTCGACCTTTGGAAGCGACAACAAGCTCACGCTACTACGTGCTAGTTCAAGCAAAATATGCAACCTCACCAGGATCCCTTGAAATCGGTCTTCGTGAGCTTGTAGTCGCGCGTAGTCGCTTCCAAAGTACGACCGGGGTAAGAGATAGGAGGAATGGAAGCCCAGTAAATCTTAAAACATAACAAGAACTTTCAGGAAATATATAAAATCCACTGCATTTTCGTCCGGCTATGACGGACTCTCCGATACTTGGAAAGGAAACAACAGACCGAGTTATTTTTGCCTAGTGGAAGTTTATAGCAACGGAAAAGGACGCTCAATTCGGTAATTAGGTCATTCCTTTAGACCTTTGGACAAATTAAGATTAGGTGCATACATTGTTATAACACGCTTACGCTCTTCAACAATGTATTGCTTCAGGCATGCTAGCTGAGAACGTATTGTTCCTGCATTAAATACTAGGTCAGCACAGCGGTTTGGAGACAATGGTTTGAGCAATGAATATCATTGTCCGGCAATCCAATATTTTTGCATGTCCCTGGATTTAGAATATCAAAGTTGCATACCTTTAGTAACAAGTACGGGATGAATGAGGAAGCCTCGTTATCAGATAGTCTATAGTTATCCTCAATGAGAATGTCAATGACATTGTTGAGATACTCCAAACCTTTGAGTAGAACCGATGGATTAGTATCAAAAAATCTCAAGGTCATCCATTTTAAAATTAAGTCTAAGTTACATTTTAAAGCTTCAAAATTGTTTTGTAAATCCTGAAAAGAAGAATAAGAGTATTAAAAATAATAATAGGAATCAAAACACCGAAATATATAATGAAAAACACTGCCAACTTTGCACATGGGTTTATTATTGGTTAGATAATAAACCTATGGGACAGATCGGGTTCGACATAAATGACTACTCTCTCAGACATGATCTATTTTTGTTATTGGTAAATAAGAAAAATAGACTAAGTATTCGGATTCCGCTAATCAAACTAACCATTCGAGAAGACGAAGAAGAGGAAATAAGTAATGAACCTCTTTTCGAAAATAACGCGAATCAATCGAAACAAGAAAATATCAGAATTCAATGTTGGTTTGAGGTTTCAGCTTATATCAAATACATTGAGATTTGAGTAAAAAATGTGCTTGGCTTCCCATCCTTTTATATTTGAAAATAACTGTCTTTAAATTAAGGAACGTTTTAAAAGAACGTTGCTGTTGTTGTAGCATCACTCATCGCCATCTCTAGATCAAGGAACTGTGCAGCAACCACTGGTTGGGTCGATAGTAATTTTACTTCTAAGTTTGTGGGTTTTGCTGGACAGTGAAATATGTTGGTAACATTGTGTGGTGTTCCTTTGCAGTTTGGGCAGATGTTTTCAATGGTTTCATCAATTCTGGACAGGTAGTTATTAAGAAGACGACGACACCAACCAGATCAGAGCTGAGCCAGGGTGCATCTAGTGGAGCGGGGCGGAGATTTCACAGAGGGGTATATCTCTGGTGGCGTCAATTCTAGTACGCGGTTGATTTTGTACTGGCTTACGCTTTGTTCTACTATGTCAGAATGGGTTCTATTGAGTCCCGATTTGTAGCTTGTCTCGCCTAAGCCGTTTGGGGGATATACTCGTTAATCTGGTTTTGGTAGGTGCTATAAATTTGTTCCTTACTTGGCGGGGTGGTTTTAGGTGGTACACAAGGACCTTACACGTATGATTATCCTTGTTACATTGTAATAGATAGTGAGTGGAAAGAAGCTCGTTGTGAGGTACTACAGGTAAGATTGGTGTCTCTGAGTGAAGGTGATCCTGAGGAGTCATGTAATGACAGCCAGTTATTGTTTTAATTAGTCTTATCACCGTTGGTACAATACTAAATTGGAACTCAAATAGAAAAAAAAAAAAAAAAAATACAAGAATATGACTGACGTTTAAATCAGGCTCAACTTCGACAATAGGGCTTCACGGACAATCGGTTATTCGCACCAAGCCCACTCGGAAGACTTCAAGTTTTCCGACCAAGGATTGTCCAACATCGTACCGACGACTACAATCACAATAGTAATGCTATTGGATAGCTCTTTCCTCACACTCATTTCGCTGAACGTACCTCATTCAGATTGTCAATGGCCTTCAAATGATATTTGAAATCAACGTGGAACATATTCGCAATAAGGCTTTTATTCACATTGGAATTTGTCATTTGATCTTTTAATAATTCAACAAACTCTTCACGGGGCGTTGTGAAATTCCATTTTAAAATCTGAAAAAATGGGGAAAAAATGTTGTAATTTTTAAGACATTCATGTTGTTCAAAGAAGAACGCATGACCCAACGAGATCACTAATATATTATGTTCTAGGTTGGTACGGTCTATATACAAATACATTGTTTTAATATCAATCGCTCCACGAAAGGTGGCTGACCTTTCGTCGGGAAAAAACGGAAATACTTAAATAGAATTATTCGCCTGTGAACTGCAAATTTTTTTAAACAATGTTTGTTTTGTTCTGGAACTCTTCACTTTTAAAGAATTTGCATTTTCGGTAGCCTCTTATGTCCTCTCCTAGGAATGTGCAGCAGAGTCGAATTCAAGGGAACCACCCCAACAACAACAACTGTTAAAGAAGATCATTGTTTTAGAGGCTGTCTAGTTGTAGTGGATTTGATCCTTTGAAAATCAACGATTCCAAACTTTTTAAGACTTTTAATGGCTCTTCTCCGGCACGGTGATTGTATGTATTTTAATGCATGGTGATGTCATATATAGGGAACCAGATATTATTAAAAGACAACTCTACTTATTTACTTCCCATTATAGTCGGTTCTGAAAATCAATGGACTAAACGTCCTCACAATGGCCAGTTCTACGCACCCGTATGACCGGGAACGCACACTATAAAATCAATTGACTAAACGTTCTCACAATGGCCAGTTCTATGCACCCGTATTACCAGAAACGCACACTATCACAATTCCAGCTAAGGGCCATCAAAACCTTTTCGGTTACCTCATATCAACCTATTTCTACGATTATTCTAAACCTCAAAGTAGAAATGGGGAAAATAGTTGATTTTCAGGGGAACACCGCTACAACAATAACAACAGTAGACAAAAGTAAAAATGGTTTACCTTCAATTTAGACTCATCAATAACTCGCTGATGCTTACAACTATTCACTTGAAGAAGTGGGGAGAGATCAATATCTTCGTCTTTTTTAGACTTGCTGATAGCTTTTGGTGGAACCAAATTTGTCTGAAAAAAAGGACATATAAGTAGTACGTATACGAATATGATTAACATGGTTACTAAAAGTAAAATGTAAAAGTATTAATATTTGTGTTAACGAATAATATTGCATTGTCACAACCTAGATTTGTGGATATCACAGCACTTCAAGGGGCCACTACACAAAACATATCGAATATTGATTTCAGATTCTGATTTCTGAAAGTACTTCTTGTACATATTTGGTCTTGATTTTTACAATTTTTGGAATATAATTAAATTATCAATTGCAATTAAATAATATTATATTATGTTCAAAAAAAATATTTAAATACAATCAACCCATAAATTGCCTAAAAATCGGAAACTTACCTTCGATTTGGACCTTGACATGGTTGCCGAATTAACAGATGATGCTCGGCTATTTCCTCCTCCTCCACCTTTGATAGATGTCTGTTTTGGTGCCATCGATTGTTTTGGTTTGACAACTTTTTCAGCCGTACCTGACCGATCCGGTACGGACCCCCGATTTTTATCAAGTAAATTTTTCACTGTTGGGACTGAAGATTGCTAAAAATTAGAAGATACTGTTTCAGATTATTGTTGTTAATGTTGTTGCACAGTACTAAAATGATCACTCGAGAATATTATATTATGTTCTTAGTTCTAGGATGGTAGGGTCTGCATTAAAATAATTGTTTTATTGTAATCTGCATTACGACAATTGCTATATCCCAGCTCTAATTTTACTAAAGATATGATTCAATGCCATATTTAAGCGGCAGAATTTGGAGTAACCCAATTAAAATCAGCGGTTTTTTAGTCAAGCAGGTGGATGTTTGCGTCGAAACGCAAGGCAGGCGATCTTTGGTCCCGAATGGAATTGCTACATAGAACCTTCTTCTATTATTTTAAAGAGGTGTGTATAGAACCAATCACCGGTCAAGTCCATTGACTAAACCGGTAGTTTCTCGTGTACCTATACCTATAAAATCGTATGTATCCCATTATTTTTAAGTATCTCAAATGTTTCCCTTTCATCGGATTGCGATTCAACTTTACCTTTAGCTTCTCACAGGCTGCACTCATCGGTCCATATCCTAAATGTATCATGAATGAGGGAACTGCATCAGCGGCGTTCTTCCGTACATCTGCATTTCTATCTTCTAAATTGTTGTAAAGAAGCATAAGACAAGCGTGCAGTTCTTCCTTGGGGACAGTTTTCACTGAAGAACACGAAAAAGGAAGAAATGAACAAAATTTAGGAATGAGAACGTATGGCGAACACTAAGCTTGGTTTAGAAATTAAGAACAATCGGATTAAACTAATATTAATTTTAATTTAAATTTAAAAAAAGTTTCTAAATAAATTTTAAGTAAGGTTAAATTATTTTTATCGACCTTAGGTCGATAGTGTGCTATCCACTTAAGGTTTTTGGGTACTTTAGAATGGTGGAATTTGTGAAAATAGAGGAAGGAGATATTTCCAGACAAAGTATATCAAATTACATTTTTTGTTAGTTTCCAATACTACCAAACGCTAGAGTATATATTCACCAAGTGTTTTTTTACAGTAAAAAAAAAAAAAAAAAAAAACATCGAAATATTTTAAAAATACACAACTTTCATTTCCTGTAGTAAGTTGAATGAAAATAGTCAATAGGAAACAGTTATCTATGTATATTACCATCATTCAATGTGGTCGCTAACCATGCCCATAACTCTGCTCTTAATATTGGAGAGCCAGCTTTTAGTGCATCTGCTATGATTTCTCCATCAAAAAATTCTTTGAATCCACAGGTGTCTCCCCATTTGTTGATGCAAGAAACGGCTGAACTACGAATCCAAGTCTGAAATTTGGACAAAAACAAACATTACTACAAAAGAGAAGTGGCCCACAACAAAAATTATTTACCATTTTAATTTGCTTAAAGTCAAACCAACCTTTAAACCATTGACATCCAGAAATCGAAAAACATTAATTGTACAGTTATATGTACACAATTATGAACATTTCCCTACAGCTCGAATCACCGGAGTTGTTGGCAAATATGGACAAGAGGAGGGGCAACGTTGTCGCATTTAGTTTTCAGTGTTTTCACACAAGATTTATTGCTATCATCAACATCTACAACTGTGCAGACAAAAAAGTTAGAATCCAAATATTGAATAAAAAAAAATCGTAAGTAGCACCATTAATGAAAGAATCTATCAATTTTGGGCCTACTTGGGGTTTTAAAAGTTTCTCTAAACTGAGCTCGGTGTTAATGTTGCATGTACAAACTAACAAACTTCGCTTGCTTTTCTGAGTGTTACGTGGCATGGATTTGTATGTAGATGAAATTTTCATATCAATCCCGAAGAACTCAAATAACCACGATTTATCTTACTGTCGCCCATTCTTGTATGTAGTTGAAATTTTCATATCAATCCCGGAAGAATTCAAATAACCAAGACTTACCTTACTGTCACCCATTCCTTGTATCAACCCAGGAAAGAATGCTCGTATATATTTCTTACATGGACTCCCCATGGCAGGTCCAATAATTTCCACCAAGCTAACAGCAGAAGCAGCAATTTTACTATTGGAATCAGTCAACCTTGCTCCAATAAGAGGAGCAGCCTCACCCAAGTTTGGTGTGATAAAACGAACTTCAGTGATCATGTTTTGAATTTTAGTCAGAGCTTCGGCTTTCACCTGAAAATAAAGCAAAGTTGAATTAAGCAAAATCTCGTCCTCACGATGGCTAGTTCTACGCAACAGAGCGACCTGGAATCTGGAACGCGTACAATCGCAGTTCAAGACATGCGATATTAAAACCTTTTTAGTAACCTACTATCGACCTACCATTTTTCCAGGCAGTTGATTTTTTAGAACACCGCTACAACACCAACTCATTTATGTAGCTCAGTTGAAATAAAAAGCATAGAGTTTTCATATGAAGAATCGGTGGCTGGAGGCCAGGTAATCAAGGATTTCTTGAATGAAATTTGAAAATTTATATCATTGCAGTGCAACATCTCTATACATTTCGTATTAACACAGCAAACCACGTTACAATTACTTTTTTTATATAATTATTCAGGGTGTAACAAAATGCCACCGACAAAAAAATATGGTGAATAGTACATAAAAAATATCTTATTTTTTCTGAGGCAAAAAAATGCTTCCTCTTCGCTCTACGATTTTTGAACGTTAGCAAATAAAAATCAATTTTTTTAATAAGAAAAAAACTACACGAGATATTTTGATGAAACAAAAAATTTGTTCCCTAAACGTTTCTTTTGGCATCCTTTGACATCAGCCCCATAATTGCACAGTGACCAGGGCCGAAGATATGGGAGGTACTGGGTGGAAAAATTACCAAAATATTTTAGTTGTCCAACACATTGCAAATTGGATGACAAAATAAGATTTTCCGTTTAAAAATACACAAAACATATTTGCATATCGTTTGTCTCCGGCTTACGGTTTTGGAAGTTATGCAATCGGACCCCAGAACCAATATTCATGAATGATAGGTTTGTATTGTCCTATGGTAAATGGTCGAGCTGTAAATTGGGCAGCAAGATCCCCAGATCACAATCCCATTGATTTCTATGTATGGGGACATGTCAAAAAATTAGTCTAAGCTACTCCTTATTATTATTATTTAATTCTTTATTGAATTAACTTTTATATTAAGAAGTGAAAAGAAAGAGAGAAAAAAGGGGGAATGAAGTAAAGAGAGAGAGAGAGAGAGAGAAAAGAAAGTTTGTTTCCTTTCGGCATCATAAGGAAACAAACAGGAATCACAGACTACCCCATATAAATTGCACGTGCAACTTTTCGGTAAGAATTGCCCCATGGAAGGGTTCTGAGCGAAGGTTAGATTTCGGACACGTACTGATGGATATTGTACCGCGAGTCTTTTTAAATGCCTTTCAATTTTCTAATCAAATGATAGGACAAAATTGATAAATTAAAAGTTCTATAAACTGCACTACTGAATTTGTAGAAATAGGGATTTTAAGATGAAAATCGCTACAACATGTAGAGGTCAACATAGTTACTATTATAGTCATTGCTCAAATTTAGGTCTCTTGAGATTTAAAAAAAACTTACCTTCCAGTTTTTATCTGCTAGTTCCGAAATGATAGCGTCTGTAATTTGAGGTGAAATATCTACTCTTGGTACAACATCCTGAATGTTGATTTCAGTTGGTGTGGGTACCTCATAATCATCGTCACCCGCACCATCAGCATTAATTGATTTAGATCTTACTATTCCGCCTCGAGTTGGATTTGGCGGAGATTCACCTTCATGCTGCAAAAATAAATGGAAATGGCAGTGACACAAAATTGGTTTGGATCCAAAGAGTGCCAAGGCTGCGGAGTTGGGAGATGATTTTTTTTATATGACGGGTCGGAATTTTCCGACACACAGGCTGCGGAGTTGGGAGATGATTTTTTTTTATATAACGGGTCGGAATTTTCCGACACACTCTCTGATTCCATTTCGGAGAAAATTAATCAAAGTATCTAATTTATATTCATTAATTAAAATCAGTGTTGATACAGCACTCTAGCGAGCCTTAAACTTATTTTGTTACACTCAAATTAATCAAATCATGGAGATAAAACCAGAGCTTTTGGAGAAGGAGTCTGTGTGGAATTTTATAATATGAGAAGTCGGAGTCGAAGATTATTTTCACGACTCCAAACTTGAAGAGGGTTCCTTCGGGTTTGAAGGTTCACAAATGGCTGATCTCACCACAGAAAATTTTACAGTCTTATTTTCAATTGCAATGTCAACACTGAACAGAAAATTTAAAAATAAAATGAGGGTGAGTGGAAAAAACTGTCGAATTAGAAAATGGGTGTGTCATTTTACTGGCTAAAAAAATCCCTTANACACTGAACATAAAATTTAAAAATGAAATGGGGGTGGGTGGAAAAATCTGCCGAATTAGAAAATGGGTGTGTCATTTTACTGGCTAAAAAAATTCCTTAGGCAATCTCAGGGGAGGCTTCAGTTGGATCAATTTTGACGATCTCAAATAGACTTGTATAAATTTTTGAAAAGTGAAATTTAAATTAAAGTATTTTTATATGTCTTTCACTAAAGATTAAATTAAACCAAAATCAAGATCAACGTGAAAGGACTGATGCATAAAAAAATACAATAACAATGTAACGTCATCGATGTGGAAATACCTTTTCAAATTCAGCATTGATTTGTTGAATGAGAGCCGGTTTTTCATTTTCAAAAAAGAAACTCAACTGTTTTCCCATATACAAATACAAAGTGCCCAACAAAGAAATACAAGCAGTTCTAACAGCCGGATTGGAAGCTGCTACTGCTTTTTTCACATTTTCCATGAGTGATTTTGGTTCAACGCTGAAACAAAATAAAGTCAATATTATTTCAGTTGATACAAAGCATACTTCTGATAGCAGGGCTGCGGAGCCGTCGATAAAACCTCTGGCTCCGGCTCCAGCTACTTTATACAAAATCACACGGCTCCTTGGCTCCGCAGCCCTGGCTACAGAGTCGTCGATAAAAACTCTGGCTCCATCTCCGGCTCCTCTTTATAAGAAAAAGGAGTTCCGGCTCCAGCTCCTTTATACAAAATCACACGGCTCCTTGGCTCCGGCTCCGCAGCCCTGTCTGAGAGTCCAGATATGTCTACTACTGTTCAACTGGCTTCCTCTTACCAATCCTAGGTTAGGAGAACAAACATACGTCGCGTCGTGTGCTTGATAAGACTCATGGGGTTTCGTTTGGCAAGTTGACCAAAAATCTTTAAACTTTTCCCATTTTCCCTCCATGTCTTTTATCATTATACTTACTCGTCGTCCGTCCTGAAGGGTCAATAAGAGAATGGCATGTAAAATAAAAGATTAGAAAATGTAGTTTATATTTTTTTATTATCTATCGACGATCTCTAGGGACTGACAGACCCAAAGTTAAGATGAAGGCCCCGATCTTAGACAAAAGGCAACAAATGAGACATGGAAGGTGTACTAATAATGTCTATATTATAGAACCGAAGTGACCGTTAATGGCTTTTTCTGGTTAGAAATTCCTTGAGGAAAACTCATAGTAATTTCTAGCTTTGAGAACCAAAAAAACTCAAATGTAACCTATATTTACACCAAATATAAATATATTCGGCCAATATTAATTGGCCAAAAAACATTAATGGCGGATGAACGATTTTTTTTAATAGGTCTTAGATTTTTTGGCTGCATTGAAACATGTGATCAAATATTAAAGGGGGGATGTAAAAAATATATTTTTAAGGTTCCAGAAATTAATTACTGAAAATAATAAGGTCTAGTGAAATTACACCCCGGGCACTTGGGTTCGATTTTGTAAGTATTACAAAAATCTTCTAATATTTCAATTTTGTATTTGAATGTGTTACAGCGTGCACTCAGCCCCGTTAGGACAATAGAGTAACCAATGTAAAGTTGAGAATAAGTGGCAGTATTATAGGATAAAATTAGTAAAATCCTTGTAAGGCTGTGATGAACACTTTAAAATTGTGAAATGGTCACAGCAATGTATCACAAAGAAAGTATACATACCTACCTTTCCAATAAACACTAAAGAGGGCCTCCGTGAACTCATCAATGAATAAAATTGTGTAAGAATGTAGCAGAAAATTTGTTCAAAGTAGTACTTACACAAATCCAAAATCTAAAATGGCTTTTGACAGCCATGTCAGAGCTTCTTGTTGAACCTTTGGATTTTTTTGTACAGTAAAAGCATAATTGAGAACTTCAGACGAGACATAGTCTAATCTAGTGGCTTCTGCTAGTGATGTTAAAACATCGCTCGCTAAACTTCCATTTTTAGCATCCCCAAGATATGCAGCAATGTCTGTCAAACAGTAACCGACTGTTGTGCTGTAAAAAAAAAAAATACCATTAGATTTACATGTAAACTTGCAGTCGGTCAAAGAAAAAATATTAATTTTTTGCCACAAAAAATAGCTCTTAGGCCTGAGGGCGGTCGTCCTTTGGAAGCGAATACGCGCGAGTTCCAGCTCACACTACTAAGATCGAGTGATCCAACTGTACGAAAATTAATGGAAGCTCGTCCACTGTAGCGTTATATTTTATACCCTTACAAAGGACGAGCTTCAATTTACCTACACTCATTTAGATCAATCGCTCGTAGTAACTTCCAGAGGACGACCGGGGTAATAAATGATAATGAAATCGTGATCAAACTCTACATTTCAAACCAAATTTAGCGCACACACCTGTCCCCAATCCTCGACAATTTGCAACTTTGCTAGGTCTCGAAAATCCCAGAAGGACAAATCTACATACTGCCAAACCCCGGTCGTTTTAGAATCAACTATAAGCTCACGATTCTACGAGCGACTTTTAAGTTACAAGCTTCAAATCCGCCTATGGGTTATAGTAGCGTGAGCTTGAAGTCACACGTAGTCGCTTCGAAAGGACGATCGCCCAAATAGTCGTTTAGGGTCAATAATACCGGGGACAGATGAGAAAAGAGGGATGGCAGAACACAGAAAGTAGACAGAAAAGGCCGTTGCGGAAATACAAATTGTGTTTGAATAGAAGGATTATCATAAGCTAAAGTATTACAGCTCCCGAAGACTGTCACACGTCCTTAAGGGGTTAATGACCTATATTTTGAGAAACGTTGGTCTATAGAATCATACACTCACCTGGTAATTTTGAATTTTTCACAAATGATCTTTACACTTTCCAATCTAAGTTTCAAAACTTGGAAGTTATTATCCTTGAAGCCAGGTTTTTTGTTCAGAACTCGAATAAGAGCCTGTGCATTTCCACAGTCATCCTCAATAGTGGGTATCACCTGGGCAGCACGTAAGAAAACATTAGTTACTAAAAGGTCAGAGAGAAAATTTGAGAAGTCTAATTATCTAAATTGGTGAATTTATATATTTTTTTTTTTTTAACTTAGTTTAAAATTACTTAGAGTAATTTTAAACAGTTAATTTTGTATTTATAATTTCATACAAAATCGATAACCATTATCAATATACGAGTATTTACATCATTTTCTCAAACCTGAATCTAGAAATGGGGGGAATAGTAGATTTTGAGAAGACAATTGGCATGGGCCATGCCAATCACTGCAAACTAATTACATCAGTAACACAAACATAATATTGCAAAGTTGCTTCCAGTGTTATTTTATATCATCAGCTCAGGTGCACTGGACCCGTGAGGATGTCACTCTCAAATAACATCTCACAATCTCAAGTATGATTTATTTTCACTCTGAAGGTCCTGATTAGATTCGAAGAAATTACTCCATCGATCGAACATAGATACTAACTTGAATTAGTTGTTCCATGGCAGCAAGTCTCGTTTTCCAATTACTATCAGATACATCATCATACACATTTGGTGGCAACATTTCCGAAGCTTTTTCTTCTACTTCTTCATCACTTAAATCTTTTTCGGTTGCTAATTTAGTGCTCGTCTTAGATGGTGCAGAACCTCCTCCCACTGCTTTTGTAGATTTAACTGAAAAACGGGTAAAACAATATTTACTTTGATCTTTAAAATGACAACTGTTCCTGTTTGTGACCTCTTATGAAGATAATATCAATGATATTTACTATTCATGTTAAAATTAAAATCCCTATTTGAGAAGAGAAAACAAATTATTATCTCACCGGTGGATGTAGATGAAGTCGGTTTCATAGTCGCTGATTTAATTCCAGGTTTGACCACTTTAGCTCCTCCAGGTTTGCTCACTGGTTTTGATGGGGCACTTGCTTTAGACGGGACAGATTTAATGGGTGCTGGAGTAGAACGTTCTTTTTGAGGTTTCGGTTGTTTTACACATAAAACAGTTTTTTCACAATTTTCTTTGATCTGAAAATAATATTTTAAATGATTATTAAAGCAGTTTGGCTTCAAAGATTACAATCGAAATGNATAGTCGCTGATTTAACGCCAGGTTTGACCACTTTAGCTCCTCCAGGTTTGCTCACTGGTTTTGATGGGGCACTTGCTTTAGACGGGACAGATTTAATGGGTGCTGCAGTAGGACGTTCTTTTTGAGGTTTCGGTTGTTTTACACATAAAACAGTTTTTTCACAATTTTCTTTGATCTGAAAATAATATTTTAAATGATTATTAAAGCAGTTTGGCTTCAAAGATTACAATCGAAATGGAGGGTGTTATATGAGCCACCACAAACAATATTAAGTTTCTGAAATTCCTCTGCCCCTCAAACTAGGGATAAACATATCCCTCGTTTACTGGAACCAAAAAGAAAGACGTCAACCGCGGGTGAAACTCAAAAATACGTATTTTTTATTTTGCCCCGTCAGCGGGTACAGATCTCACTCTAACGGGTTTCCATCAGATTTGAGGCGTCATAAAAATTAACCGTCGACATTCCCAGTGAAAGAGAGTCCTTATCCTAAGAAAATGATATGATCATGCAGTAGAACTTCACACTTTAGTAGTGATTATTCGCACTTCTTACAAACGGCCAATAATTTTGTATATTTGTGGCTCAGAGCGGGGATTTCCATGGTTATGTCTTTAGATCGTGCCGCATTATACTTTAAATTACCTTGGCCATTTTATTAGCGTCAACACCATCTGCTAAGAAAGGTCCGATGGCTTTTTCACCAACAACCTTCATAGCTGTTCCTATGGCAACCATTGAGTTTTCCCTCACTACTGGATCTGTAAATAAAGAATATTACGTTTAAATTTGATAAAGGTGCAAAGATATTATACAGTGAACCTCAAACGGATAACTAGATCCCATGGCCCAGTGGTGTGTTTGAGGTAGGTAACTGAGTGGCTTAGGTTCTTTTAGCGGTGTTCTTCCTAAAATCCAATTCTCTTCATTTATAGATTCATGTTTTATAAAATGGTAAAATCGGGTTGATATGAGATTACCAAAAATGTTTTGATGGCCTATAGCTGGATCTGTGATNTAAAGGTGCAAAGATATTATACAGTGAACCTCAAACGGATAACCAGCTCCCATGGCCCAGTGGTGTGTTTGAGGTAGGTAACTGAGTGGCTTAGGTTCTCGTAGCGGTGTTCTTCCTAAAATCCAATTCTCTTCATTTATAGATTCATGTTTTATAAAATGGTAGAATCGGGTTGATATGAGATTACCAAAAAAGTTTTGATGGCCTATAGCTGGATCTGTGATTGTATGCGTTCCAAGTCGTTCTGGTGCCATCGCGAAGAAGGTTTCTGTAAGCACCCTTCGAGTACACGAGGCAAATGGCCAAGGCATGTTTTTTTGGTATTTGGTCTTTTCACAATTTTTTTTTTGTTACAGAATCCTAAGTAGCCATTATTGTAGTTAATAAGCAGTTTTATTGCATTCAAAATCTATTCATTGTTTTCAGAAGTTTTTCCACGCAATTTAAAATTTTTTGCGAAAATGAGGACATTTTTCCCCTAGCTAACTATTAGTGATAACATCTTACTAAATTGAGGCTTTAAAATATATTTTTTTGAAAGAAAATAAATGCCTATTACGTGTTGGACACCAGGACTTACCAGATTCATTGAGGGTTTTCAGTAGAGCGGTAACATAAATTTTCAAAAGTTTCTTGTTTAGTATCACGGGAGTACATTTGGTAAAACAACGGCCTAGGAAAGAGATGCTTTCAGCTTTTACTTGAGGATTTTTATTTTCTAAAGCTGCAAGCACGTCTTCTTGAATTGCTTCAAGGGTGGTCTGTGAAAAGTAAAAGGTAAACATTGTATAAAATCAAAAACTGAACCAACCAATTAGGATTCAGGGAGATTTTTCTCTCCCCTAGGTCTTCTTTCTCAGTTTAACTGTAACCTGCATACAGAATGTTCACTTATAATAAAACACGTTTTTATTAACTCAAAAGTGGCTATTTTTTTTATATCACAAATTGAATGATGCTAGTAGGCTCACCGGAAGTATTTTGGGAGTTCTAATCCTAAAATAGGTAGTAGTGGTGTTTTAAATTATTTGATGTTCTTCAATCAAATATTGTAAATGATGCTAGTAGGCTCACCGGTAGTATTTTGGGAGTTCTAATCCTAAAATAGTTAGTAGTGCTGTTTTAAATTATTTGATGTTCTGCATTTTCTGCAATCAAATATTGTAGTCAACATATTTATCACGAAAAATGCATTGGTATAATTTTTAAGGTCACTTGGATGCACAAAATTAGTGGGAAAATAAATATTTGATTAACTGGTCGGAAGTAATCTTTGTTTTTTCCTTTGTAAATATCGGAAAATCTGCCACAGCGGGGATAAGAACCAAGGTACAGGTGGATTATATATTTTTCGATGAAAATTTTGGGTATAATTTCTTGCGGAAGGGGGGATTCTCGGAAATATTTTGACAGGTCTCACACTACGCTACGGAAGTCATTTGGTATTCATGAACTCGCAGAAAAATAAAATGAGTCTGTTTAAAGTCANGCAAATTTTGGTTCACTGTTTTAAATTTCATCAAAATTGGAGCTCCACATTTGGTGCCCTAAAGGGCCTCCAGGTGAATATAGCCCCCAACGACCCAAAATTTGTCGGGAATATGTTACACAGATTAGAGTTTAACAATGATAGGTACATATTTGAGAGAAAATTTTTCTGCTCATCACGAATCCGGGGTCAAAAATGTGTGTTTCTATTTAAAAATTCATATTTGACCTCTAAATAACCTCCAAGGTTAATGTGAAGGTCACGGTCATGTGTAAAATCTTTTCCTAATCACGAACTAGGGGTCAAAAATGGGTGTTCCTATTTAAAAATTCATATTTGACCTCTAAATAACTTCAAAGGTCAATAAGAACGTCACATTGAAGGTCATGGTCATTTGTAAAATCTTTTTCTAATCACGAATCGGGGGTCAAAAATGGGTGTTTCTATTTAAAAATTCATATTTGACCTCCAAATAACCGCCAAGGTCAATGTGAAGGTCACGGCCATGTGTCCCCCTACTTACACAACAACTTTTGTTTAAAACTTTTTCTATTATTTTGCCTTCCAGTCGAGTTATTCTCCATTAAAGGTTAAAATGGTCCACCCTGTATATTGAAACCATTCTTAAAAAGAATAATATCCGGTCGTAAAAGTCGACTAAGGGCACGGTCAGAAGCGATATCTTTTCCATTACCCATGCACAAAGCAAGGAGAAGCTACTGCATTATCTTTCCTACGTCCCCTGTGGATGAGGAAGAATACTTCCAACGCACCCAGGTAGTCTATACCGGTCGTAAAAGGTGACTAAGATCAGTGTCAGAAACGATATTTTCTCCATTGGTCACGCAGCAAGCAAGGAGAAGCTACTGCATTATCCGTGAGGATTCTTTAGTATCAAGAACTAATGGCGAGTTGTTGCAAACCAGCCCCATGGCTGTTAACCTATGATGATGATGAATGTCTATAGTACCTACTCTTGGCCTGAATAATCAATATACTTACACTGACATAGATGGCATCAACTGCTTCTCTCAACGGCAAAACAACATTCTGTTTCTTTTCTTTAAACTTTTCCAAACACACAGGTAACATTGATCCCGCGTAGGGATGGAACTTTTTCTTCAGTCCTGATACCAACATTGCCAAGCATTTGCAAGCCACGCCCACAATAACTACATTGGTATCTTTAGTTATGGTCTGTGAACACAAGTTGAATATTTTTTTAAGGAAAGAGTATATCGAACCAGTTTCAAAAGAAATGATTTAAATTTTCAGTAACGGGATCCCAGCCTAGGATTTATACAGGGGGAGTCATTTTAATTAATAGGAAATGTCAATTTTCTCGAAAACGGTTCATATTAAAAAAACACGTTCGAACCAAATATTCATTGATTTTTGGAGGAAATATTATGGTGTCCTCGATTTTTTTCTCAAAGGTTGCGTTCAAGGTCTCCAAAAATCAATGAATATTTCGTTTCGAACGTTTTCTAAAAAAAATTTGAGCCGTTTTCGAAAAAATCGACTCATTAATTAAAATTATTCACCCTGTATTTCAGGTAACTCCACCGAGATTTCACAACTTAAGGGAACAACCAAATTCCTTAGCTACCATTATTCAATAAGGAGTTCTTAACAACCATTATTCAATATAAATTTCGATAAAATATTGTGTATCAACTACAAATAATAATTATTTATTTATAGTTGATACACAATATTTTATCGAAATTTATATTTCATAATGACTACAAACATCCTAAATACCATCTCTAAACTAAACCATTATTCAATAAGTAAATTTTATTTCGACCCAATTAAAATATGTATGTAGTCGGTTTCTACTTCAGGCTTTAAAACGATTTTTCTATGAGGTGTTAAAATGGTTATAACATGGCCTTGGAGTCAGACTTAAAATATGATTGCTCACCTTTCTCAAAGCTTTAACAAGATCTGCGAAATCACCGTTTTCTAATTTTGGTGAATCTGTGAGGATTTTATCTAATGCGTCTAACGCTTCTTTCCTTTCTTGCCATTTTTTCTCTTCTAACTTATCGTAAAAGTCTTTAGGAAGTTTTGAAAGTATATCGACAGGATCCAACAAATCGTAAGGGTCAATGTCCGCTCTATCTTCTTCGTCACTTGCGCCATCAGCATCTGAAATAAGTGAACTTTGATTAGGACACATCGGTACAAAATGCCTTCAGTCAAGTGAGACTATCTACATAATGCAGATACTCATCTTGAACCTAACAGGGACGTCCTCACAATGGCGAATTTACGCACCAGGACGACCTGAAACGCATCAAAACTTGTGGGTAACCTTTTATCAACCTGTTTTTACCACTTTTCCAAACATAGATTTTAAGAGGAACAACCCAACAACATCACCCCAGCCGGGTGTATATACATTTGAACAATTTTCTTAAGATGACTCGAATCTCCATGTCTAAGCAAGAACTTAAAAATCACACNGACGACCTGAAACGCATCAAAACTTGTGGGTAACCTTTTATCAACCTGTTTTACCACTTTTCCAAACATAGATTTTAAGTGGAACAACCCAACAACATCACCCCAGCCGGGTGTATATACATTTGAACAATTTTCTAAAGATGACTCGAATCTCCATGTCTGATTTCTCTGTACTAAACAAGAACTTAAAAATCACACAAAGGCCGGTGTATACCTTATGAAGCAAACAAAAACAGAGAAACAAATTCTAGAGAACTCATGTTTTCGATATATTGTTGTTGTTATGGATTGCGCACGGTTCACGGTACCATTTACCGTTTTGTTCATGATAAATTCTAGACCGACATTTTCTTCTCTTTTAATGTTCCGTGTGTCGTCGTGAAAAAATACTGAACAGAACAAAGTCCTGGACGAGGAAAGAAATGTTTTTACAAGTTAGAAAAAAAATTGTTTTCACCAAGATTGAACAATGTTTTATGTTTACATTGGGCAAAATAATCGCCTTATCCCTTTCAATGCCACCCCTACAAAGCGCTTGATTTTAAATAGTAATACAGATTTTTGGGGTTCTTACACATCATTAAATGTGTTTTTTTTTATTATTATTTTGATAAATTTTACGAATATTTTCCTACAAATGGAGATATACGTAAAAGAAGAATTTACCTACTCTTATATCTTATATTTATATCTTTATATTATATTTACATAAATATAATATTTATATAAATATTTTTATATTTATATCTTATATCTTTTTAAACACACACAAAAAAAAAAATAACCTACGAAGAAAAAAAATCTGAAAATTTTCTCCAATAATTTTCTAAGAAGTATAATTAATGTCTGAGTATAATATGAATAAAATTTCAAAGAAACAAGAACTCGTTCGATCTGATTCAAAAGTGGATTTAATTGAAAGTGATGGTTACAGAATAACAAAATTATCAAAATCTCGATCACAAATGGAATTGGAAAACAAAAAAATGGGAGTACATGGACGACGCGCCGGGATGGCTGCATAACAGTGCATGTGTCTCTTTTCTTTGTTTTGTAAGGAAAAAAAAAACAAGAACTCGAGAAGAAAAAAAAAATCAAGAACTCGTTCGATCTGATTCAAAAATGGATTTAATTTATTGAAAGTGATGGTTACAGAAGAGTAAAATTACCAAAATCACAATCAGAAATGGAATTGAAAAACAAAATAAGGCAGGACATAGACGACGCGCCGGGATGGCTGCATGTGTCCCTTTCCTCTGTTTTGTTTTGAAAGGCAAATTGTTTGCGTTAAAATTAAAA
>CM022879.1:26375046-26398487 GCA_012654025.1 Pachypsylla venusta | reverse complement strand
CCCCCCCAGATTAGAAAAAAAAATAGTATTAAATCATTCATTCCTTAATCGTCTTTTGATTGATTTTTTTTTCAACGATTTTACGGGTTACCTTATTTTACATGTCTATTAAAACATACAAATACAAGAGATACATAAAAAATTGGAAAACAAAATGACATATAATCAATAATTACTCTTGAATTGATTCAAAGATTTCATCTCGGAGATATTTTTCCGAGTCAACAAAAAAGTCAACACCTATCGTCAACATATAATGATTTGCAATGTTGGTAGAGTAGGTGTTGGGGAAGAAGAGGCTGCAATTCCTCGTATTTTTAATATTAGTTCTGAAATGTATTAAACTCAATAGCTCTGGTGTATTGATTTTGTTATTGAGGATTTTATGGAGAAAAAGCTCTCCTTATATTATTACCGATATTACTCTCCTCTCCTTCAGGGCCATTAGGTTGTGCTCAATCATAATTTGCTTGTGATCCCTTGTGTCCATAGGGTTCCCCTGATTAAAAGAAAGGTAACGCAGAAATTTATGTTGTATCGTTTCAATCTTTGATTTTTCATTATCATAAATAGGGGTCCAAATGACAGAAGCAAACTCTATAACAGAGCGAACTAGAGCATCATATAAAATATATCTTGGATAGTGGGGCTAATTCACCGACCCAATTAGATCAGTTGATACAGCATAGGGCAACCAACCCAACGGTTCGAGGTCGGGTAATGACGGTTTGAATCTTAATTGATAAAATTATTAATTATATTACTATCATTGTAACAACGTTTCTTCCGTCCCTGGCTAGTAGGTTTAGATGGCAATATACCGCAGTCTGGATTTGGAACATAAATGCGACATATCAAATTAAAGCGCTCAATGTGTTCAACTGTCGCTGATCCACTCAACTGTGCTCCCCATTTTTAAATACAGATTCCAGAAATAGGTTGATGTGAGATCACCCAAAAAAGTGTTGATGGTCCTTGACTGAAAACATGTGCTGTTTTCCCGGTGCGTAAAACCGTCCAGCGTAAAAATTTTGCTGAGTCTTATGAAAAAAACAGTCGCAGTTATACTCCCCATCATTTTCATATTTCAAGTAGTGTATAGCAATTAGTAATTACTAACTCTGTGGGTGTGAGTCAGTAAGTGAAATATGAGGGTGTGGAAAATAGATAATGAGTAAGTGAAAGATAAGAGAGTGCAATGGATAATGTGTTCTTGGAAAGTGAATGATGAGATCTTAGTTTTGGAAACACTCTTTGTATGTGAAATTACGATGCGTTCTTATTTAAAATATAAAATTTCTAAAAATAAATTAATTGATGTCAAGTTAGTCCTCTCTGAGATATGCGATTCGAATTGTGAACATTTCAGCAAAATGGAATGTGTGTAGACTGGACACATACCAGCCACTGGAACGCAGACAGAAATTGTCAGACAATTTTTATTTATTTTAAAAAGAAGTGTAAACATAGATTTCTCTGGAGCAAATCAAGATTTCTTTGAGAACATCTTCTGTGAAATAATGAATAAGTTAAAAAGGAATTAGATTGTAAAAAAGAACACTTTTCAATGTCTTATATAAAATGAACTGTGGCTTGTAGAGATCTAGGCATACAAACATTTAAGATTGACAATAGTTAGGAGAATTTTGATTAAAAAAATCAAAATCATTAGAATGGAATTTTCATTTTCAAAATCACAATAATTTGATAACAAAAGAGTTTTCCTCTAGATAATGCAAGAATAGCAGTGACAGTAACAGGTCGCCAGTGGAAATACAAAGCAGATTACCTACCACTTTTGTTCTTCTTCAGAATTAGAAGATGAAAAACGAATGACAATTTTTCTTGTTTAGCTTTTTCGGAGGTTCTTTCTTACACCAAAACACATTAGGTAAGTATTTGGGTTATATATTTTTTCCATCTGTTACGATTATTTTAAATAGGGATTCGGCCTTCTAAACTTACGTCCTTCGTATGTCGAAAGAACACCCATCAAGTTTGTAGACACTAATCTGAAAAATCATTTTTGCCCATTACACGACTTTGTGTTTCTACCCACGAGATGAATCACAAATTGAAGGTTGTCAATAAAAAGAATGTTTTAAGGTACAATGAATGCACTTAGAAAAGGCAGATTTAGCATGAGTGAAAACGGTTCTCCAACGTGAAAACAAATTTCATTTTCTGCTGCGTTTTAACATTCACGATATTTACAAAAGTGGGTTGATTAAGTCTTGCGATTTTTTTTCTTGAAACACGGTATTCTCTTGAAGCACGGTATTCTTAAGTAAATTGCAATAGTTTTTAAAAGAAAATGCGAATATTTAACATCAGGATATAAGGCCATTAAATCCGATTACCCGAGTAAGACTGCCGAAATTGGGGATATTTGTAGCTTTGCATCTTAACGATCTTCCACTAAAAATAAATATCATTCATTGTATTGGACTTTAAACACGCAACCCAGAAAGCTAATTCAAGCCATAACGAAGGTCAAAGTGGACAAAGTAGGGGTGGAGGCTAAAGCTATGAAGACAAGGACAAATTATTAGCTTTCGAAAAATAGATATAATTATTAATTATATTTAAATAATGAATGATTAGCATATTGTATTGTGCACAGCCCGAGACAAAATACATTTGAAAAGCTGCTCGTATCTTAGATCAGATTTTTTCCTTGTCCAATTCCACAATATTACCACAATCCACAAGTGCCGTTTGGAAGTTTTTTATGAGAACGAGCAGGCTCCCCCTACTTCGCTTGACGCCTTAGAGGCATTACTGTCCCCGTTCTGGTAGTATTCTATAATTTTCTTTAACAAAAGCGGAAAGCAGTAGTGGCTTGTTTACGAACCGGTAAAATTATGATTTTTCTGATGTCATGGCCCGTGTTTTTTGGGCGCGTTGGTCTATTCCCATCAATTCTTCGATATCTCTTACCATTTTTTTCACACATACCCCTAACGTAACATTGAGCTTTATTACTTGATAAAGAGATTTTTAAAAAATGTCCCGCTTCGCATTTATACAGGATTCTATTCTATTTAGAATGTCATATTACTTGAGACGAAAATTTTATTTTAAAAGGGCGTTTATACAACTTTTGTAGCAAGCGGATGAAAAATACAGGAAACAGGAAATAGACATTTACTTTGGTATAAATAAGATTGTGCTACAGTTCTAATATCTGCACATAGCAATTAATTTTCTGGGCAAAGAAGTCATCACAAATTACAAATTTTGAGAGCGTGGTTTGTATGGATTGGGTGAACAGAAGAAACATTAAGAACACCATTAAAAACGGCAGTCGATTATCATAACAGTACTTTTGATGGGAGTTTTTTTTTCAAGGGTAACGCTAACATTAATTGCAAATTTAAAAAAAACAAGCAAGAGATTAAATAACACGAAATGGAGAAACTTCAGTCATAATGGACAATAAACTACCTCTTATCTGAACCCAACGCCCACTCAATAAAAAAAGAGAAATTATTGTCGTGGCTGGTGGTACCTGACGTATCGGTGGGCAGTGCGTTCAGTAGCTACTACTACTGCATGCCTATACAGTAAATCTCTTTGAACTCCGACGTCTTTCCTTGGCAAAATATACTTAATTACAATGAAATAAACTTATTAACGAATTTAATACGTTACACCACCTACCACAGTCTGTTCTCAATTTACTTACTAAAGGGTATGAAGAACATGACCAATCAAATTACAAATTTGCATGAATGATCAATGATCCACAAACACTAAAAAGGGAACAACTTTAAAAATTTTTCAAAGTTGGTATTAGTAAAGTTGAAAACAAAAAATGAGAAATGGTAAAACTTACATGTTTGTGTTTTTAAATCCCATAAATGATAAGACGAAGACCAGAAACTATGTTAATTTGTTAATAGAATAATATTTGAAAGTTTTTAGCGAAAAAAAATAGCAACACAAAGAAAATATAAAATAAGGCCGTACACCGTTGAAAATCTCAAAATCTGTTGTTCGCTCTCGTAGATAAGAATGTAAAAGTAACTTTTATTAATCAAACGCAATAAGAATTTAAAAAAATATGTTATAATACTTAAATTTATTGATCACTTGTTTCATTTCAAAATGATAATTTAAATTCTGAACAAAAAAACGTGTGAAATTACAAAGAATTTAAATTTCTGATTTTTTCAGAAATCAGGAAAGAAAAGAAATTAACGACAACCGAACTTTGCTCCGTGAGATTTATGAAAATAATAAATTAAAAAATTCTACAATGTTGCCTCCACAGACTGGGATATTTACCCTAAATATAATTACCCAACATAATTTTACCCTAACTATATTTTCAAATACAGTAGGTAGGTATCAACAACAGGGCGGCGATTTTTCTATTAAAAAAATCTCTTTTTTTCTGAAGAAAAGTAGGTGTAAACATTGTTTACTAACTGAAAGTCTCAATAAAAAAAATATACTGATGCTTTTTTGATATTTCACAAAAAATCAGGGCGGAGCTGGAGGGGTCCAAACGCAAAACTTGCTACAGCTCCTACATCGAAAGCCCATTTTTATTTTGATGAAAAATAAGTGTGTTAGTGGTGATGCATACAATCACTTTCTTTGCTAATCGGGAGTGCTCGCGGCCCGTAATTCACACTATTTTAAAAATAAATTTCCAGGACAAATTCTGAAAATAAAAATAATTTACACTGATTATTTTCAGTTAAATTAGTCTCATGTACCTACTCGTAAATTGGATAATTAATCCTACCTTGCAAATAAAAGTCTGGGACCACATGAAAATTATCAAATGAAAAGCGGCCCAATATCTCTTAATTTGTCAATTCAAGGCGAAAAACTATTTCTTGATAATAATATTTAGTTTGCAAAATTATAAATATCTAATAAGGAGTTCAAATGCGGGATCGAACGAGTAGAATGGAAAATGATAACCATACAAAAATTTCATGTCTACCTATGTCGCCTGGGCAATCGATCGGAGGCCGTTATTACAAAATAAATTCTGTATAAGATTAGATCTCAATCCGCAACTCATGCTAAAAGATGAAAAAATTACCGAGTCTAATAATTTAAAAAGTTTTTAAACTGTTCGTGTAGTGGAGTTCCTCCCAACGGTTCCATATTTCTCGATTCGGGCTTATTAAAAGAGCAGGAACAGGTTTATATGAGGCCACCGAAAAGGTTATGATGGCCCTCGGCTAGAACTATGATGGTATAGGTTCCAGGTCGTCCTTGTGCGTAAAACCGGCTAATTTGAGGACGTACCTGTGTTATCAATGTCGCAGGTAGAAAAACTAAATCTCGTTCTTTTCCCGAAGTCAAGTTAGATTTATTACCTCGGCTAAACAACTAGTAATACATACAAGATACTATCCCTTTCTTTGGCTATTTAGTAGTGCGCGGTGCCCGAGATTCACACTGTTTTAAAAATAATTAAAAAAATTGCCAGATTTAAAATTCATACCAGTAAAAACTGTTTTTTGGGCGTTCTTTAGGCCCGATCCTACCACGACGAGTTTTCAGGGAGTTTCATTTTAATACTGTGTCAATACCATGGGCGTAGGAAGGGGGGGGCAGCTGCCCCCCCTAGAAATTCTCGAGAGTATGCAGCACGGAAGGGGCGACTTAAATTTACACTAGATAAAATGATTTTTGGAAGCAAAAAATCATCAAGTACCGAAATACGATAAATGTCACATTTTGTCCCTAATCCAACAGCCCCACTGTGAACAATCAAATGTAACTGTGGCAAACTTGTCGCATCGTTGAATCGCATTTGGTAAATTTGGTGGGAAAATTCAAAAAAATTAACAAACGTTACAAACGTATAGGTTCCATCTGTTTTTTTTTGGCTTTCCGTATATTTTTCCATTGTAAAACTCCTCCTGCTAGTTGAATTTCGCCGGTTTGGCACTTTCCTTTATCGATATTTATCACAGGCCCTGGGGTCGCCCCTCCCCAATAACTGAATCATCAGTTACCCCTAGGGGTTTATTATTAAACAAGTCACGATTTACTTTATCGACACCCCCCCTCCCGACATGAAAATCTCAGCTGCCCCCCCCCCCTAGGCCAGATGCTGGCTACGCCCTTGGTCAATACAGTACCCAGACATGAGTGTTTCAAATGACAAATCATTCTCTTCGAGACATCAAATGTTCTGTATTGCACATTCTTCAGGTTAAGACCTTTTTCCGAAGTCAAGTTAGATTTATAACCTTGGCTAAACAACTAGTAATACGTACAAGATAAAGATACTATCCCTTTCTTTGGCTATTTAGTAGTGCGCGGTGCCCAAGATTTACACTGTTTCAAAAATAATTAAAACTTTTAAAAACTTTTTTCACACCAGTAAAAAACTGGTTTTTGGAATTTTGGGCGTTTTTTAGGGATGGATACCAAAAAGATGAGTATTGAAAATAATATACCATAAACCAATTTTTCATGAAAAACGCATTAAATGAAAAAGGGCACTCCGATAGGGCAGTCAAAACTTACTTCACTGCTTCATAATACACATTATTTCTTCATAGCAAAATATAGAGGGGGTGGCAGGCAGGAAATGACAATGACTCTCTAAGAGTATATCAAAAAAGAAAGCTGAGAATATGAGTCTCATTCTCTTTTTCGTCGGTCAAACAGATCTGCAAACACTTAATCCCAGTTTTTGATGGTGATTTCAAATATATTTAAAAACAAAAATATTCGATTAAAGATATTTTTTCATTTTTTTCACCTGAAAATTCATAAACTTTTTACGCAGTTAGACATTTTCGAATACCAATTTGGAAACAGACCAAAAAAATTAATCACGTTTCAGGTTTCCCTCATTTCGCTCGTTTTATAAAACTTTGACACCATATTTGAAATCACCACCAACAGAAACTAGCATTCAATTTCCAGCCTTTTTTCGTCAGTCGCACAAGTCTTTTGACTGGAAATACGATAGTGCAAAATACACAATGCATACCATGAGATAGGAAATTTTTTCACAAAACCACGTCCCCTAACAATATCTGAGCCCCCTGTAAGGAGTTCAAAGCTTTATGTTTGACCGAGACAATTTACTATGAGACTTAGCCATGTATGTTCGGTGTTGGAGGAGCCATGCCTCCTCCAACACCGCTTCTTCACCGTTTCTGCATCCATGTTTAAAAATGGTGAAAATAGTTTGATATGATATTACCGATAAGGTTTTGATGGTCCTCGTCTCAGGTCGTCCAGACACGTGGAACCAATTATTGACACATTTTCCAATCAAAGACCAAACTTCTGACACTTGTCAGACGTTTGGATTTTCACTGGAAAGTGTCCTTGTACTAGATTTAAAAAAAAACTATGCCAATGTGACACATGGGTTTATTATTTTTCTGGCAAAAAATAACTTTTACTAGATTTAAAAAAAACTATGCCAATGTGACACATGGGTTTATTATTTTTCTGGCAAAAAATAACTTTTACTAGATTTAAAAAAAACTATGCCAATGTGACACATGGGTTTATTATTTTTCTGGCAAAAANTTTTTGGATTTGGGTAAAAATATTTGGATATGTTGGTAAACAT
Organism: Pachypsylla venusta; assembly: GCA_012654025.1. Lineage (NCBI taxonomy): Eukaryota > Metazoa > Arthropoda > Insecta > Hemiptera > Aphalaridae > Pachypsylla > Pachypsylla venusta. The sequence continues at coordinate 26,390,917 of CM022879.1, read as the reverse complement.
ATTTTCACAATGGGTTGCAAAAAAAAAAATCGCCAAGGGTGTATTCGATTGCACCCAAAACTTTCGGGACACAATTAGAGCCCAGATGGGACCTATATACTAAATTTCTATTTTTTTCTTTAATTCCATTTTTGGATTTACGTACCTTGAAACGTATAATATCAAATTTTGAGGGGGTTCATTATTGAAAATAATAAACCAAAAGGCACAGGCATTTTGGTCAACAAAGATGACTGACAAGAAAAAGGTGACTTTCAATCATCTCATATGCCCATGAATGATAGACTTGACGCGAGGAAAAACCCACAGCAACGAGAGATCTAAAGAATGAGAAATAATAATCGGGTGATGAAAAAAGATGTGGCTAAAGGAAATCAAGAGAGAATGGTTCAATAATTTCAATATATCAAATGACAAATCATTTTCTTCGAGACATCAAATGTTCTGTATTGTATCACTGTATTGTAATCTGAAGAAAGATTAAGACCTTTTTCGGAAGTCAAGTTAGATTTATCTACCTTGGCTAAACAACTAGTACATACAAGATAAATTTACTATCCCTTTCTTTGGCTATTTAGTAGTGCTCGGTGTCCGAGATTCACACTGTTTTAAAAATAATTAAAACTTTTTCCAGATTTAAAATTCACACCAGTAAAAAACTGGCTAAGTGTATATCAAAAAAGAAAGCTGAGAATATGCGTCTCAGTCTCTTTTTCGTCGGTCAAACAGATCCACCAAACACTCAATCCCAGTTTTTGATGGTGATTTCAAATATATTTAAAAACAAAAAGATATTTTCTCTGAAAATATTTTTGTGATGTGTTTGAAAATGCTAACACAATTTTTTCCATGTTAATGGCGAATAACGAAACTGGTCCGATTATGAAACAATTTTAGAAATAGGATCATCTTGAAATAATAAATTTGAATTACATAAAAAGAACATTGACCAAAATGGTAGCGTTCCGAAGTTAAAAATTATTCGATTGAAGATATTTTTTCATTTTTTTCTTGTGTGATTTTTTTACCTGAAAAATTCAAAAACTTTTTACGGAGTGTTAGAAATGTATCTCCATTCAAGAGATACATTTTCAAATACAAATTTGGAAACAGACCAAAACAATAATCACATTTCAGGTTTCCCTCATTTCGTTCGTTTCATAAAACTTTGACACCATATTTGAAATCACCACCAACAGAAACTAGGATTCAGTTTCCAGCCTTTTTTCGTCAGTTGCACAGAAATCTTAGACTGGAAATATTATAGTGCAAAATACACAATGCATACGATGAGATAGGGTATTTTTCACAAAACCACATCCTCAAACAATATCTGAGCCCCCTTCAAGGAGTTCAAAGTTTTATGTTTGACCGAGACAATTTTCTATGAGACCTAGCCAACTAGCCATGTATGACCAAAATGCCTCCTCCAACACCGAAAGTAAAATGAGACAAATGATTTTTTAGACTTCTAAAAATCAACTTCATCCCCTTTTCTACATCCAGGTTTAAAAATGGTGAAAAAAGGTTGATGGGATATTACCGACAAGGTTTTGACAGTCCTCGTCTCAGGTCGTCCAGACACGTAGAACCGACCATTGAAACATTTTCCAGTCAAAGGCCAAACGTCTGACACTTGTCAAGACGTTTGGCTTTTGTTGCAATTTATGCCCACTACACTGTGCTTGCATATATTGAATTTAAGCAATTACCAATTAATGGATATTAATTAATTAATTCTTCATTCTACATTTTCGAATAATAAAATTTGTTTAAAATAAATAATTTGTGTCCAAATTATATTAGCTTTTTACTGGAAAAGGTCATTGTACTAGATTAAAAAAAGGCACAGGCATTTTGGTCAACAAAGATGACTGACAAGAAAAAGGTGACTTTCAATCATCTCATATGCCCATGAATGATAGACTTGACGTGAGGAAAAACCCACGGAAACGAAAGATCTAAAGAATGAGAAATACTAATAGAGTGATGAAAAAAGATGTGGCTAAAGGAAATCAAATAAGAGAGAATGGTTCAATAATTTCAATATATCAAATGACAAATCATTTTCTTCGAGACATCAAATGTTCTGTATTGTATCACATTCTTAAGATTAAGACCTTTTTAGAGAAAAAATTGAGCAAAAAAGTTTTCTTTTCTTAAAAAAAAATGTTGTAAAAAGTTCCAACATTTTTTTTCAAAAAGATACCTTATATTCAAATTTTATGTACAATCAAAAAGATTTTAATATTTTTCTATTAAAAATGTTAAAAAAATAAAAAATCTCCAATTTATACAAATCTTATTTACAAAAAAGAAAACACAAATGTATAATTTTTATACAATTATTTACAATGCTCTTAAAAAATTTTCTTATTAGGTAGCTTTTAAGAAGGAAAATTATTATTATTTTTAAATAAAGGTGACTTTTTGTCATATTTTTGATTTAATGAAAAAATACTAAAATTATTGAAAATTTATTTAATTGAAAAATAAAAAAAGGTCATAATTCATTTCGCAAAAAATAATATTGCACAGAACGAAGCAATTAGAAAGAAAGGCTTTCGGAATGTTTGCTTTGAAAATATTCCGTTGTTCTGTTCGGAATCCATTGTAATACACGGTTGGGTATAACAACTAGATTTAGAGGATGAAATTAAAATTCAACAAAAACAAAAAAAAAAAAAATACTTTGAAGTTTGTTTATGAGGCCTTTTACAAACATATTCATTAAAGACTCAAACATGTCCTCATGGCCTTAATATCTAATTTTCAATAGGTTCATCGAGAACTTTTACAACGCCGCGGCGCCGTAAGCTTTGTATATAGTGAAGAACGCTTCCATATTACAAGACAGTGTTAGCATTAAATCGGGAATTTTTCTTTGAGAAATTCTGCTATCTTGGATTTTTTTGACAAATGCTGACTAAGCCTTAGTGAGAAATGCTGACTAAGCTTAGTGTGATTTCTAATTACGACATACGTATGAAGAAGGCGCCAGTATAAAGAATCTAAAAACCTAGAGAAAAAAGATCAAAATAATACTCGATATAAAAAAAAAACAAGGACACTCGACTCCCCAATACGATAAGATAAGTGATGAGTAGATTAACAAAAAATTCTGTAAAATCAATAAAATTAGTTAAATCGATTTCCTAGAACGTTGCGAAATGAAATATAAGTTTATGAAAAAAAGTAATGATTATTAACATGATAAAAAGTTTTTTTAAAAAAACTTTGAGAAAAAAATTAATAAAAACAATTGAAAAAATGTTGAATAAAAAGTAGACTTTAGGTTTTATGTTTATTAAATAAAAAATAAAAGGTTCACAAAAAGCGTTTTACAGAGTGAATTTGAATATTACAATGTCATTGCATCAAAGAAGTTGATGACTTATTAAGGACAACTTTATTTATCTGTTTTTATAGGAGACTTATTTTATTTTACAAGAAATTAATAAATATAAGATCGGTATTAACAAATGAAAAAACTCTTCAAACTTTTGTAACGAAAAGAACCACCAACATTTGGCTTGTATTTTGAATACCGGCCTCTGAGAAAAGAAATAAGAAATCGTTCGACTCAAATTAGCGACTTATGTACTGATTAATGAACTTTGCCGAATCTCGGATTGGTCTAGTAGATCAAATATTAATAGAAATACTTGCGGTATTAATTCAATCCAAGACTCGGAAAGGATGACAAACCCGGCAATTACAATCAGGGCCTTACACCTCACAACAGGAATTGGGGACGGGGATATTCCCGCCAGAACCGGACTTCTCAAGGGGCACGGTTTTGTAACTTGATTTTTTTTAGAAAATATATACAAGGGCCCGTAAATTTCTCAAGGATGGCAACTGTAGATGACCAATTTCACAGATGATTTAAAAAATCGGACAGGTGTTTAATGGAAATATGTAATATTGTGTGCGAAATCAATATGAATTAACTTCCATAATTAAGGAGTCGTTTGAAAATACACTGAATTACACACTATCTACCCAATCTTAGTGGTAGCAGCATCTGTCGCTATCCTGTGGTTGTATTATGGGTTCAACATGCAATATGAGTGGGAAATTATTGTGAGAATCAGTATGGAGCGTGTCGATAAGCAGCTTCTCTATACTTCCCACCACCATATGTTGTGGCAGTGGCGGGGTAAGCATATCCCATTGCACTATAGTCATAACCTGGGTATGCTGTGGCGTAAGCGTCGTAACTGCCTGCAGTGTAGCCATAGTCTGCAGCAGTGTAGCCAGGATACGTACTAGGGTAAGCAACAACGCGTCCAGGGGTGGTAGCATATGCTGTGGCTGCGGTGGCTACTCTAGCTCCAGCTCCACGAACAGATCCAGCCACAGATCCCATAGTTTCAGGGTTGAACTTAACTTTCTTCACGTCAACTTCCTTTCCACAAATCACTTGCTTTGGATTCTTCAATACTTGATCAACAACATTTTGATCTTCAAAAGATATAAAACAGAATCCTTTCTTCATGTTTTTACTTTTGTCAAATGGTTGCTGGAACTCTGTGATAGTACCATATTGACTGAAGTAGTTTCTCACGTCTTGTTCTGTTATTTCTGTTGTTAAACCGCCAACAAATACTTTACATTTTAACGGGTTTACTCGTTTGGTCACTCTTTTGGGGTCAATTTTTTTGTTTCCAATGAAGTGATCTCCTGCGGCTAAAAGGTCGTCAACTGCTTTCTGTGTTGTATAGGTGACGAATGCAAAACCTCGACTTTGACCTGTGTAGGGATCATTTTTGATTGATATACTTTCAACTTCACCGTACTGACTGAAGTATTCGTTAATTTCTTTTTCTCCTGTGTTCCTGTGGAGGCCACCCACAAATAACTTTTTTTCATCGTTGCGTCCAGGACCGGCAGTACCATTTGCACGGTATGACATTTTTGGAATGATTCAATAAACTATAGGTACTTACTTACAAAAAAAGACAAGACTCTAAATTCACTTCAAATTCAGTTATTTGAATAATTACACACGAATACTTGACAATTTGTACAAGGAAAATTTTAGAGAAAAATAGTGTCAGAAACTACAAACAATCCACAATGCTCGAAAAATTTCTTGTTTTTAATGAAAACAAAAAACAAAATGGCGCCAAGCAAGGAAGCGTTTTTCTAAAAATTGTTTAGATATTTTGTTTGAAAGTTTAGATAAACCGAGGAAAATATTATCAACATAAGTTTATTTCAAGAGAAAATGATCAAGCACAAGTAAAGGTTAATTCTTTTAATTATAAATATTAGGAAATGCGGAAAAAGCCTCAAAACTTTATGTTTGATCAATAAAATTAAATTAAATTTTACAGTTTGAAAATTTTTCTGCTAGACAGCAGCACATCTATGAAACGGCAAAAGCATCAGACAAAACTAATGGAACATAAACTACCGTAGTTTTTGACAGCAAAAATCTTTAAAATATCAAATCTTATTGGGGTCGCAACGATACGATGGATTTTAAATTAATTATTTAAAAACCTCAGTATTAGAAGAGATGACATATCGTAAAAACCAATGTTATATTTAAATACATAGGTACATGTAATCAGTTTATTCATTATATTTCGGTGATTTTTGTTCACAAAAAATCATATATATAATTTTCAAATAAGTTGTCCCAGGCGGCAATTGTGAAACACTCGCGATTTCGGGATAAAATAAATACTCGCTCTAGCTGGCGCGCGAGATTCGAAGAAAAAGAAATCAATTCAAATGCCCAAATAAAAAACACCTTTGTATCACGAAATTATTCGAAAAACTAAAATAAAATTCTAATAAAATACAGGGTGCAAAAAAGTACTTTCCTTGAAACCATAGGTTTGCAATAATAATTTCTTTTGTAATTTTTTAAAAATAGAGTCTTTAACAGATTGTTACTCACTTACTCCTTAATCGTAAAATTTCCGAAAATTACTTTGAGAGATTAATATTTTAATTTTTGTCGGATCGACTTTTTCAAATTTAGATAGAGACCCCAGATATATTATCAGAATTAAAAAATATCGCCTTTTACGGCCCATTTGATTTTCCGATTTTTGAATGGAATCATGGAATAATTTTGGGTAATTAGTTTTTAACATATTTTTATTATATATGTATTACGTATAGGTATTTATGAAATTTCGTCTCTAGCATTTACCGTTATTGAAATATCTTGTTCATAAAAAGACAGACAGAGTGACACACGCGCCAGGGGCGGATTTAAAGGGGGCGTGAAGTGTGAATATTTATACAGTAATCTTCCACTAAATAATTTATGGCTTATATATTTTTCTCATTTTGATTTTATAAATACAATCAGAATGTTCAAATAAAATATTCCAGATATATAACGTTATAACAACGCCCCGCACCCCTCTCGTCAATTGTCTAGCTTGTTTACATCAGCTGCGCCAAGAACAAGGTTTATTTTTCATTTTACAAACTGTCCAGGGACAGTAAAAATGCCGCTACGAGTGCTCTATTCCCAACCACTAAGTACATGCCCCATCCGCCGAGTAGGCACGACGGCCATTTCACAATGCAGGTAAAGCTCATCTCACGTTAACTTGATTTTTTTTTTTTTATAATTTCCATTTGCAAATTGCATGATGTTGTTAAAAAATGTTATAGTTTTAGTCATTTATGTATGAAACAACATTGCAGATTTAGAGCACAGATTTTCACTTTTTCTCCTAATTATTCAAAATTTTCACGGCAGAAGTTCCCCCCTGTACCTAGCGGTTATTCCATATTCCCCGAAAGTATCCGTATCCCCTTCAAAAGTGCTTCACCGCCCCTTCAAGATATAGCCTTAAATCGGCCCCTGACACGCAGACCAATGGCCCCTGACACGCAGACCAAAGAGATTTGGGCTCTGGGGACCACAAAATGTGTTTTGGCATTGAAAACTCGACATCGAAAATTTCAGGCCATTACAATACTTTCCTTTTTGTAGAATAAGGAAAGATAAAAACTACCGTAGGCAAACACCGGGAAATTACAAATATTCTTTTTTATATGATTACCTGCTGATACTGATTAGAACACTGGATTAGAAATCTCCAATTATTCAGAAAATAATTTCAATATGCAATCTGCTTTAACGTTGAGCTTTCAGCGCTACTTAATCTGACAATCTAAACCATCAATAATTAGCACTAGGTGATTTCTCTTTCTCTTTCAAATTCTATTTTTTTCTTTTATCTTTTGAATTGTTTTGTCTCATAAAACTGTGACTTTTGTTGCGAAGTAGTATACATAAGAACTTTAATTAGTTCATTCTTCTTCAATATTCACGGAGAACAGTCTACATAAAAATATCTGATTGGTGAATGTATTCCTGGTTCGTATAAGAATTCTATTATTTTACCAAAAACATTTATTTATAAAACCAGAAATCTACTTTAATGATCAGCATTGACTTAATGAACAGACTTAAATCTATTTTGTTTCTGTTAACCACTTGAAATCTTTTAGTGAATAGAGCATAATATATTTATTATAATTTCAAATCAGATTTTTTTAACAAATTTAATTCTTCTAAAGTTTCTAAGCATCTTAGGAATTTAACATAAAAACACACGACTGATTTTTATATTGAACCTATATTTTGTATTTTTTTACCAGAAATTAATGAAAAACTGGCGCTTGGACATTGCTAGTAACTCTTTGAAAAATACAGGGCTTGTATACTGATAAAGAAAACCCACTATGGCTGCAATGTATGAAGTAACTAATTGGAAAGATAATTTTAAATCGCTAAAAACACATCATGATCAAGCTTATGCTAAAATAGATGAAGGAATATCATCTGAACATAGTAATCAAGTTGATAATGCTATACAGAAATACGATGAAGGTCTATTATTAATAGATAAAGCTTTGGCAGTTCCTATCGATTGTCCATCGAATCCAGAGCCTACCTGGGAGAGAGCATGTAAAATGGTTGAACAAATGAAAAGGACGAGGTAATATATTTGATATCTGTTTTAGAAAACCACCTACTCTTGACACATTTCATATGTTGGATACCATTTGCGTCACTCGGAAAAAATAGTGGGGACTGTATAATTTTTCGTCATTCCTGTACCGAGGAATGACCTGTAGTTTGTTATTAAATACCAAAATGAGTGTTTAGAAATCTTAATATATCTGCAGCAAACGTCTCCCTGAAAAAACACCCCTTCAAAATTTGATATTTTACATTTTCTTGTAAGTAGTGACAACTGTTATTGACAAATATGCTGAAATCTTAAATCTCTGTACTAAAGGTATGTGGACGTATGTGGTCTATTCCCTTGTGAAATGTAAATCAGACTAGCAGTCTTCGCGTAATACTTTAACGGTATGGCCGTTCTGTTTGGTAGTATAAAATTCTACGACGCTTTATTTTGATTTTCTGATTTCTTCTCAAAAATCGGTTATAACTTGGATGGAAATTGGAAAAAAAATATGTTCTGATTTTTCATAAGGTTCCAGGGTGCATGCCCAATTGCCCATATATTTTGCGATATCTACTACCGTATTGGCTAAACCATTAAGTCAAACAAACAAATAACCAGATGTACAATTTTCTCTTTGATATATTATTAAAGTTTTAGTACAGAGCCAGAGTTTCTTAAAGAGAGGTTAAATTCTGACTAAAATTGTTTGCATCCTACCTTCCGTGAAAAATATCTTTAAATGTTCAGTCTGAGAAGAGGTTGAAACACATTGCAAACAGTAACGTTGTTACAAGTAATATTTCTATGGCAAACTTATTTTCTATTAATTTCGTTCTTATATCTTCAAATGTTAAAAGAAAACATATCATCTACTTGCTTTCAGGAAAGAAATCTTAAGTAGACTTTCAGACATTCAAGCTGCACGAAATGCAAATAGACCATTACAAAAGTCGGAACCTGATGGTCCCCCAACATACGATGAGGCAATTGCATTATGTTCATCAACATCTCCGGCAGTAGTAAATACTTCCAACATTACGCCAAACATCTCCAGTAGTAATTCAAATCAACCGACTCATCAGCCTTATCAGCCGCACAGTTCAAATTTCAGGAGCAGCCATGTGATTAGTGATAGTAATAAATTGTATCCTGATGTTCCAACCCTAAGCACAACATCCGGTAGTTTTCAATCCGTTAGCCATGTAGAAAATTTTACTAAAGATCAAACAAATAATCCTACATCTACAAATCAAACCGATTCATCTATTCCAAAACGTGAAATAACAGTTTCCGAGCTGGGAAAAGCACTGGAAAGTGTTCAGAACGAAATAGAAAACAAGTCTGCAATAGAAATATTTACGTGTAACAACGTTGTTGTTTGCAGTGTGTTTCAAAATGGGGAGATTACCACCTCTTCTCAGACTGAATTTTTGAAGATATTTGTCACGGAAGGTAGGATACAAACAATTTTAGTAGGAATTCAACCTCTCTTTAAGAACTCTGGCTCTGTTCCAAATCTGAACCTATAGCTACCTCAGAAAACTAAAAATAAAGGCAGATAAAATTCTTTATCCTCAATTGACTATAAAAATTATACGCCGGCCGCACACCGCCAGCCGTAAACGGCACTTTTACCACTTAGCGTTTTTTTTTGTTATGATTTCAAAGGTTCATTATTGCAAAAATAAACCAAAATATTCCCCCCACTTTTTTTTTTAGAAATGTGATGATAATTTCATCAAATTTTGTGGTGGTAATTTTTATTGCAAAAAATTGCAAAGGTTAATAAAAAATTAATATTTTACGCTTCAGGATTGGTAATAATTCAATGATATATGATTGATAATAAACCAATATTTGAAATTATTGATGACTTTCAACATTTTTATATCGACATTGGTGCTTAAATCGAACACTTAACTATACTTTCTAACCAAGTTTTTGCATCTAGTGTACACAAAATTAATTTATAGGTACCTACTCGAATTTTTATAGCGTCGGTACCATCTGTAACTATTTATTTCCAGCTCCTGGTTTTTCCAGTGGACTGGGAGGACCAGGAAAATGTTTAACAGATAATACCGTACAAATCGTCAAAAACAAGCAAGTACATTGTACCTCTGGCCGCTTCAATATATTTGCATCGCTTGTACAGGACTGACAGTAACAACTAGCTTTGAGTACCATCTCTTAGAAACCATTGAAACCTACATAATATAGGTATAAAATGCCATTCGGTTGTTACGACCACTTTGAGTGATACGTCATGAAACTTTGATAGAACTAGAAATTGAATTGTGTTTCTACGCAAGTAATATCAAATATAAATGAATTTGTTTTTAGGTCTTTCTATATGGAAGGACAACGCGAATGGTAAGCAGTAGTTATTGTTATTTTTGTTTGCCACTAATACTCGTGTGTGCTTTAATATTTAATAGAATACTAAAAACATTGTGTCATAAAAAAATCTGGTGTGAACATCACGTGATTTTCCTTATTTATAAAAAAAGAAGAAAGTATTGTAATGGGATGAATTTTTCGATGTCGGGTTTACATTGCCAAAACGCGTTCTGAGGTCCTCAAAGCCCAAATCTCGAGTTTCATGAGATAATTTTACCTGGGCGGACTAGTAGTACCTCTACTATTAGTAGACAGAGTTACGTTTAAGATGTAGTTTCATTCATTGAACCATCATCGCAAATGATAGAATTGCCCAGGTAATTGCAATAATACATGATATGTATCTTATAAGCTGGTTGTGTCGTTGTTTCAGATGAAAATAGCCCAAAATATTATCTTCAAGTAGGAACATGGCGTTACCCACTTATCCGAGGCATCTCTCCGTGCATCAGAACCAGATATGGCGCTTTTTTCTTTCCAGATACTCAAACCTACGTAGAAGGTACCACATTTTAATTTTTTATAATGAATAATCTTCGACTTTTCTTGGTACCCAAGGGGAGCAAGCCAGCATCATTAGATGACGGATCGAATAAGTACAGAAGGTTTGGTGTTAAGAAGGGCATCCAGCCTTTAAACAAATGATAATAGGTGATCAGCAAAATGTGAGTTTCTATGCAGTTTACTGTGGGAAGCAAGCGAGGGTTACCTACCATGCAGGGAAAGGGTTGCAGCTAAAGAGAGAAGGCAAAGAACAAAATGTTGTGGTATGGTAGAATTAAGGAAAGCAACGCCAACCTCAAATAGAATTGAGAAAAGGTGAAGTTAAAGAAGAAGAATCTCCGACTTTTCTTTAGTTTATATGACACATTTTTTCATGAATTTATTAACTATTATTATTTCCATGAACTGTAAATCTCATGAGGTCCTAAAAAAAATAGAAAATTCTGTGATCCTAATAAATATGCCTAATATATTTCACTAAAATCGGATAAGGCGTTTGAGAGTTATCTTGGTAATAAAGACAGACAAAAGAAAATAGTGGAGTTAAAATTAGACCTTCACTTCGTTCGGTCGATAAAAATCAACACTTAACAAAAGAAAATAGTGGGGTTAAAACTAGACCTTCACTTGGTTCAGTCGATAAAAATCAACACTTAACAAAAGAAAATAGTGGAGTTAAAACTATACCTTCACTTGGTTCAGTCGATAAAAATCAACACTTAACAAAAGAAAATAGTGGAGTTAAAACTAGACCTTCACTTGGTTCAGTCGATAAAATTCAACACTTAACAAAAGAAAATAGTGGAGTTAAAACTAGACCTTCACTTGGTTCAGTCGATAAAAAGCAACACTAATTGTTAAAAAGCAGTCTTGCGCGTCATAAAAAAAAGAATTTAATCCAGATTGTAAAAAAAATCTTCACTCACGGTTTCCGGATATTTTTTAATATTGTTGTTGTAGTAGCAGCAGTATATTTTTTAATCATCGTACTTACATTAGTAGCGTTCTTTGTCTGACTCCATTATTGCTTTTCTTACATGGGAAAATAATGCAGTACTTTCCATTTTTCCTTCTTCTTAGGCAGGAGGAAGGTTAATAAAATCTGTATGTGTTGTTCTAAATCTGTCATGGTCTTGGAAGTATTCTTTTAGTAGGTTCTCTATAGGGGACAAACAATACAAGAGGAAAATATAGAAGGTTTACATTCCCTCGCTAGAGATTAAAATGGCCACTGAGCCCTCGCGCCCAAAATAAAATCAGCAAATTTTATGAACATGAAAATGTCCGTGGCAAGTTTCCTCAAAATAAAACAAATTGTTCGAAATTATTGGGTACAAAAAGACAAACAGGCAAATAATGAAAAATAGTGGTGTCAAACTAGAACTCACTTATTACATTCTTTCAGGAAAATCCATTGGTTTGATTGTACCTGAAGATTGTGTAGAACCCATAGCTGCAATGTTAGAAGATATTCTTAATGTAGAAATTCAGTATGGTGCCCATCCTGGTACGCGACCTCCGAGTGACCTTCCTGAAACTATTTCACAACACATTATTTCAGGTGAGTCAGTGAATTTCTACAATGCATTTGTTAGATTACATCATTCACAAGTAATTGGACTTTCGCACCAAATCTCCTTGGGAAAATTATCAATTATAGACCACCTAAGCGATTTACCACGTTGGGTGCACAAGTTCCCGTTAGATCAATGAAGTTGAGCGTGGTGCGTATGCGGATGCAAGTCTCCCGTTGGCACTTTATATTGTCTGCTTGTCGGGTTGTATTCAGCCTCCTATTGAAAACTGAGTAGCTTTAGTTTATTGCATCAAAACGCCATTGGAAGTTATATATTAGTTGTTGTTGTTGTTAACGCTATCAACGACTCTCACTCACTGTGTCCCCAGGCCAAGGAAGGAGGCCTCTCCAACAGGATCTGTACATAATGCTGACGGCTCTAGATCGTTTGGGTATGACGGATAGTTGAATCAATGATTTACATCATGAGCAGCCAACATACATAGAGGACAACGGTCAGATACTTCAGGGTCCAGCAAGGATTTACGAGTATATACCAACTCTTTGAAGAAGTATCTGGAGCAGCACGGCTGGGATGAACAGCTCCAACGGAAGGAAAACAGTGAGTTATTGTCGGAACGGTGTTGATGGTCTTTGGCCGTGCCCGATGGCACGGGTAGCCCCGGTGCAAAGTACCAACCATCGTGAGGGCCCAGTTATAAAAATAAGTTCTTTCCCACAGATGTTCCAAAATTGCCTCCCCAACGTCACTTAATTTTTATTTGGATGACTCTTTTAATTTTTTCTGTCCAATAATTTAGAGAAAAGTAATGATGCAACAAAGAAAAATAAGAAAAAATATTTTGTCGCCTTCTCATCGGAGATGTTCTTATCGCTGTCATTGAAATCATCTTTAATGTTTCTTTTTTTTATCTTCTTCTAAGGTGGAAATTTCATTTCAAATGCTTTGATCAAAGGTGCTGAAAAGGTTGAACAATGTTTAAATTATGGAACACCTCGTGTCATAGAAAAAATCTCTCCTAATGCAGAACCAACACAGTTACCATCTAAATTAAAGAAAACAGTTAAAGTTACAAAAAATGTATCTGAGAGCGCTGCTAAAACGACTGGTTACATTGGTAAGTTAATAGAACTCACTATAATTCTCGTCTTTTAATTTATGGCCGCAAATGAAGTGGAATAATAGTTTTTTATGCATACCTATCTGTGAGGTTTGTGCGATTTTCCTTGTTGCATATAGGCATTAAACGTCCAGACCCTTACTCTCTCAACGAGATGCTTCCGACCTGTAAACTTTTGCTCTTGAGAGAATCGATTTTTTCAAATGTAACCCATCCCATTATGACATTGTATTCAATATTGAAGTGAAGTCTAAACTCACGCTGATTCCGAGTCACAGAATGTCTGCTCTCTAAATAGCGTTTCACAGTGAAAACTCGTGCTCCGTTGTCCGCACTATTGCTCAGAACAAATCTCCCACTTTTTATACGATAATACATCGTTGCTCTCAGAATTGTAGACCTCACTCAAATAATGGTCGGCCATTTAGCGCCGTGAGGCTCAATAAGACACAAAAACTAATCAGCCGATTTCATGTACGTGATAAATGTTCATACCAAGTTTTATCAAAATCGAACAAGAGGTTCGAGAGTTAACGAACAGACAGGCAAATATAAAAAGACTGGTATTAATCAAGACCTCTTCATGTGTGGTCAAAATAAATGATTGCTGTAACATTTTTCGTTTTAGCAATTTCAAAAGTTTTAATTCGTTATGTCCACCTGGTTGATAGGAGTATTGTATATGGCGAGGTTTGTCCGCAAAAACATAATCTGACCTTACATTCGTACTTTTAATAGATAAGGAAAAGTATTTCTCCTCCAGCCAAACGTTGTATATGGCGAGGTGTGCCCGCAAAAACATAATCTAACCTTACATTCGTACTTTTAATAGATAAGGAAAAATATTTCTCCTCCAGCCAAACGTTGTATATTGCGAGGTTTGTTTGCAAAAACATAATCTAATCTTACATTCGTACTTTTAATAGATAAGGAAAAATATTTCTCCTCCAGCCAAACGTTGTATATTGCGAGGTTTGTTTGCAAAAACATAATCTAAACTTACATTCGTACTTTTAATAGATAAGGAAAAAAAAAAAAAAATCCAGCCAAACGAAATATGGCTGTAAACCATATTCCCCAAAAACTTCTTTTATCTAAGGGGAATTTCATACCCTGGACTGGTCCCCCCTCCATGTTCAGATCATTTTAAAAACAATGTTGTCGGCTCTCTCATGCATTTCTACTGTTTTGAACTGTACTCGCTATTGTAATTTATTTTTCACCCAAAACTTTTCGATTACATAAACCCCACTATTGGATGTATTCTCCTTTTTCTGGTACTAATCTTATATTTTTTTTTTCGTTTTTGTTCAGCCAATAAAGTGAGCTCTGCCACTGTAGGTCTGGGCAAGTTTCTCTCTCCGCACATATACAAAGGCAGTACTTCTCTCCTCACCAAATACTATGGTTATCAAGAACAAGATGCTAATCAGACGGTTGATAATGTAATGACAGTAGCGTCTGGAGCTGTGCAAAGTATTGGTGCTATTTATAGTGGTCTGGAAGTATCAGGAGCGATTCTAGGCAAAAGTTTAACAGATAATACTGTACAAATTGTCAAACACAAGTACGTATGTTATATGTATATTTGCACCCCCTGCGTGAAAAATTGTAGAACATAAAGTCAAGTGTTTTTTAATCCTCAGTAGCTCAGTTGGTTGAGGCGGTGTATTCTTAACCAGGAGGCTGTTGGTTCGAATCCAACTCCATCCACCCTTTTCAACACTAGATTGGAAATAGAATCTTTAGAAGAGGGCGCCTATTAAAAATATATGCATATGTATATATTTTTTTTAAAAAAAATCATTTTCATTTCTTGTATTTGATACTTCTACCAAGTGTCCTAAAGGTTTTCTTTCTCTGACTAGATTTGGGTGAAAACTAACAAGACTTCAAATGAAACATTCATAACAAAGTTTATGATTAATTTCGGTTGATATTGGGTGGCAAAATATTTTTGAATTCTCCGTACATTGTAACGTAAAACATTAAAATTTTGAGGGAAAGAGGGGTGTAAAAGTGTGTGGTCGATTTCAAAATTTCTAAAATGTTAATATACCATCAGAGTCTCTTTAATGACATACTCTCCTGATCCATGTAACTCTATAGCAGAAGTTCGCTCAATCTATTAGTAATTAAAAAATTCGTTGAATATGAATACAGATACTAGATAAAGCCAACGATCATACCACGTTGAATACACCAGTTCCCGTCAGATCACTGAAGTTAAGCAACGTCGGGCGTGGCCAGTACTTGGATGGGTGACCGCTTGGAAACACCACGTATCGTTGGCTCATTTTTCCGGTCCAACCCAGGCTGGGTGAGGTCAATGTGGGTAGCTGGTTTGCAAG
>CM022879.1:26362746-26375033 GCA_012654025.1 Pachypsylla venusta | reverse complement strand
AAAAAAAAATAAAAAAAAAAAAAAAAAGATAAACCTGTAGTAAAAAGTCTAATTGAAATACACCCCAATTGAAAATCTCAGTTGCGTCACTGATTGTACCTATTATTTTTTCTCGTAGATATGGTCAGCCCGCTGGCGAATTCACTGAAGATACATTTCACACAGTTGGCAATGTGATTGAAGTAAATACAAACGTCAGGAGTTTGGCAACAAAACGTTTGATTAAAAACACTGTTAAACAAACTGGTAAACAAGTTGTTTTAGAAGCGGGAAGTAAATCAAGTGATGCTCTAGAATCACCGAAGAAAAAAGATGGTAAGAAGTAAACCTTGCACGCTGAGACCAAGAACAATAAATTTCTAACTAGATCTTTTTGAAAAGAATCTCAAGAGCCTCAAAACTTAATTAAAGTTCCTATAAACACTATAATTTTCAACTGGGTTTTGGAATGAGTTGTTCGTACAGATTTAATCGTATCGTATCGTTTCTGTGCCTCTTAAAGTGTTATTTGAAATTAGAATTGTAACAATGATCCTAACGAGTATGGGTTATTGATTGATCACCTCGAACTTGACTCCTTAGAGACGAGAAGAAAGGACGCGCAATTCAAATTTTTGCAAAAATTTGAAAGGGTTTGGTCAATCATTAGTACCTGGTAGAAAATGTATCCTCGAGGATACCAGATCGAAGGATCAAATCCTCTGGTGGTATTTTGTTCAAGATCCCCAATCGTAGAGACTTATATGTTCAAGTCTCCTATAATAAGGGCCATGGACCTATACAACAGTATGCCGGTGAAACCGGAAAAATTCTAAAACATTGGGGTTCCCTTGAGAGCGTCAGTAATTGCTGCATTGGTGTTTGAATCTCGCTAGCATTAATGTAGTGTAGACGCTATAGTTAAAAAAAATATATCGTGGAAAACCCCGAAGAATCCGTATTTGCGAGGTTTTTCGTCTTTGTTCTTCAAAATGAAACTTTCAGTCAACCATTTCGTTTTTTTAGTACAAATTGTGTTATACCGTCTCAATGAGTTCAATAACCTCATATCAACTATTTCAAATTTACGTGGATTGGGGGTAACAGTTGATTTTGAGAGGAACACCGCTACCAACACAACCTAACAGTTGTTCAAGCTCTTTCCTGACAAGACAAGCTCAAAGTCTTCTGACAAGAAAGTGATTTCAAGAGAGGTAAAGGCCAAAAACTGGCCTTTACCTCGAAAATGATTTTTTAAAAAAAGCTGAATAAATAATAGGGCAGGGATAAGTGTTTGACCGAATGAATTTATCGTTGTGTCGATGTTAAGTGAGACCTTAGGTACTTCTTTATTCTATTTCTTAAGGCTTTCAAACTTATTAAAAAAACTTTATTAGTTCTAAGTTCTAATTATTCTAATATTATATTTACGTATTTTATAAGTATATATTTTAAACTTTTGTTACTCTTAGTCTACAATGTAGAACTTTAATTTCTTTTATCTTAGGGAAAAATATATATTTTGGTGGGGGGGGGTAAATATAAATATTTTTAAGTTTATAATTGATGTTAATTTGTTTTTATGATGAAAGTTTATTTTTTTATTTATAATTGTGTAGGAGTTTTAGAGTAGCTAGGCAACGTAATTTTTGACAATAATTTATTCAAATGGCAGTTGTAGAAGGTTAGACCGTTCTTTAAATGTACACTAAAATTAATTGGTAATTACTTGAAATAATTTTTCTTCACTTTTAAGAAATTATCTTTTTAATTTATCTTCAAGCTAACGGGCTGTGGTGTATTTCTTTAGTGTTTCCCCANTACGTATTTTATAAGTATATATTTTAAACTTTTGTTACTCTTAGTCTACAATGTAGAACTTTAATTTCTTTTATCTTAGGGAAAAATATATATTTTGGTGGGGGGGTAAATATAAATATTTTTAAGTTTATAATTGATGTTAATTTGTTTTTATGATGAAAGTTTATTTTTTATTTATAATTGTGTAGGAGTTTTAGAGTAGCTAGGTACCGTAATTTTTGACAATAATTTATTCAAATGGAAGTTGTAGAAGGTTAGACCGTTCTTTAAATGTACACCAAAATTAATTGGTAATTACTTGAAATAATTTTTCTTCACTTTTAAGAAATTATCTTTTTGATTTATCTTCAAGCTAACGGGCTGTGGTTTTCTTTAGTATTTCCCAATGTAAACATTTAAATGATCTAGCGTCTATGACATGTTAAATACACTAGTTTCCACTAGATCACCGAAGTTAAGCTACGTCCAGGGAGAAGTTACTAAGTGGGTTCGCGCCCTCGTGATGCTGGCTAATTCCGAATGACCTGTAGATGTTAAAGATACGTTAAGACAAAAATACCATTTACACAGAGTTGGTACCGTCAAATTAATATTCAATAATTTTGATATTATTCGAACAATTTTCCGTAGTGGTAATCCATAGTAATCTACAAAAATACCAAATCAAAATGTTACCTTTTTTGTGATAGTTCTTTGAATTTATTTCTTGCCAAATGTATGCACAGGAAAACAATGATGTTATTGTTAATGTCTTCTTTCTTTAGTTCAGTATTATCCAGGTTACACCACTTGGAAGCAACTTAACATTATGATGCATTGATTATTATTAATTGCGGCCTTTTCTTTCGGAATTCCAAGCACACCATATAATGTATTGAATAACAGGATAGTAATGTTGTTATTAGATTGTCTGGTCGCTTGATCTGTTTGCTTATTGGCTGGGGTAGACCACGTGGAGGCAAACGAACATTGTCCCTCATTTTGTTGTATTTTATTTTTTGTGAATGATAAAGAAAGGGCGAGAGGGGAATAGAGCTTATATTGGGAGTTATTATTTTTGATCTGTTTTATTATTATTCATTTTAAATGAATTGAGATTCATATTTTATTAATTATTATCTTATATATTGTTTTAAAAATTAAATGTTTATTGCATTTGGCTTCAGGACATATTGTGCCTACAGATTTTTTTTTTTTTATCAATAATAGATATCACCTTTATTATAACTAGGAGACTGAAATCATTCTACGCAAATCTAATGTCAGAACACATTCTTATTTTAACCACAATCATTAAAAATAGAATCCGTCATCTGGAGGTCCACTTACTTTAGCTAAGGTTTATTAGCACACGCCTCAATGCATTTTTTCATTTATTTGCGCATCCTCAACGAGATTGAAAATGTCTTACTAGAGGAAAGCCTCTGTGATTAAAAAGGAAAATCTATATTACCAGAGAAAAAAATCTTTTGAGACACAAAATAAAAATATTAATAACGAAATCACATATTTAACAAAAAATGAAATTAGGCAATTCATGTATATATTGATAAATAAACGAATAATACTTCGATTACAAGTTCCATAAAATGAACATCTCTGACTCTCATATCCCTTTGCATCGTCCCAAATAATATAGCCTTCTAAAAAGTTCCAAACCGCCTTATGGTAAAAAAAAAAAATCGTCAAAAAACTCAAAATCTGATATTTTACGTATGAAGGTATAGAGCACTTTTCACTGAGCATTGATCGTGTTTGATGAAATTTGGTATGTAGATCCCATTTGGGGTCTATTGTGACCCGAAACTAAAATTTTAATATAGAATCCTATATATGTTACTGACAGTTTCGAGGAACAATTAGACACCAAATGGGACCTACATACCAAATTTGATCAAAATCGGTCAAAGTTTAGTGGCAAAAGTGATGCTAACGCCGTTTTTTTATTCGATTTTTGGATTCTACTTGAAACGTAGAATATCCAATTTTGGTAGAATGTGATTTTTGTAGCCATTAAAAAAATAAACCGATTTGTCACATTGGCAGAGTGTTTTCAATTTTGGGAATATAAGTTTTGACAGAAATGAACATCGAGGTTTTTTTTATCAAACGAGGAAAAGTTCTTTGGGTCTTTGCCACATTCTTACATCACAAAGAAAATCATAAATGATTTGGTTTCTTTTGCATAAATTAGAATAATTGGCATAGTTCTCTTCGTTACAACTTATGTTCAGGGGCTGGTAGATTCTACATATGTACTACTAAGCATGGTTGAGAACCAGAGATTTCCCAAATGAAACTCTTCTTTTGTGTTATCAGAAGTGTATGACGTGACGTCACAATACCTTTTTGTGATATTTTATTCAAATCTTATCGGGTTAAGCTAGGTGCCTCAGAGACATGAGAACTTCGAATTATGTTTGTCTATTTTCAATACCGAACCTTTGGAATAAAAAACTAAAATAGAATTCTCACTCCCCACAAACAAATCCTTTGAGGGTGTTATATATGATATAAAATATTCTTTCTGATACAGTCGAATGAATGTTTTACGTTTATACGGGTATAGCTTTATGATATGAACTAATCCATGTAGTGGTATATTTAGTTTACATTTATATGTTATGAACATTAGCCACAAATCTGTAAGTGGAACATAAGCTAGTCCGGGAGTCAGCCTGACTTGTTCTACCTCATAAGCAGCAGAAGGATTACATAGAAGATACATAGTTACATAGAAGAGCGCACCGTATAGGTGCAAGAAAGTCTTTGTCTGGCAAGTTTTGTAGGTGACTAGCCTCCACGAACTTTGGTCGAAAGGTCCAAAATTTTGACAAAATTACCTCACAAGTAGTAGGAAAAATGTTTGCGGCGAAGTGACGTTCTAGGTGATTTGTTTTCAAAAATACCTCACCTGATTAGTTTTTTGGGTGATTTACCCGATAAAAATGGCGAATTTTGAAAAACTTACATCATAAGCAGCAGGGAAAATTTTTGCGTTGAAATGATGTACAAGGTGAGCTGTTTCCAAAAATACCTCGCCTGACAAAAATTTTCGAACTTTGAAAGCTTGTGTTGGCTAAAGTCACCCACAAAACTTGCCAATCAAAGACTTTCTTGTATCTATATGGTGAGCTCTTCTGTATCTAATATGCAATCCTCCTGCTGCTTATGAGGTAGGACAAGGAAGGCTAGCTCCCGGACCAAGCGTAAATCGAGCAAATCAGTGAATGATGTCATATTTTGAGTATGATATTTTGGAAGCAACGAGTTTGTGACGTCATTACTAGTAATCTTCAAATCCATTTTTTCCGTGGTAACGAAGAAAAGAATGTCGACCCCGTAGGTCTGCATTGTAGCATACTCTATTATTTGTTCCCAGCGGTGTTCCTCTTAAATTAAACTATTCTCCATTTCTAGATTCAGGCTTGGAAAAAAGTCAGAAATAGATTAATTTGAGGTTACGGAAAAGATTTTTATGATGTCCTTTTGGCTGGAACTGTGATAGCATTAAGTTCGCCCTGTTGCGTAGAACCGGCTGTCGTGAGGCCATCTTGTCTTTATTACCATTTCACTCCTCTTGGAAAGATATTGAATTGTTTCTAGTTTAGTAAAACCCTGTATAAAGATAAGTAAACTTTGAACCGTTCTGATTACATTTGGATCTCATCCAAATACCTCAACTCCAAAACAAGCCTTCATTTTGATTGTTTATCTTTTTGTTTAATGTTCGATTGGTAGGTAGAGTATGATATTTTGGAAGCAACGAGTTTGTGACGTCATTACTAGTAATCTTCAAATCCATTTTTTCCGTGGTAACGGAGAAAAGAATGTCGACCCCGTAGGTCTGCATTGTAACATACTCTATTATTTGTTCCTAGCGGTGTTCCTCTTAAATTAAACTATTCTCCATTTCTAGATTCAGGCTTGGAAAAAAGTCAGAAATATATTAATTTGAGGTTACGGAAAAGATTTTTATGATGTTGGAACTGTGATAACATTAAGTTTGCCCTGTTGCGTAGAACCGGCTGTCGTGAGGCCATCTTGTCTTTATTACCATTTCACTCCTCTTGGAAAGATATTGAATTGTTTCTAGTTTAGTAAAACCCTGTATAAAGTAAACTTTGAACCGTTCTGATTACATTTGGATCTCATCCAAATACCCCAACTCCAAAACAAGCCTTCATTTTGATTGTTTATCTTTTTGTTTAATGTTCGATTGGTAGGTATATATTTTTTTTCTGGTTTAAGTTTGTTTACAAATACTTCCTTGATTAGAAGAGAATCTCTGATTTGCTATTCTGTGTTTGGATGTTCATTATGGTATACGAGTGTCAGATAGACAAGTCGTGCCTCTTTTCTTTTGTTCTTATCGATTTTGATAATTATTTTTAGTACAATTTTGTTTTTGAACTTTTTTGGAGATTTTTTTTACTTATCAGGTAAGATTTAATTAGGAAAATTGAAAAATTAAAATATTTGTAAAGTAGGTACAGTTTGTCAAAAAAGTGCGTTCTTTGAAATTTCATGTTCTCTGGATTAAATTGATAGGTATATTATCTGAAAAATGATTTACTACGGAATGATATAAACTCAAGTTAACCATTTTTTGTTGTTGATTTTTTGCATTGAATATGATTCGACTCACTCTTTAGCCGTAAATTATTTCTGTGAAGAGTTCTGATGACGTCTTGGTTATTTCTGATTACCGTCCATTAAATTTTTCTACTTATAAAAAAATGTCAGAATTTTTTTTGTAAAATAAAAAACGTTTATTTGTAATTTGTAAAATTCAATCTGACGAAAACTTAAAAATATTTAAAATTCTTTATTCAAACAAAAACACGTCATTTATTTATTTTAATGTTTGTGAAATATCGTATTGTTATTTCAACACATGAGGCCCCCCCCCCTCAGAACCACTTAAATCGAAAATTGCCAATCAGAAATGGTCACACAAGAAAAAAAATAAATGTAACTTTGCGGGTTGTGAGAATTATGTGGGAATGTGTTTTCTCACACTGTTTTAAAATAAAGGCGCATAAATCAAAATAGAAGAAATGCTCATTTTTGATGAAAATAAAGTTAAGCAGCACATGGAAACTTGTATAGAATTCCATACATCTGGATAACACGAAAGACAATTGGTTACGAAAGTAAAAAATCCATTTGGAATGGATTTCGGACCTATCACTTTTCAAATATGTGTGTAGTTCTGATTACCGTCTATTGTAATTTTCTATCTAGATACATATATAAAAAAATATTGTAAATTTTGCATAATTTTTTGAAGTTTCGCCTTCGTAATTTTGCACTCTATTACTCATAGTTTCGCATAAATAAACTTAGCGCTCCCACCGTCTATGGCACGCAAATTACAGCAGTTACCGGAAAGATCACTTGGACTACCACGTAGTTTCGAGGCCTCGTGATGTTGGCAGCTATTGCAGGCCCCACTCAGGCTGGGTATCTGGATTGTAAATTTTCAACGAAGGGAGCATGAAAACCCTGTCTAGTGTTGTGGTTAATGTCTAATTACACGATTAGCAAAAACACTCGTTTAACAGTTTTGGACATGAAACCTCGAAAATAATTGAAAATCCAACAGATCGCAGTACAAGTGTTAATGTTTCTGGTATCTGCTTAGAATCTCATTGGTGATTTGGAATTTTATATGTCTACACCTAAAGTTCATAAACTTTGACTTTCAATAGAATCTATTATGTAGTAGGTAATCCTAGGCAGTGGCGTACAGATTTGTATTCCATATCTGATCTTCCATAATGTACTAGAGATTGTAAGAGATTAATTGATGGTAAAATCCTCACAAGTCGAGTTCACTGGCGGCCCACTCCGACAAATCGTGCGACGCGTGACATTCGCTGAATTTTAACGATTCTTTTTACTTATGAGAAATACAAAGAGTTCAAAAATGTGTGGCTTAAAGTCTTATTTGGGTAGCTCATCATACATCTCCGAACACCTATTTTCAAAATTAAAACACGAGAAAATCAAACATGGGACAAGACTCACTGACAAGACCGATGGCTTGGTATTCTGTATGGAAAAAAGACAACAGCGGCAAAAAAGGAACAGACCCTCTTCATCGCCTAGAGAGGTCTTCATACTCCCACTTTCTATGTGGGTATATTCAGAGAATAAAAGAAAAGTCTTTAACACCAGACATCACATATCAAAATTTTACGTTTCTGCAACAGACCGCTAAGGCTAGATATTGGCGACGTAGAGTGATGCATTTAGCGGATGGCTAGAGAATAATTGCCACCTGTCAAGTTGACATTCAAGAGCTTCAGGTCATTTTTTCATGGTAGATAAATCTTGAAATATGTTTGTAATTAAAAAAAAAAAAAAATCGAAACATCCTCCCAGATATTTTTTCTTATTTCGATACTGTTCATTATATATGTACCCAAACATGTTTTAAAATTCCACAATGAACAGGTCACCGGGCACGTGTCATTCTAGAATTACAAATTCAAGTTTATGCACCTAGGGGTCCAGATCTTACCAAGAATTCCTGTCAAGTTTCTCAGCGATCAAATTTGTTGTTGTAGCGGCATTCCTCTTAACCAATTCCAGATTCGGGTTTAGACAAATGGTAGAAACAGTTTGATATGAGGTTAATGAAAAGGTTTTGACGAGTTAGACAGGGGCTCTAGGTGTCTCCCGGGCAAATTGGAAGAAGGGCCCCAAATTTTTCTTTCATATATCTGCCCCCCCCCCCCAATGAGCCGGAGGCCCATCGGGGTTCACTTATTTTAAATATATTTTTGTTTCATAATAATATTATCTATTAAATAAATTAAATTAAAACAAACACTTACCAAAAACACTAATTATATTAATTTACGAAGAAACTAGTTTCGAATCATTCGATTCATCAGTCTAGTCGAGTCTAAAGATGGAAGTTGACTGTAGTTTCTTCGTAAATTAATATAAATAGTGTTTTTGGTAAGTGTTTTGTTTAAATTTAATTTATTTAATAGTTNCCCCCCCCCCCGATAAGCTGGGGGACCATCGGAGGCCACATATATTTTCTTACATATTTTTGCTCCTTCCGCGGATGGGCCCCTGACAAACCGGGGGTCCACCGGTCATTTGCCCGGTGGTCCAGTTTGACCCTGCCCCTACTTCAAAAAATTATGCAAAACTTTGGTCGTATGCGTTCCAGGTCGTTCTGGTGCGCACAACCGGTTATCGTGAGGACGAAATACCAAAGTATGCGAGGTTATTGTCCAAACGAAGTGAGGTCCAATTTTTTAAAAATTTATAACACAACTCTCGGAGTGTTGACAAAGGGGAGCTTCAAACAGTTTAGAGTTTACATCTTTGTTTATGTCATCATTTTTTTATATTTATTTTTTCAAATAACATAATATATTAGTGCTCCTTCCTCCAAACTGTTGCTGTTGTGGATTTCAGAAATAGGTAGATGCTTTTTGTGTACTGTGGACATGGTAAGTAAATAAGAACTCCAATGTAGGAACGCGTGGTCCGATTTAAAAAAAAAAATGGTTTAGACTTCCTTTCATCGGATCAGAAAAGCATTTGATTAAATTTGCCTCTTGTTCCACTGTTTGAAATTTCTCCTCTTTTTACTGTAAAATTGCCATTTTACTGTAAAATTTTTTGGACTTTTCCAGTCGATTTGCTTTGTTGATAGGTCGAAACTGGTAGCTAGTCATCTCCAAAAATACTAGTACAAATATACAGCCCAACCAGTAAATGATATTGACTTGTCAACAATTGCCCCCCCCTAAACCTACATGAAATACGATGTATTTTTGTTCGCAAAACTGCGAAAAGGAATTCTACAGCCACGGGAATAGACGCATGCGAAGCTGCGGTCATCAGCTAGTGATAGATAAAATGAACTCCAGAGATTTTGTTAATTGAAAGATTGTTTTGAAGGTAAACTAAAGTTTTTCAAATCTTTCAGGAACTTCAAATAAATAAAGATGTCCGGCATTATAGAGTTACTGAGAAAGAAAAGATCTTGCCAAGAACTTTCACCGGAAGATATGAAAAAATTCGTCAACCTTTCTGTTGACGGAACTGCACAGGATTGTCAAATCGGTAAATTATCTCCTTTTTTTGAAAAAAAANTTTCTTCATACCATAAACATGTATACCAAATTTCGTCAAAATCGGATGAAAATTGTGGCTTGTATCGCGTAACATACATACACATACAAGTTCATTTCGGGATGTATATGGGAGTCAAAAGTGGAGTTCACTAACGTTCATAATTAGAGAATCAATAGAACAACTCGTGTCTATAAAAGTATTTAACATTCAAATTTTGCGTGAAATGAGTCCTATTTTGATGACTTTCATTTAGCAGATGTTGGAAAAATTACTAACATCCATAAAAAACGAAGTATTTATTATGGTATTTTCTATAGCATCTGCCGTATCATTTACCATAGTAATGACATCTACTATAGTAAAAGCTTTTACTTCTTTCTCGATAATATCCAAAATTGCATAAAAATTAAATTTATAGAATGGATGTAGCTGAGATGTTTGGCTTCATAAAGAGGCATTTTTCTATAATATCACCCGAAATTGTATATAACAATTAAACTGGGTAAACTAAGTGGTCATTGTGAAGTTTGATTTCGTGTGATATGGATACTAGTATACACTCTCGTCCTGCTGGAAGTGCGAATGGGTAATGGGACCGTAAAAGATGCGCTTGTATTATTATATATCTGTTCATGTCAAATTTTCACAAATACAATCAGTTATTTGATGTCAATTCTGTCCGTGGCTGACTTTTCGTTAAGCACTTTCGTAAATAATGTCCTCTTCAAAAATAAGTAAAAATAGAAATATCTGCCACTAAAACTCTCCCTCGTGTCCGTACTAAGAATAATATTGATTTGTCAATTCTGTCCGTGGTTGACTTTTCGTTGGGCACTTTTGTAATGTCCTCTTCAAAAATGGGTAAAAATAGAAATGACTGCCACTAAAATTCTCCCTCGTGTCCGTACCAAGAATAATATTGATTTAAATGATGATGATTAATATTCTGTCAAGTCTGTCAAACAGTTGCTGGCTTATTTGAAAACCACTCACTTTGACTTTATTTTTTTCAATTCGTTGTAAGATATTTTACATCAAATTGTTAGCTTCTCTTTATAAGCTGACATTTGACACTCGAAAGTTGTAGCAAGAGATAAGGAATTATATTGAGTAAGAATATTTAGATTGTCAAAGATTTTCATTGAAATTCCAATTGAAAATCTAACTTCAATTGTTTCAAATACCTCTATATTTATTTGACTTATAATCCAGCAAGTTCCACCTGCTTCGTTAGGTGACTAAGAGGCAGGACCTATCTGTCTATATAACTTTTTGGTTCATTATGTTCAATAATGGACCTTTGGAATCGTCAGGGAAAAATTTTCTAATTCATTTGACCCTTCCATATTTTTTATGATGTTATCAGTACCGTAGCTATTGTACAACCAATCAAAAATATGACTTCAAATGTTCAAATACTTCTACAGGGTGATTCATTTGTTTGTATCAAGGGAATAGGAGTTGTAGAACATGAAAAAAGAATCACTTTTTACGGGTGTGATTTTTATTTACCAGCAACCCACCCAACCTGGGTTGGACTGGGAATAGGCAGGACTTGAACCTACGTGGTCTCCCACTAATTATAATCTTACTGGATGCTGCTAAACTTCATTGATCTTGCGGTAACTGATGTATTCAACGTGCCATAGACGCTGACTTATATGTATAAGGGGGGTGACCAGTCGTTCTGGGACACGCTNAAGTTACAATTCCGCGTTACCAACTTAACACAAGGGATCGTAACAAATGCGCTATATAGAACTAGGAATCGCGAAACATACCAACTTATGCTAGGAATGTTTCTGCTTGTTTGCACCCTTGCCACACTGTTATACCTAGTTGTGTTGGCACGCATCGGCGCTGTCAGCTGACAGCAGCAAGACCGATTGACAAGCTTGCCCCCAAGATGGTTGGTTCTTCGTACCGGGGCACGGCCAAGACCATCAACACCGTTCCGACGACAACTCCAGCCGTGCTGCTCCAGATACTTCCTCAAAGAGTTGGTATATAAATCCTTGCTAAACCCTGAAGTATCTGATCGGTTTCGTTTATGTATGCAACTATCCATCAAACCCAACTAATCTGGAGCCGTCAGCATTATGGACAGATGTTGGAGAGGCCGCCTTTCTTTGTCTGGAGACACAGTGAGGGAACGTTAACAACAACAACATTGACAAACTTCATTCAGGCAAAAGTGCAGGTAAGGAGATATTTTTTGAAAATATCGTTTACCGTTGAGTAAGCCCTCACTGCCCTCAGCGCTGAATTCAGAAAAAGAAAGGCTAATAAAGATACGCAATTTAGAAACGTGGTTTAAAAATGCAAAAAATTTACTTTATACCTGGATTTTCTAGTGATTTTTTTTTTCGTGACGAGGT
>CM022879.1:26311108-26332670 GCA_012654025.1 Pachypsylla venusta | reverse complement strand
AAAGTGAGTGGTCTTATTTTAACAATAATTGATCAGACAAAGTGAGTGGTCTTATTTTAACAATAATTGATCACACAAAGTGAGTGGTCTTATTTTAACAATAATTGATCAGACAAAGTGGGTCTAATTTTAACTTTACAATTTTAAAACGTCTGTTTGCTTGACGATAACTCTCGAATGTCTTATCCGATTTTGATGAAACTTTGTATGGACATTCTTTACGCTCATGAAGTTTTTTGTCCTATTGAGTCTCTGATGGTCTCATGACGTCCTAATGCACAGAACTACTAGTCATTCAATATTCTCATTGCAGGTGGTCACTTACTAGAAATGTCCAAGCAAGTAAGCTCTTTAGCTGATGGCAAAGCGTTGATCCGTCAGGTGATTAGATCTGGATTAGCCCTCAACAAATTTTATGAGATGATTGTCTGCCAAGGTGTGAAGACGAATATTGCACAAGAACTATGTTATGGATGTGTCTGGAATGTACTCCCTAAAGCTCGTCATGTTACCGTTTTATATGCTAAATCTTCGGGTGAGTGTCTTTCTAATGAATACCTAGTTTACAATACATACAGGGAAGGACATCTCCGTGGCAGGGTGCGCAGCACACTCGGCTTATACAAAGGAGGTTTTGGGTTCGATTCCTGGACGAGTCGAAAATTTGATAAGGGTTTTTTCAATTTTTGTCGCGCTGTGTTTGGGGATAACTCAGCCTCCTGTTGACAATTGAGTAGCTATGGTAATATCGACAAGTGGTAGCATTATAAGGAAATTGTTGAAGTGTAGGTTGGGCTTAGTGATATTTGAATGAGAATACCTTGTAATGCTATGATGCCCACAAAAATTTTGACATAATAATACAAAGTGATATACATTTACAATACATACGAGGTGATCCGTATCATAAAGTCCGACACATCCACTTTGATTTTTGAACGCGTTAAGATATTTGCTGAAGAAAATAAAACATCATAAAGGTAAAATTAAGTCTAGTGTCTAAAAATGCCATTTTGAGGCGGTGGGGATTACACAAAGGAAACAAATGTCAACTTTTGAAATTTAAATGATTCGATGTACTTTTTTTCACACAAAATGATAACTGATATCAACCAAAATTCAAAATGTCAAAAAATTTGAAAATCTGACTTTCAAAATTGTCATTTCAAGCCAATATTTCAACGTGTTCAAAAGTTAAGGTGGGGCAGACTTTATGATCACCCTGTATATTTTTTTTCTTTATTTTCCTTTTTATATTAAAATCCTCCGTTTTTGCCTTATCTCCATCTACTTAGATTCCACTGATTATAAAAAGTCAACCCATTTTCTAAATTATTTTAAAATGCTTAGACTTATATTATTTCACTTGTATGGCGCCACCTGGGAAAATTATGATGGGTGGAGGGGAGACCAAATAATTCTCTGAATTTCTCCCATAGGAAATTGGTAAAAGTCATACGTTGGGAACGTGAAAATGGGTTTTCAAAAAGCTATTTGAGGGAAAAAAACTCTAAAAATTAATTACAAAATAAATATTCTTGTATTCGCACAATGAAAAATAATAAAAACAAACATGTGAACTTACTCTGTTCGGTTGGGGCTTGTTTTACCACAAAAAGGGGAATCAGCAATGTCCCGTTTGTATACAAGGTGGACCAGAATAACGACACACAGTTGTATGAAGGGTGGACTAGAATAACGGCATACATTTGTATGCATGGTGGACCAGAATAACGGCATACATTTGTATGCAGGGTGGACTAGAATAACGGCATACATTTGTATACAAGGTGGACCAGAATAACGGCATACATTTGTATACAGGGTGGACCAGAATAACGACATACATTTGTATGAAGGTTGGACCAGAATAACGACATACATTTGTATGAAGGGTGGACTAGAATAACGGCATACATTTGTATACAGGGTGGACCAGAATAACGGCATACATTTGTGTGTATGGTGGACCAGAATAACGGCATACATTTGTATGAAGGGTGGACCAGAATAACGGCATACATTTCTATGCAAGGTGGACCAGAATAATGGCATACATTTGTATGAAGGGTGGACCAGAATAACGGCATACATTTCTATGCAGGGTGGACCAGAATAATGACATACATTTATTAAAAAGATCCTTAAGTCGAAGGTTACCACTAGGCGAAGTTATTGCGCCATTGCCCGATACATTTTCTACCACCTCACCTTTAGAGCTCTATTCTTATGTGGTCAATGACACTAATTAATGAGGAAAATATCTTGCCTCTACTGGGGATTGAACCCACGCTCCCCCTGTTTACCAGACGCGTGCTTAACCAATGTACTACCTAGACCTATGAAAACATTGTGTGTAGAAAATGCTGTATTTTACGTCCTCTAGACCTCTGGTAACGTTATTCTAGAGCATGCTGTATATATTTTATACGATTCTGCGTAGAAATTCACGCAAAGTTGCTTGTAATCTTCGCACAGCTTCTATTGAACCAGCTCCCA
This sequence comes from Pachypsylla venusta, assembly GCA_012654025.1. Classification (NCBI taxonomy): domain Eukaryota; kingdom Metazoa; phylum Arthropoda; class Insecta; order Hemiptera; family Aphalaridae; genus Pachypsylla; species Pachypsylla venusta. Next base: position 26,330,171 of record CM022879.1, on the reverse strand, counting down.
TGGCTCAGTGTACTAATCTAGCACCCGAATTCGAAGCCCCGAATTCGAATCATGGCAGAGACAATAATTTGTTACAGTGGTTAGTATGTTTTCGGTGCCCTTTCATGAGGACAATGAGTAGCTATGAAGATAATTGTGCATAGCGACGCGGTGCCAGCATTTAAATAAAGCTGACAAATTTAAAGTAGGTAATTGGATAATGATAGACATTGGAAAAATCCTACAATGCTGCAGTGTACAAAGTTGTGACATAATAGCACAAAAAACAGCATTTATTTTTTATTCTTATTTCGAAGTTCTATCAAAAAAATTACTTTTGTATTCACTCACTATCGTTAAACTGAAAGCTTGAATTAAAGCTATTCATGGCGGGGAAGGAAAATATAGCCCACTCGTTTTGGGGGGGGGGGCACAATCGCACAATATACCTAATAGAAAATTTGAGGCCGGGGTTCAAGTCCTGGGCAGTACTTTTTATTGCAATGTTTATCGAGGTACGATACCTAATTTGTAAAAAGTTGTAGAGCGTACCACAAATACCTTTCATAAGGGTGATAAGCAATTTTATAAGGTTGATGACGAAAAAAAGGGCCATGGCGGATGATAGAATTTTTGACGATTTTTTATTTACGTATTTCTATTTAGTCACAGGATTGGGAATTATTTTGGGACCCGTGCCCCCCTCCCCTCTCAATATGATAAAAGACACAGCGGATCACCAATCTGTTGTTTTTTTTTTTTGTTTTTTTATACGTGATTAGGTTTAATGAAATTTGAAAAATACCGCTCGCTTAAAAAAACTGGGGGGCACGTGCCCTCCCCTATATCCGCGCATGTCTGTGAACAGTATACCTTCGTTGAAGTGACAATCACGAGTACCCAGATAACCCAATAGGGTTATCTGGGTAAAATCGAAAAGAAAAAGAGACAAACAAAAGAAGAATCGTAGTGTAGAAACTAGACCACATTTAGTTCGGCCAATCAATTTTACGCTACAGAATTATTGCTTCCGGAATTCTCTTGTGTCTTTGTTTTAGAGAGCAGGTCTAAAATTTGTTTGCCTCTTCTTCTAGATTTTGGACCCTAGTTTATTTGTTTTTTCCTCTCTGAAAATAAAATTGATGAAGTCCATTTATATTATCGATTGGCTTCTGTGCTGAGTTTAATCTAAACCTCATTCGTTCAGTCAATTAACATTTTCTTTTCCTTGAAGTCTCTTTATATTGGTTTTCTTTTCTTAATTACCAGATAGCCTTTACACTTGTTATTCAAGCTTAAGTAAGGATAACTGAACATTTCCAGCTTAAGTAAAAATAACTGAATATTTCAGATATTGACCCTCCATGTATATTTAATAGCCGCAAACAATATAGAAGTCAAGCCATAATACTTTCAGTAATCATCTACAAATGGGCTAAAAGTTTCATTGGTTACCTAACCCTAATAAAATTTTATTTGTTAATGTCTTGTATCCATTCTCTTCCATGGGTAATATAATACGAATGTGCAAAGTAAAAGATAGGAATTTCCCTCTTTGTGGTTTCACTTAAAGTTCTAATAATTATTTTGAAATTAAAAATAATATATTTCATTTTTAAACAAATTAAAAGTGCTTTGTGCGGTTTTTACTAAAAATATGCAGTTTGTTTTTAGGGTAAACAAGTAGGTCCCCGACACACGGACACGACGAGTTTGATGCCTTGTGATTCTGTTTCATTTGAATAAAAATACTGAAAACTGAAACGTTGTCCGCAATAACAACAATGTTCTTGTGAGACACGTGAACGCGTAGTTAGTTCTATTTGTTAACATTTTTTTTCTGGTATACTTTTTGAATGACATTTTTTAGTGTGGGATATTTTTTAATGACATTTTTTAGTGGCGTATATTTTTTAATGACATTTTTTGTGTGTTATATTTATTGACTGACATTTTGTTTTGTCTGGGATATTTTTTTAAATTACAGTTTTTAGTGTGGAATATTTTTTGAGTGACATTTTTTAGTGAGGATATTTTCAATGACATTTTTTGTGTGGGATATTTTTTAAATGACAGTTTTTAGTGTGAGTTATTTTAGAATGACATTTTTTAGGGTGGGATATTTATTGAGTGACATTTTTAGTGTAGATATTTTTGAATGACATTTTTTAATGACGACAGTGTTCACCTTGTGAGACACGTGACGTGTAGTTCTATTTGTTAACATTTTTTTGCGTGGTATATTTTTGGATAACACTTTTTTGTGTGGAATATTTCTTCAGAGCAATTTTTTGGGATATTTTTGAATGACATTTTTTAATGAGGGATATTTTTTGAGAGATAAATTGTTTGTTTGTATGTGGGATATTTTTAAATAATTTTTTTTTTTTTATGTGGAATATTTTTTGAGCGAAATTTTTTGTTTGTAGGTATGTGGGATATTTTTGGATGACATATTTTGTATGTTTTTAGAGAATTTTTTGTTGTCAGGAATATTACTTGACTGACATTTATTTCTGAAATATTTTTTTCTACTTCCTGCATAAAATTTAAGTTTCTGTGTGTTATTGTTGCTGACGTTATCAAATTCATATCCCTCCGGGTTTAGATCAAGGAAGATGGCTATCTCAATATGTCTCGTTGCGTCGCCTATAGGCATGCAAGCATTGAGATCCGATAGATAGTTAAATAGATCGCCGGCTCTTGGGCTGCCTGCCGTCTACCCAATATGTTATTTCCTTTTATGTAGTGTCACATGTGATGACATTCCACGTGAGTGGTACTGTGTGTCTTTCAGAAAATAAGTTAAATATGTACCCATGATTTTTGAAAGTATATAACCCTGTATAAAAAATAAATCCCACGCCGACACATCAACTCATTAACGCTCAGCAAACACTAGAGTAGCTATGAAATTTCACCAAATTTTGATTGCTTGGATGATATACGGATAATAACTCGAGGCGGGCAATGAGAAGGGTTTTATTTCATATCCAAAGGGGTGATAAAAATAGGTAATTGAAATTCTATTATTACCTGCATCTGAAATTCAATGTTCGAAGAGTGTAATACAAAATCATATTGAAATTATTGTGTATCTAAAGGAAGGGAGGCATAGTAGTTTCCTATATTGTAATGTGTCAGAGGTTAGAAACCCTTGAAATACAAAAAATAATTAAAATAAAATAAATACCAACAGGCTTTTTTAGTCAGTTACACAAAAATCATGCCTACGACACTTTCAGGCCGATAATTTATTGTATTGAAAAAAGTTTTACATCTGCCAAATCATCAAATGTCCACATTTTTATTTTCACCAATGTTTCTATGTCGTAGGCTGGACAAGTCAAATTTCTTTTTTTTTAGAAAGTGACCAGTACTTACAAAGTAGAAAGTAAATTGAATAGGGAAACATTATATTAACTGAGCCATAAGGAGGACAACCATAATCTTGGCGGCTCAATTTTAATCTTAAAAAAAAAAAGCTTTGACTTTTCCAGCCTACGACACTGATGAAAATAAAAATGTGCTGTTTTTTGCACAGTAAGTGAACTTTAACATCTAAGATCTGAACGGGGCTTCTATTTTGATAACAGGGTTATCAAGATTAAAATTTAGACCCCTCTAACTTCACCTGATTTTTTTTAATGTGGAGCTATTTATTCTGTATTTTATTTTGACTTTTATTTAAACGATTGCATTTGGATTTCCTGAAAAATTAACAACTTTTGTCAAATTAAACTTCGGGGCTCAAACCTGGGTCCCATCATAACCATTCGATTGAGCATTGTTCTTTTTTCTAGAGCTTTACAGTATTCAAAAATAACGATTTACGCCCTCTTGATGGCCGGTTCTATGCACTTGGACGACATGAACGCATATCATCACAGTTCCAGCCAAGGTCCATCAAAATCTTTTCAGTAAACTCATACCAATCTGTTTCTACCATTTTACTAAATCATGCATCTATAAATGAAAAGAATGGTTGATTTCGTGAGAAATACTGCTACTACTACCGAGCCGTTCAAAAATTAAGAGAGTGACCGACGATTCTTGGACATGTTGTTTTACTTACCACCTATCATGTCCATGTTTCGACAAAGCCAAACTTTGTTATCTTTTTTCTTTTAACTTCCTACTCGTATGACCATTAGACTGAGGTCCGTACATAACAACGACTGTTCTAATTATTTTCTGAAAAAGAAAAAAAAAATGTTGAAATTTCCTTTGGCAAATTTTAACTTTTATATAAAAAAATACAAGTAGTTACTAAGTACTTAAACATTCATATTTAACAAAAGATTGGCCTTTTATTGTAATTGTCAAGTAGTTATATGCCTCTTTTTTTTAATACTTGTAGTATTTTGATGTGTTGCTCTTTACAACAGTAAACTTTTAGGTACTTGCCTTTGTTTGAAAGTTTTACTCTTTTTCAAGCAAAGTTTCTTTAGAAATACGGTTTATTAATCTTAAGCTCATGTCAGGACATGGGGAAGGGGTTTTTGATTCACGGATAAGCTTTTTTACTTTATAAAAAATAGATACCTTACAGGCCTCGAATTAATGAATTGCTTTGTACATATATTTTTACTACCTGAATACATGATAATCTGAATGTTTTAGAAAACTTGTTCTCAAGTTTTCTATAAAAGCTTTGCCCGATTTTGATAAAACTCGGTATAATCTTATGGTTGAAGCCTGGCTTTTTAAAGTTTCATGCTTAAAATGTACCAAGAAAAAATTATTACCTAGCACACATTGTCCTTCCATCTGTCACAAAGCTTGATCTCAGTAGTGGTAGCAGCTAGCCAGTTGATATTTTCGGAGACTGTGTGCTGTGCGTTGTTATCTAAACGAATCCATCACAAACGAATAAATTAAATTTATCAAACATATGAAAAATAAGACACTCAAACACGCAGTTTTCACTTTAGGCGTTCAAACCCAAAAGATGTTCATCTGAATGGATATTTTAACCAAATCGCTTGCAGTTATATCGACTTTATTCAAAATAATTCGGGACATATTTGATACATTAATTTTTCTCTATATATAATTCTTATGTTTATAGGCTTAGTTCAAGATATAAATGGGATAGTTCTCGCTAAAGTGACTCATGCAATGGGTGCCGGAAGAAATCATGCTAATGAATCTATTGACCATAGTGTTGGTATAAAACTAATGAAATCTGTCAATGATCATATCTCAGTAGGAGAAGTTTGGATTGAAGTTCATCACACTGAACGAAAAGAAAACATGAAAAGCTTTTTCTATGATATAGAGAACGCCATCAGTATTAAACATACAGATGTATTTGTAAATAATACAATGGTATTGGATGTTTTAAGTTATTAATAATTTCAGGTAATAATAGAGTGGCACTCGATGTTATTATGTGACTGTACAATTGTGTTGGATGTTATCATCTGATAATACAATGTTAGTAGATGTTTGCAGGTAATAATACAGTGGTACTCGATGTTATTATGTGACTGTACAATTGTGTTGGATGTTATCATCTGATAATACAATGTTAGTAGATGTTCACAGGCAATAATACAGTGATACTCGATGTTATTATGTGACTATACAATTGTGTTGGATGTTATCATCTGATAATACAATGTTAGTAGATGTTCACAGGTAATAATACAGTGGTACTCGATGTTATTATGTGACTATACAATTGTGTTGGATGTTATCATCTGATATTACAATGCTAGTAGATGTTTACAGATAATAATATAGTTGTAGTGGATGTTATTATGTGACTATACAATTGCATTGGATGTTATCATGATACAATACAATGTTATTAGATGCTGACAAGTAATAATTTAGTGGTATTCCTGTTGTTATGTGACTATACAATTGTATTGGATGTTATAATCATGATATATTACAATGTTATTAGATGTGTACAGGTAATTATAGAATGATATTTGATGTTATTACATGACTGTACAATTGTATTAAATGGTAAAAGATGGTATCATGCGAACGCCTGGAAATAATTATTATCTGCAGTAATGAAACGTATAACACCTCCACACCTCAAATGAATTTCAGTCTAAAAAGCCCATATCCTCGGACGTTGATGATAATAAACATGAGAAACAAATGTATTATTAAAAATTTGATTTGAATGTAAATTAATGTATTAAAGAAGAAAATAAATGAATAGAGAGATAAATCGTAAGTGCAATTTCAGAATGAATAGTAACACTTTCTCAGGCATAATAGAAAACACATTTACGAGTAGAAAGATGGTGATAGAATTAAATTGAGTTAAAATAAAATGTCTGCTTTTTGTTTACCACCTGTCACATTCCCACATATCAATTTGGGAAGATGAAAGTGGAAGGAGTTATCATACATGAACAACTAATGGACTTTCAATTTCTCCTTACAGCTTTTAATTACATTTTATAAACTTTTTTTTCCTTATCGATTCGTTTTAAGAAAATGTCTTATTTATCATGAAGATGGCAAGTATTTCTTTGACAAGGAAATTTTTTAAAAATATTTATTTTTCAAAATTTTCCTTGGTAGGTGGGTACTTACATAATTTCTATATTTTTGTACACTTAGTGCATATATAACTTTTTTTTTCTCTTTCTTTAAAAACTTCGTTATATCACTCTTAAATAATAATACCATAAAAACCCCTTACAGGTACATGTAAGTACATAGGTACACGTAAACTTTTTGACATTCGAAAGTTAAACTTCAAAAGTTTAAACATGTTTAAATACATACTTCAAAAAAAATCTTCGAATCTTTGATTGTGATATTTATATATAAAAAAATAGAATCAAATGCGAGTCGAATGAACATGAAAAAAATGCTAATAAGGCCTTTTTTCGATTTTGAGTTTTTGTAGAAATGAATTCTTGACATTAACTCTATTCAAAAAGAATGCATAAATTCTTTTTTCCAATAAAACTGTACAAAAAAGAAATTATTCTGATACCTTAATAACAAAAATTCTATTGAGTAGAAAAAAGGAAGCAATTCTCTTGATTTTATTGGGTTCTATACTCAAGATAGAAAGCTAAGGGTCCCAGAAGCATAATTTTACCAATTTATTCGAATGCTTTTGTTGAAAAATCCAGAGAACTGTAATTTTTTGGAGAAAAATGTCCATTTCCTGAGATTTTCAATACGATGGTGATCCTTTAACCTTAAAAAGGATCATCAAAGTGTTTTTAGGTAGGCAGGCCTCAAGTAAAACTCACCAAAAAATGTCAGTTCCGGGCTTCGAACCTGCATTTCAACATAACCAGTCGAGTGCCTTTTCCTATTTCTAGAGTCTTACCGAATTCTAAAATTCCCAGCGGTTCAACGGTTGGAGGAGGGTGTACCGTCATTTTGGGACATACTGCATAAATAGAATATCTATCTCATGATATTCGCAGACGACATTATTAAATTCTTTCTTTTCAAAGAATAACTTTGAACACAATTCCTCATGAAAGTTATATCTGTCAGTAATTTATTTTGAACTTTTTATAAATTGCTATGTTTTTGAGTGAAAAAGAAAAAATACATAAATACATGTGTTTTGATACGGGGAGAGCAATATTTTTGTCTGTTGCAACGGTGTTTTTGGTTAATTCAGTAAGGAATAGATTCATTATGGCAATTTCAATGTCAAATAGGGCACCTTTAACGAAGCGTAAATACCTATAGGTACACAATATGGATTCTAGAGTAGTCTGGTCTCTAAAGAGGATAAACAATAAACAATAGCTGTGAACTGTAGATTTGACTCAGTTAAAATGGCTATAATGATGTCCTGCCCCGGGTGGCCCAATGGAGTACAAATTCTATGAACATAATAAACGGACATTCGAGGAATAAGCGTACTTTTTAAACTAGATCTAACTTCGTTCAATTAAATAAATCAAATTTATCATTGAAAATAATAAGTTTTGCGTTAATATTTGTGTTAACGCATAGTATTGCATTGTCACAACCTAGATTTGTGGCATCACAGCATTACAAGGGCCATCACAGCATTACAAGGGCCATTACACTAAACTTTTTTTTTATATAAAAATATATATCAAAGGCCACTACACTAAACTTTTTTTTCTTTAATAAATATATATATATTCTTAGGCCGTTCGCCGTAATTAACACTTGTATTAAAAGGGGAAAAGGTCATAAAGTAACCTTTTCCCCTAAATACTTCGTACCTAATTTGAAGACTTCTTTAAATTTTAGGTACCTAATAGCTTTTTGTGCCAATGACTCTGAGTTTATTGATACACTGATTTTTTTCGTGAAAAATAATTCTCGCAATAGCAGGCAAGCTGAATTGGATTTCATTCATGTGAAAACTATCATCAGTGTGATCTGAGGGTTGGGAAAGTGATGTGCTGCTCCTTTTTCAAATGTTCCGCGCTCGTTGACAAATGTTACGAGAAAAACCTGTCTACTAAAAATAAATAATATCACCCAAGTTTATTACATTTTTTGTAGGTATACAAAACAGGGTAACGCCATACTTCAAGAAAATAATTTTTGAAAAATGATTGAGATTTTTATTTTCCAAACAAAGAATCAACATTTTTATGTTTGATTCCTGTTGAAAATATATATTTTAAGAATTAAATCTTTCATGGACAATAAAAAGTAAATTGGTGATTCTTGAGCGATTTTGCCCGTTACCACATTATCAAATAGACTGTCTAGGTACTCAGTAATGGTCGGCAGCGTCTGGGACTCACCATTCTATTATTTGTGGTCGATACAAAAATTATTACTTTAAATTTATTTTTCTTAATAGACTACAAATTTCTACCGACAATTTAACACGTCTCTAAAATTAAGCAACATCGAAAGTGTTTAGTACTTCCGCCGGGACGCCGCCTATTCTTGGATTTATAGTCCCATGAGAACAACTAAATAGCTGTGGTTGATCAGGAGAGACTATATCTTAGTTAACCTAATATCAAAAAGAGGTTCCTCCTTACAGCTGCTCTACATTTTCTTTGATATTTTTTTTTATGAGGTAGGTATCTAGAAATATATTATTGGTTTATTATTTTCAATAATGAACCTTTGGAATCGTCACGAAAAAAAAAAAAAAAAAAAAAAAAAAAAAAAAAAAATTATCCCCCTCAAAATTTGATATTTTACGTTTCAAGGTACGTAGAATCCAAAAATTGAATAAAAAAATTCCGTTCGTTTGATTTGGATGAAATTTGGTATACAGGTCCCATCTGGGTCTACCCCGAAACTTGTGCGTACAATCGAATGTACCAGTGGCGTTTTTCCGCTATTTAGCGGTTTTCATTTATCTTGTCTAAAAGGGGGATGGTAATAGCTAGAGACTTGAAATTTTGTGTGTATGTCATATTTGGAGTTCCACTAATCTTCGAAACTTTTGGGTGCAATCAAATTCAATTTTTGCGATTATTACCGCTTTTTAACGGTTTTCATTAATCCTGTCTAGAAAGAGAATGGTAAGAGCCAGAGACTTGAAATTTGGAATGTATGTCAAATATAGGGTTTAATTACGCCTTCTTGGCGAGAGGTATTTTTTTCAGCTAGTAAAATAATGAACCAGTGTGTCACATTGGCAGATATATATATAAGAGAAACACACTCACTTGTATTACATAAAGGATACCAATTTTATCTAATTTTTAAGTTTTTTAAAAAATATTTAGGGGGGAAGGTGTTGAATCTTGTGTGCGCTGCGGTCGCCCTGTATATAATTATAAATAAAATATTCGCAACAAACAAAGTTCCTTGTTTTTATTATTACTATTTTCAGAAAAGAAAATACGCTTTCTGCTGATGCAGATAAATAAACAAAATAAATTTTTATCGTACCTAATAATGAAGAAATATTTTATTTGGGATGTCGCTTCCTTCAATTTCCGTTGTTTTTTTTGTGGAACAATAACCGAAGGCGTAAATTCATTTGTGACAGTCAGATCGTGAAAGTCAATATCTTTTACTTGAAAAATAGATCTTATTGTGATTATTAAATTTTTTTTTCATCGTATGCTGTGGATTTCAGAACTGAAATTGAAAATTGAAGCTATAAGTAGAGTGTTCACTACCTACACTCGGCTTGCACCAGAGAGGTACCGGGTTCGAATCCTGGTTGGGTCGAATATGTGGGAAAGGTTTTTATCCCTGAAAATGTCCTCCTTTTGGTTATTAGAATACTAGTTAGTTTTGAATACGGGAAATATTATTTCGACAATATATCTATCTGGCTCTGAATAATCTCGTCAGCTCGATGAATTTTCCTAAGAGTAAAAAAGTTGTTCGTAATAAGTAATAAGTTTGTAATAATTTTATGAGCTGAATTTCAATGAAAATAGTACCTACTTGAAAGCTATTCCTTTGAAATTAATTCTTTCTTTTTATTATCTATAAGATATAAAAATTATAATATTTTAGTCTGCGAAAACAGAAATGGATTCCACTTTGTAAAAAGTTTATTTTCGAATTTTCTTTTTGGTCTGGTTGTGTTTGGGGGATAATTTAGCGGACCATTGGGCAATGGAAATAGCGAAAAGAGCTGCCATTATGAGGTCGTCCTCACGATGGCCGTTTCTACAAACCAGGACGACCTGGAAAGCATACCATCACAGTTCCAGTTAAGGGCCATCAACATCTTTTCAGTAAACTCATACCAATCTGTTTCTACCATTTTAATTAATCATTCATCTATACATGGGAAGAACGGTTGATTTCGTAAGAAAAACCGCTACTTCATGAACAACAGCAATTATGAGGTAGATATTTGTTTAGTATAGCTCATTGTTTGGTGTACTCAATGTGTGTACCTAATGCCATGATGCCCTCAAAAATTGCGACATAAAACCATTGAATATTATATATACAATATATACATTTACATTTTTCTATATTCAAGTTGTGAATCATCGGGATAAATTTCTTCTCATATTAATATTAGTTTTGTATATGTACAGTGGTATGGGGGGGATAGGTTTTCGAAATCCGCGTTTTATAAAATATTTGCTAGCAACCTATCTTAAAGATTTTCAACGCCCAAAAAATAACTGAAATTTAAAATATCAATAATGCTGAAAGCATTTATAGCTCCAGAACTGAAAATGAGATTTCTCATTTCACTTTTTTCTTCTGTTTATACTTTATATCTAATAATACTGTTGAAAGATTTTTGATATAGCAACATTATAATTTTATTTATAGCCTCAAGTTATCTATTTCCATTTTTTTTAAAAGTTGTAAAAAAATGTGAGTTTATTTTTAGTTCTTTTGGAATTTGATTTATACATTTTTTCACTCGTTTGAGATTTTGTCAAGAAAATATAAGTGCCTTGGTGCATAAATCTGTATAGGTACCTACCTACCTAGTCTACTAAAAATTTTATAATGTAAACCTACCTACTTAGATATCATAATGTAGGTAGGTTAAGCATACTGTATTTTTTGTTTTAATTATTTAGTGTGTTTCAGAGACATCTTTGGCACATTACAATAACAATGGATTTTAATTCCTCCCTCTTCCAACCTCTCCCCCCATGAATTTTGTAATGTGGTTATGCTTACATAGATATTATCTACTTATTGTCAACGCTAACATAAACAACCTGTATTTGTGACTTCTGTGAGTAAATTATGAGTTTTTTAAAACAAAATGAAACGATTTTTTGTTAATAGCGGGTATGCCGTGCTTCGCTACGGTCTCTATCTTGGTGCCTTAGAGACATGGCCATTTCCGTGCTAATAGTATTCTATGATTTCCTTTTAAAAAATCGAAAAATCAGCCTTAACTCGAAAACGGTTTGACATTTTTTGCAAACTATGACTTAAACTAGCAGAATACGCCCGCTTCGCTTGGCGCCTTAGAGGCATGGCCGTTTATAGTTCCAAGCCCCTTTTTTCCGCGATAAAAAGTAGCCTATGTCCTTTCCTAAAGTTTAGTCTATCTCCATACCAAATTTCATCAAAATCGGTTCAGTAGTTTAAGCGTGAAAGCGTAACATACATACAGACAGACAGACAGAGTTACTTTCGCATTTATATATTAGTATGGATTAAGGCTTGAGAGACCTCCTAGAACAAATGAAACATTTGAGCTACTTTTCTTCATACTGAGCATACTTCTACAGGTATTTGACTTCACAGAAAGAAATAACTTATTAATCAAAATTTAAAACTACCTATTCAAAAGTCAAAACAAATTTTGAGAAATCAATCAACAAAAATTTAGTCAAAATGCAAAATGTAGGTGGAATAAAAACTTTTTGTAAATTTGATTAATTTGTATTTTGCCGCAAACCGCCTGTTTCGGAGCAATAAACACAATGTTGCCGTGGTCTAGGACTCTAGGATCACGGTTCTGGAACCGGGGAGGAGTATATGGCGTTCTTTGAATTATTTTAATCCCATTAGAGGAGTTAGTAACCTCCAGGTTAGGAAAAGTTTTTACGGCCATGTACAACCGCCCAAGAGAATGGCAACCGTCCAAAATGAATGGTGGCCAATAAAAAAAACGAGTTAAAAAAAATTGAGAAGGATACCAATTTACTCCTCCTCGGTTCCAGACCCCTAGGATCACCATCTTTCCCCCCAAAAATAAATAAATTTCCCTTGATTGTGAAAAAATAATTAAAAATATATTATTTTATTTTAATTTTAAATAATATCTAGTGTAAAGTGTCGAATATTTTTTATGTTCGAATATTTGAAAGTAATATTCGAATAAGTACATCACTCTTTTTTCCGCTTTTGATTTGATCTCAGGTAACTTATTGATTTCCGTTTTTCATTCTTTGAGCTTTTAATTTTTTTTTGTGCAATATTTTGTATTAGAAAGTTGTATCTATTGATTTTTATTTTATATTGGAATTCATAGTGAACTTGTAGAAAAACCACAGGAACCTCATCATTGGATGTACAAACAACTTATTTTGAAATTTGGGTTTGGTTACTGCCAGGAAAGGTAGTTGGACACTATGAACTTCACTCTAAAAGAAATGTGCGATTAAATGCCGGATTACATTATTCATTCGGTCTTCGTTGTGCGTTTTGTGATTTTCTTTTTGCCAGTTAATGTGTTATTTGTTTATTATTTAAATAATAAGCGGTTCCGTGTGTTAATTATGTATTCAAAACTAATTACTATGTTTTAACTCTTTGTCTAATCAATTACTTAATTTAATAATATCGTTTTTAAAAGTGTTCCATGCGGTATAGAATAGTGTGATCTTTCCAAAGGCAGCCAACTTACAATTAACATCTCATGACTCCTATGTAATGTACATACAGGTAAGACCAATACATCATTATTTACTTACTTACTCTACTTATATTTACAAAAATATTATTTTAATTGAAATCTCAAGTTTAACTACCCTTTTGCAACTAATACATTTTTGAAAAGTAAAATTTATATAAAATTCTTAATTTCTTTTGCAATTATAATTCTGCGTTTTGTGAGATAAAATTTTCAAGTTTAGGTAAGAATGAATAATTTTTTATGCCTTTCGAATTTTTCGTTTTTTACCATTTTACTTTTTATATATACCCACTACCCACTCCAATAGTATACTCCTAACATGTTTTACACAGCTGAATAGACGTAGATTTTAAAATGTGTCCTGGTTAATTATTAACGCCTTTGATATACTATTATGTTGACCGTTATTTAATCAGTTTATTATGTTACTATTAGCTAAAAAATACACCGAAAATTTGATATACCTATTACGATTTTTGTAAGTTCCATGCGGTATCTAATTGTGTCCTTTTCGTATGGAACCCTATATCTATGACGGGCAGTGATCAAATTTGACCTTTATACCAAATGTCATTAAAATCCATGTAGCGATGTACGCCAGACGAATGGATTTTCTTTATTCGATAGTCGGATTCAGAAATTAATATAAACTATCATATTTTAAATGGGTTGGGGTAGGGCCTAATTTTAATTAATATAAACTATCATATTTTAAAGGTGGTCGTGGAGGGGCTAATTTTAATTAATATTAACTATCATATTTTAAAGGTGGTTGGGGAGGGGCTAACTTTTTTGGTGACGAGTCATTATTGAAAATAATAACCAATAAATAATTATTTTCAAGTTAAATTTCAGGCCTCATGGAGGCCAATTTTCTACAGTTCAAATAGCAACTAAAAGATGCGAGTATCTACTTTCCTACGTATCTGAGTTGCTGTAAAAAAATAAGTAAAATAATAACCCAATGTTCAGAACAGTTTGATATGCCATCATATTTTTATAACAGTAGATAACTCTAAATTGAAAAACCAAAATATAGAAAGAAAAAAAAAGTTCATAACAAATACGAAGGCTTGAGCTTTCAGTATTCTCTGCGCTGTTAATGGAACGTGACCTTTTTTTCTGTTTACGAGATAGAAAAACATCGAAAAGTTTCGAAATCATGTCTTAATTTTTAGTTCGTAAAAAGTATAATGTACCGCATTTGTATATTTGTATATGGATATTAAAACCTTAATACATTCATTTGCTTTCAAAAGTTTGAAATAAATTTTTCTGTTTTGAATTTTGAACTTTTAGAATAATTTTCAAAAAGGAAGTACGTGTCTAATATTATTTTCATTCACGTACGGTTATTATTCCATTACGCGTTAATCATAACGACAATAAACTCACCACATCATCCGATTACATCGGGATTCCCTTTATATTCGTGGTTTGTTAACAATAAAGGTATTGAACCTAATTTGTGTACGCATTCTAATAATTTTTCGTGGGTTTCCGCAACAAAATAATCCTCCTTGAATTCATTAACGCGAACATACCTCCTTGATAATTTTATTCTGTAAGTTAAAATTATTTAGATTTCCCATTTTATCTGTTTCCATCACAACTTAAGTGATCTTACAGATTTTAATGTAATTAACTATTTGATCATTAAACATCAATTGACATTTTTTGAACCCGTTTTATTAGTTCTAATTTCAAAATTAAAAATGTACTAGAAACTACATGATGCAATTGCTTATCACAATTGAAGATATTTGAGGCATTGTAAGTACTTTATATTTATTTCAAATATTTTTCTTGCAAATCTGAACAATATTTTAATTTCACTGATTTGTTACAATACTTGTCTGTTGATTTGCATGTTCTTTTATAGGCAGCAACGGGTCGATGTAATTTTCTTTCTAATACGGATCATTAATAAGACAGAATGTGACATGAGCTATAATTTAAACTCGGTATAACAAGATAGCCTCTGAGGCATGGCCTGACGAAGGATACCTAATTATCTAATCTAATAATGATAACAAGTAAAGGATACCCCACACTTAAAAAATCTCGAGATTTGCTTTATGTAGAAACCTGAATTTTGGGGCTATTGTAATAATAGAAATAAGAACTGATCCAGTTTAATCAAATATATTTGTCGATCACACTGTTCAGTACTGGTTTCAGTCGAAAAAATTACCTAAAATCTGGCATCATGAAAAATAGTGTGATACCACTTTAATGGTCAGGACTCTACTATGATGTTGTTATGCTTGGGGAGGACATATTTGCTATTTTGGTTTATTATTTTCAGTAATGAACCTTTGGAATCGTCACGTGAAAAAAATTACCCCCTCCCCCCTCAAAATTTGATATTATACGTTTCAAAGTACGTATAGAATCCAAAAATCGTTTGTCCGCCGTACGCCGTGATGGACACTTTTGCCACTTAGCGGTGACCGATTTGAATGAAGTTTGTTTTATAGGTTCCATCTGGGCTCAGATTGTGCCCTTTTGGGTGCAATCGAATACATTCTTGGCGGTTTTTGCCGTTTTTCAGCGATTGCCACTTAGCGGTGACCGATGGTATTTTTTAGCCAGTAAAACAATAAACCCATATGTCACATTTGCAGAGTTTTTTCAGTGGGTATAGCATGATGATATTTTATACAGGGTGCAATTTTTTTTTTCATAACGATTTCAAAGGTTCCTTATTAAAAAGAATATAGGTACCTAAAATCGTTAATACCTAGAAACTACAAGCTCAATGAGTCAAGGAGGTATATTTTTTCAATAAGGAAACATTAATAATCAAGGAATTCGATAATGAGGCACATACGCACAGAAATACCAAAAACAAGTATATGAGTAGATAAGTATATATCGATCCCTATATGTTAAAATATAGGGATCGATAATCGCTCAATGAGGATTTTGAAATTGTTATTTACCAACTACTCAAATGCTATGTCGTTGCTACTCTAAATTTATAGAAGTACTAGCTATTTTCCCGTGCTTCGCTACGGTTACAAAATTCAACAACTTAATTTTAGATTTTTAGTGGAACCGACCCCCAGAGTGAACACGGCTTCTATTTAGAAAATTCAATATGTTACTCAAATATATTACTTTTTGCACTGCGGAACACCTTCGTATAAAATTTCAGCTTTCTCGCTCATCCCCGAAGTGATATTTCTTAACTATGGGTTTTTGATGGAACCGACCCCCAGATTGAGCACCGCTCCTAGTTAGAAAATTCAATATTTTATTCAAGAGTGTGACTTTTTGTACTTCGGAACACCTTTGTATCAAATTTCAGCTTTCTCGCTCATCCGGAAGTAGTACTTCTCAATTCCGATTTTTTGGTGGTGAAAACCGTCAAAAATCTGGGAAAAACAGGAAATTTTCAAATTTTATTTTTTTATGGGGTCCTTATATACTATTTTGGGGGGGTCTATTCTCGGTCTTTTTTCGTTATNTGGGGGGTTCCATTCTCGGTCATTTTTCGTTATTTTTTGCCCAGAAAAAAAATTGCAAAAAGACCCGCTAAATAGCGTCATTTTTGGCGATAACATTTGAACTTTAATTTTTTTCCTTTCTTATTACGCACCTACATACTAAAAGGAACCTGTGTGCCAAATTTCAAGTATCTACGTTTAGCTATCGTGGAGCTACGTTGATTATCAGTCAATCAGTCAGTACGTCAGTCAGTATACCAACTGGGCTTTGCGTTTTATAAGTATAGATCTGAACCTTATGCTATAAGGTTCAGAGAGCTACGTTGATTATCAGTCAATCTGTCAGTACATCAGTCAGTACGTCAGTCAGTCAGTATACCAACTGGGCTTTGCGTTTTATAAGTATAGATCTGAACCTTATGCATATAAGGTTCAGATACTTCATCAGGGAGGAAGATGATATCTTGTTATGGTTTCAATAAGTGCATGTGCAACATTTCCAAATTACCTGTCATTCAGATAGTGTCGATTTTCAAGCAGTAAAACAATTGGTGCCTGAGAGGACCAGTAATAATTCCTTATACAAACTTGATAGCAAATTATTATTGACCATACTAGTCATATACTCGTTTTTGGTGTTTTTGTGTCTCATAGGTGGAGCAAAGTTAGTAATTCATTACTAGCTTTGCTCCATCTTTTTTTTTAACATCTAGAGCCATATTTCAAAACTCCACTTTAGTGTGAGTTGTCACTCCGACTACAAATTAGCAAGTGGCCACGCGCACTTGTTTTTATAATGTGGCCCCTATTGGTCGAGGCGGAGGTTTTACCCTCCATTCGCTGTAAACTTACAAACCAGCTACCTACATTGACTTCGCCTGTCCCGGGTTGGGCCGGAAATAGCCAGCATTTCCGCGGTTTTAATTCGTAAAACCTCGCTGGACTTTCCTTAACTTCAGTTCCTGCGGAAACTGGAGTATTCAACGTGCCATAGATGCTAGTTGACCCACATTTTTATTCTTTTGGATGTGCTATTGATGTGCATAGATATGACATTGTGATTGCAACTCATCCCCCCACTACACTTTCAATCGAATGCTTTAATTCCCGCTGCTGTTCGTGTGTAATTTATTTGGCGGACGATAAAATTTCCTTGTCCTAAATACAGTCCCCTCCTCTGTATATGAAGTTATCCTCTGAAGATATTTTCCCCTTTGAACTTTTGTACGTTTGACTATTTTTTTTGTTAACTCTGAAAGGTTACCATGTGTAGCTAACAGACAGCGAAAGTTTTTTAATAAAAAAAATAATTTTTTTATCCTTTTGTTTGAAAATATAGAACGAGGAAAGAATGTAATGAAAGGAACAGTTTTACAATTCTAGCATTTCAGTATTTTTCCCGTTTATTTAAAATGACTCTGGGAGAAAACACGTGTTTATTCAATCAGTTTTTACCCGTTTAACACGTTTACGAATTTGAATTCACTTTATTATTCTAATAAAATAAAGTAAAGAAAAAAAAGTAACAGACGAAATTGCTCGTCATTCATCAATGTAACATGTATCGTATAGAAAATTATTTTAGAAATTCTATTTAATAATGGCCATAAAGATTGCAACAAACATCCCTTGTTCACGAAAAGTTTTTTTTTAATTTGGCTTAACGTCTCTTTAATATCTATTGGTCTTTCGGGACGGGGGTTTCACCCTCCATTCGATGGATACAACCCCACTGGACGTTGCTTAACTTTAGTGATCGAACGGGAACTGATGTATTCAACGTGCCATAGAGGAGGGCTGTTGGAATGTTCAATGAGTAGAATTTTCACAGTAGGTACATTACATTTAAAACAAATCGAGAAACTGCATGACTGGGCTATAGTATAATTTTAGAGGCTGGTGGATTTATAAATTGAAAATTATAATAAAGTTGCATTCTTCAAAGTTAGTTCCCTTATATTGATACAGAAGAACACTCAAACTTTAGCAACTCTTGTTTAGTCTATTTGGTAGAAAATACAACTTTTTAAAACCTTATGTATGTTTTTCAGGAAAAACAATTCTTTTTCTCAGAACTTTTCTCGGCTTTGAGAAACTATTAAAAGGAAAATTGTCGAGATGTGTTTTTTCTTTTCCGCGAGCCATCTAGACAAAAGACAATTATGAAGAGTTATAGTGCATATCTTATATTATAGATAAGTTCTACTTTCTATTGCTCGTAGGTTTTGCTGTGCTAAATTGGTTACACTCTAAAATTGAGAGCTCCGCCCTGCCAGACAAACACAACGAGCGTGTGATAATTGCTTAACACCAATATAAGTATAGGTACTTTTCAAGTGTCCCGCCAGAAGCTTGGAATTCTACCTTAGAAAGC
>CM022879.1:26271166-26285175 GCA_012654025.1 Pachypsylla venusta | reverse complement strand
GTATTCTATTTCACATTTTTACATCACTGCCTCCAGGAGTGAATATCCTTTACGTTGCTACATATATAAGTATGGCCATCATTTGTATTCTATTTCACATTTTTACATCACTGCCTCCAGGAGTGAATATCCTTTACGTTGCTACATATATAAGTATGGCCATCATTTGTATTCTATTTCACATTTTTACATCACTGCCTCCAGGAGTGAATATCCTTTACGTTGCTACATATATGAGTATGGTGATCATTTGTATTCTATTTCACATTTTTACATCACTGCCTCCAGGAGTGAATTTTTCAAAGTGTTAAATGCTTCGCATTTCCGAAGGCTTAAGCTCTTCCATTCCAAATTTGACCTACTAACTTGGCCATACTTGAGCTTGTGAGACGTTACTTGTGGACATAGGTTTGTTTATATGTAAAAAAAAAAAAAATCCTCTTCAAAATTTGATATTTTACGTTTCGAAAGTTAATAGAAACCAAAAATAGAATGAAATTCAGTATATAGGTTCCATCCGGGCTCTAATTGTGCTCCGAAAATGGGTGCAAATACACCCTTGGCGGTTTTGGCCGCTTTTTAGCGGTTTTCATTAATTATTAGTCAAAAAAAATAATGGTAATAGCGGGAGACTTGAAAGTTGCTATGTATGTCAAATTTATGGTCATTTTTTTTTGGGGGGGGGCTATTTTTCAGCCAATAAAATAATAAATCCATGTGTCACATTGGCAGAGTTTTTTTTTTTTTTTACTTTAATTTTTTTCCTCGGCTTCAATAATGTGCAACGTTGTCATAAGTCCTTCCAACCCAATTATCACTTACATGCTTCCAGTGGAAATAATTAAATCGTGAAATTTGAAAATACCTTGTATNATTTCGAGTTAGACCGCTTCTGAAATAAGGTGACGGTTTAACCTTTCCTAATAATACACTCCGAGTCCTCTCTCGATGATTCTCTCAATGTCCCCCGTTCCTGAGCTCCCCCAGTGTTCAATGATTTGTTTAAATAAATTCTTAAGTGTTTGGATTACAAATTTCAAACTCAGAATGAAAATAATCTTAAATCTTTGAATAAAATATAGGTATTAACTTTTTTTAAAATAGGTTTAAAATAGGTATTAACTTTTAAATAAATTAAAACAAAACACTTACCAATTTATAATTATTTATGAAGAAACTTGTTTCGAATCATTCGATGCCTCATCAGTCTAGTCGAGTCAAGGGATGGAAGTCCACTCAATGGAAGTTGTCAACTTCCATCCTTTGACTCGACTAGTCTTCACGTGAAAAAGTGAAAGATTGCACGAATCTTTCACTTTTTCACCTATCATAAAGTGAGGACTTTTGACTCCTCTACCCTTGGGATGCGTTGAGATATCGACTTTCGGTCAAATTAGTTTCAAAGGAGTAAAGTCTATTTTTATATTGCTTTTTTAGGGGACTTAGATTTTACTAAATGTCAACTTTTATTACTTAAACGAAACCGTCAGTGCCGAAGCGAAGATTTTACCAAATGTTAACTTTTATAACTTAAATGGACTTGTCAGTGCCGGAGAAAAGAAATTTAAGAGCATTGACTATTTGTCTGAAAATTTTCTGATCGAATTTTCTCGTTTCCAGAATGGCATGGCTGTAAAAATGAGTCCCCTGAAGTAATGCGAAACCGGTTCCGGGACATGCATAGTTTTTTTTTATGCCCCGGGAAAAAACGAGCTTGCTATAAGTATACGCCAGAGCTAGTTTGTAGGTATTCAATTCACTTTAGAGGAATCAATTATTAGCCAGGTCCGTATCCAGGACAGGGTTTTTAAGGTTCACCCCCCCCCCCCCNCAGGGTTTTTAAGGTTCCCCCCCCCCCTAAAAAATATTTTTTGAAAACTTTTGAATTTTCCTGTAATCCCTACATTTACATAACCCTCTCCGAAATAAAATCCTGGATACGGGCCAGATTATTACGGAATTCAGCTTCCCAAATATAGAAATCCCTCTACAAAACAGGACGATCCTTGTCCAAAGAGGAGGGGGGGGGGCAACAAAAAGCAAATACCTGTAAACCATTTACTTACTGAAGAGTACTTAAAACCTTTGCTCCGAAAATGATTTTCTTGTTTTTCATTTCAGGTCAGTGCTTGATTAGACAAAAGTTTATAGTCTTGTTTCTCTTGGTAAGTTGAATTCATTTATTAAAAACATAAACCACACTCACAGTGTCCAAATGATAATTGAAATTTGATTGGAAGCTTTAATTTATAAAAATCCCATCTAGAAATGCCGAATTGCGATGACTTTGGTTGATCTGTCAAAGTCATCACATTTTGTTCAGAATAGATTTTTTGTATGCCCAACATTTTCGGATGTTTGGAATACAAAGTTCTGTGGACACCTCACCCACTTAAAATGATTACAATTTGGCCCTGACTGGACCCATCGGGCACAAAATCAAGGGTTTAAAAAACTAGATCTCACTTCGCTTGGTCAATTTAACATGAACATGTTGTTGATATATATTTATGTTATAAAGTTTTATGTGTAATCCAAAGTCTTAATTTTCTAAAAGTTATCTTCCAAGTTCATAAAACTGTTTTTGGAAGTTTGTTGTTATAAAAGTTTCACATTTAATTATTTATCTTAACGAATTAGATTTTCCGGAGATAAAAATTATTTTGTTTTGGGTTTAATTATTAGGATTAACGGGGTGGATTATTTATCTGAAGGCTAACAACGGAAGCCTATTACTAAGTCTAAGATATTTGTTTGTCCGCCTCGGGGGAAGAAAATAGACTCTTGAGTGGAACGTTACCACTAGGCGAGGTTATAATCTCTGAAGCATTTTCTACCACATAAGACTTAGAGCTCTTTTTTTATGTGGTCTATTTATGAGGAAAAAAGTTAATGAGGAAAAAAATCCTGCCTCTGCTGGGGATTAAACAATCTCTCCTGTTTACTAGATGAGCGTTTAACCACTAAGCTACCGATGGAAACCTCATTTATATATAAGCACGGCCATTAAGGTGTACCTCTCGGGGTTGTCGTATGTAACATTTGACACAACTCTTTCGATTCTGATGAAAAATCAAATGTTTTTTTTTTTTTTTTTTGGTATTATCTTCAAATCTTCATTTTTGTTACTTACCTTGAATTTGTAAGAAGTTTTCACTTCATCTTTGTGTTAGATTCGGTCTTTTGTACTTTTATGGGGAGAAGTATGTTCCGCAGGGAAATCAATTTAACTTTCACAGAGCGTCGAACTTTAATGCGCATTATGGGGAAAATACATGTAAAAACAATTTTTTAAGCCTTATTAAATATTGTTGTTGATGAAAAAAGCGTGAACTAACTCAAAAACTCGAAAAGAAACTCTAAACTCACTTTATTAAAGAAAATACAATCAAAAAAAGTAACAAAAAGTCGTACATTGTTTAATTTCAAAACGTAAATCACACACTGAAAGTTCACAATTAATTCACTGATAATCTGAACTTAACTCACTTTTAAAACTGACCATAAACTGATTCATGTTTCTACCCGAAGTCCCTTATATAGAATTTTAACCAATTTCTAGAATGTTCCTGCATATAGCCACAGAACTACAATGTACACGTACCTTCTAGAAGGTGGGAGCAAATTCGCAGTTCACATTCCAGAAAATTCAGAACATTCAAATATAAAGATGTGCTGCGACCTTTTTTGTAAATTAATTCTAATGAATTTACAATTCTAATGAAAATTAATTTGCAATTAATTTTCATTAGAATATCAGAAGTCAAGGAAGTGCTGAATGTTAGTAGATACATTTGGAATTCCCTTTAATATTTTACATGTTATTTGATGTAATTTTTATCCGAGAAACCCGGCTAGTGGTAGGGCTGCGAAGTTCTGAGTTCAAATGTCGTGTAATGCATGGTGTCCGAAACTCAACATTTTTCTACAACAGAATGGTCAAAAAAAGAAATATTTTATCTTCGCACAACAGAATGGTCAAAAAAAGAAGTGATCTGTTCACTGTTCACCACTGAATTTCACAGGTATTAAAAATACATTAAATAGCAATGTTTTGTTATTTAATGTATTTTTGCCTGAGTTTTTTTTTAAATAGCGCAAATTGAAGATGGACACTCTGTCAAGAATTAAACACCACCTTATTCTATAATGTGTGCTTTAAAAATGAAATGTTTTATGTTACAGTCTGTATGTCAAAAAAAGAAATGATTTGTTCACTGTTCACATTTGAATTTCTCACAGGTAAAAATACATTAAATAACAATGTTTTGTTATTTAATGGTATTTATACCTGGGTTTTGTTTTGTTAAAATATCTATCGTCGACTTTTGCTCAGAAAACTGTTTTTCCCTATAGCGCGAATTGAAGATGGACACTCTGTCAAGAATTAAACACCATCTTATTTTATAATGTGTGCTTTGAAAATGAAATGTTTTATGTTACAGTCTGTATTCAAGTAGAACTTTGGCTAGAACATTTTTCTCTCTCTCTCTCTCGTCGAGTTTTTTTCCACCGTTCTTTATAAGTATGGCCACATATTATGGTATACCTGATATTATCTCAGATAAAACATCTCTCAATTGATTTATGTATACCACAAGTTTGTAAATTTAATGGTGAAGTGAAAAGTGGGTACCTCCGTGAATATATTAAAAGTTAGTAGTTCGAAACTCTCATGACTATTAACAGTTAGAATCTGGGTCAGAATTAGTTAACCTTCTTGCGGAATTACATTGTGGAAACAAAATGAAAATGTGGGTACAAGTCTTTCAAACTTTAGGGTGGTCCATTTTATTTCACGCAGTCTTAAAATTTCGTATTTGTTAGAAATACTCGTACATTCTATTTTCAAATGTATTCGTTTTTCTGATTAAAATTTCACGATATCACGGGGTCATATTGTGGTTACCTCTTACCTTGAAAAATGATGTACGTATATATGGTCTTTCAAAGCACTACTATTTCTCCATGCAATATATAGGTTTTCTACTCCAAAGATGCATGTACCAAAGAAAGGTCTTGTCATTCTCAATCGAAGGTAGCAACGATTTTTTTTTCTTCAAATTTCAGGGCATAAATGTCGTGAGACGATTCTGATTATTCTCTACTAGGCTACCGTACTCTGAAAATCAGATTTCTTTTTCATTATTATCTTTAATTTGATACTAATGCATTTTTGGACTGGAAAAATTTCCCACACTGAAGAAAAAGTAAAATCAAAAATTGAACAGATTTTGATGGAGAATTTGATTATGTAGGTCGGCCTATTTGAAATTACAAAAGTTGACATTGAACATCTTAACGGATCTACCAAAGACACCACAATATGCCTTTTCAGCTCGTGGCACTTTGCTGAGAGCTGTGCAATTGAACTTTGTTTGATTTTCCGCAATAAAATTGTCCAAATGTCGATCAATATGATATTGATTGTTTGCATTGTATTAATGAGTCAATGCGTTCAGGCGGCGGATCCAGGGGGGGGCGAAGGGGCCCCCGAAATTTTGTTTTTCATTGAAACAAAGAAAAGCACATTCTGGTATCATTTTCCTAATAATTTGTGTATAAAATTGTACGAAAATGCATAAATATCATCTACACCATATAAAAATTATTAGCTGAATCGTGGATCAACCGTAATCGTCCCCCCCCCTCACCGATCGCTCTGTATCGGCCCCCGATGAATTCCACCACAATTTTTTAGTCGACCTCAACATTGATGTGTTAATTTTCAATTTCAATTAATCAATAAATTGTGGCATCATCTTTTCCAATGATAGCCAGAGATATACGAGTATGAGACCTCAGCTCTAAAGAATTTGTTATTTGCTTCTAAATTGTTTGATTGTCAATATACATTTGATCTTTGAGGTTAATAATGGACATGGCCACCCCCTGAACCATGTTCAAGTATTTTAATGACCTTGGTCGACTCTAACTTCACATAATTTGATCCACGTAAAATCCGTTCGTACGCCGAAAGCTGGATTTTTGCCTCTTGCTGACCGAAATATAAGAGTTTTGGCATATGTGTAGCTGTGTTAGGTTCTCATTGGGGTCTAATATTTTTCCGCCTTTCCTCCTTTGATTTGATAGACAGACATCTGACATCTTTAATGTTGGTAATATTATAAGGTCTCATTTTCCCTTTGCTTTTGCGTAAGCCTAAAAAAAAAAGGAAAATCAGAAACTGAAGAAAGTGTTAATTAAAGATGTTAGCTTAAAGTTTTCAATAGTATGCTGAAATACTTATAATAATAAATATTCCAAGCTTTTATATATTCTGTCAAAGTCAATGAAATAACAAACTTCACCAGATGTAAGTTCACCCAAATTATAACACGTAGCTGTGGGATTAAGTTAACTTTGAACAATATGCATATAGAATACACAGCTTTCCAAATAACTCTAATCTCCATCTATAAAAAACGTATGATGTTTGTTTGTATACTGAGTGTTCGAAAAGTCCCGTAATTGATTTCTTTATTTTTATCGGCTAAAGATGAGACTTGAAATTTTATATGTAGTTTTAACACAAATTAATCTATTTTTTGGCGTAATTAAAATTTCTATATGGTGTCTCAAAAGTGGGTAAACAGACACCAACTTTCGATTTTTAAATTGAAACTCCTATTTTTTTATTTCATATCCAAATTTCACGTCAAATTCTACACACAATCGACTCCTCACTCGATACTTTGATCAAACGGATCTCTGATCAAACCCGCCCAATCATTGATTTTTCTTCGGAATAAGAGTGATAAAACCAAGAGTTTAATACATCAAATCAGTCAAGTTTTTTATGCTGAATTTCGTGGTACCATTGGTTTTTGATTTTTTATACCCAAGGAGGGTAGAAATTCATTTTTAGTTGATGTTAAAATTTCAATGGACACCCAACAATAACAACAACACCAAACAATCAGTTTCCTTGAAAATGTCTACGAAGTGGACGAAACTCGAGTCGGAAGTGAAAAAGTAAGTGAATCCTCGTCATAAATAACGGTATAGTGTTTTTTAAACCTCGTTTATGCTGGAATGCTTGATCACTAATCCATGTGAAACATAATTTTGTTAAAACCGGACTTTTCGGTTTTTTTAATATCTACATTTTTCACAGACCATGGGTAATTCTATACAATTACCGGTAAATCTGCGAAATTTTGGAAGAGTTTAACACATTTAGGAGTGATTTTGGTAAATATATACAATTACCGTAAAATTTGTGGAATATATTGGTACTTTCAATAATAGAAAAAAGAAAAAAAATTAATTTGAACATTTTTCACCAAGAATTCTAGCCATGCAAAATTTCCAACATTCTCAATTTATTTCCAAAAAAAGGTCATTCCATTGAAATTTCTATACTGTAGAGCCGGCAAATAACTTCTTCAGCGTCAGCACGCCAACAGAAATCGAAAAAATAGTCTTCCTCTCACAACTCTAATAAAATGACTTTGTAGGTAATATCATTTTGAAATTTTAATCACGTTATGGGTACATTTAATTTGAAAAAGTATTGTTTCGTACTAAATTAATTAGACAGATAGCAAATTAGAATATATTAATTAACGAATAATACTAGCCTTCCCAGGCAAGTATTATTTACATCATGCTAACAGATTTCCAATTAAATTTGAGCTTTTTCACACAGGAAAATTTTAAAGAGATAAAAATATTGTTTGTTCTTTTTGTTTTGTTCCACATAATTAGTACAGAGGAGATGTTAGTATTCCTAATGTATGTTTTACAATTATAAGTATAATACATAATATATCGAACGTTTTCGACCACCACGCAGCGAGCACAGGTCTTCCAAAATAGTAAACTTGGTTTTACACTGCTCTCATATATCTCAACAACATATTAAAAAAAATTAGATGGCTAGACTAAATATCTGTTTAGGGAATTCTGTATTCGATACGATATTTTTGATTTATTTTTTACAATCATTTAGCGGATATATTTTAAATCTTATAACTGAGAATATAAATAAAATTCTATTAAACTTTGCAATTCACCACACGAAAAAAATAACATTTTAATGTTTTCAGGTGCATTTAGTATCCAAAAATTGAAAATTATAATTTTCCTTGCTCATATATATATTTNTCAACAAGAATATCTGTTTAGGGAATTCTGTATTCGATACGATATTTTTGATTTCTTTTTTACAATCATTTAGCGGATATAGTTTAAATCTTATAACTGAGAATATAAATAAAATTCTATTAAACTTTGCAATTCACCACACGAAAAAAATAACATTTTAATGTTTTCAGGTGCATTTAGTATCCAAAAATTGAAAATTATAATTTTCCTTGCTCATATATATATTTTTCTTGTTCAAATATCGAAAGTAAGAATTCTTTTCAATCGTCGCACATAATTTTCCTCGTGCTGATAATCCCCTGTTTTTAGTATTGCTGCACTGCTGTTGCAGTTTTTCAATTTCCATAATAAGGACAAATTTACAATGTTTGAGCAATTTTTTGTGCAATATATTTTGTGTGATATTGCTCTCATCTTGTTTCTAACGTAATCACTGGCGATTACGATACCTAGCGCTTACCTCTCAAAGTCGCATATTTTTGCAATTTACGTGTATCAAATAAGTTACTTAAGGAATTGATATATTACTTCACGTCACAAAGTGCAATTTTCAGGTGTGAAGCCCGCGGAAAAATACTTTTCTTGAATATTTTACGATCGGATGGGTAGTTGATGAGATAAAATCAATATTTTGAATAAAAAAGAAGTTACGGGATCACGGAGAAAAATACATTTCAAAAGTGTCATTTTAACCAACTCTAAGAAGCAAAACAAGGCACACCGCCAAAGGTGTGAAAGAGAGTTTCCAAAAAGCAAGCGTTGCGAATAAAGGGAGTAAATGAGAGGTTTGCGAAATCTTTAAAAGTAGTGCAATTAATGTAAAATGAAAAAAAGTAGCTGACGAAGAAATTATGACACAAATTGCTGAATTCTTTTATAGACATGATTTCAAAAAAAAATTGCAGAAAGAATTTGCAAAAAATTAGAAAAAAAAGTAATCGCCCTTGAAAATAAGATTGAAATATTAGAAATAGAAAATCGGGAACTCAAAATAGTAACAAAAATTATAAAAGAAAAAATGAATATTGAAATAAAGTACGAAGAAATAAATGAATGTCATAGAATTGGAAAGAAAAAGATAAATAAAATCAGATCCATAATTTTCAAATTTATATCCAGAAATAAACGAGATGAAGTATTTAATGCAAAGACAAAATTAAAAGGATCTAAAATAACCATACATGGGGACCTTACGAAAGAAAGAAAGGAACTATTTGACAAAATCTCGAATGATTACGGATTCCGCAAAACCTGGACCAATAGAGGAACAATTTGTATAATACACAATGGAAAAAAGATACCATTCCAGAACTTTGACGAATACCAGAAATTCAAAAACAACATACAAGGTTCATCTTCATTTTCGTTCCTTTTTCATAACCATAATCCCAAATTCATTGAACCCACCTCAAATCAGGAACTGGATCTGTGTAGTGCAAACCGTGCCTTGTGCGGAATGCCCCCTGAATTGCTATAATGGATTCACCTTTTTTAAAAAAAACAGCTTGACAACGAACGTACGATGCTTGCGCAACCAAATTTTTGATTCCAAGTTTTCGGTGCTATGTTCTACAGGAGTCGCCATTCACAATATGGAAAATAATTTTCTCATGGTATATAGCTGAATTATTATTTCATATCACGCACTATTTTCAGTTGTGTAATTTTCATAACTACGGTTTTTTTTTACTCTAATCGCCATTTNAATCAGGAACTGGATCTGTGTAGTGCAAACCGTACCTTGTGCGGAATGCCCCCTGAATTGCTATAATGGATTCACCTTTTTTAAAAAAACAGCTTGACAACGAACGTACGATGCTCGCGCAACCAAATTTTTGATTCCAAGTTTTCAGTGCTATGTTCTACAGGAGTCGCCACCCACAATATGGAAAATAATTTTCTCATGGTATATAGCTGAATTATTATTTCATATCACGCACTATTTTCAGTTGTGTAATTTACATAACTACGGTTTTTTTTACCCTAATCGCCATTTTTTTAAAAAAAATATTACTAACATATTTCTTAGCGTACGAATTAATAAAANTTTACTCTAATCGCCATTTTTTTTTTAAAAAAATATTACTAACATATTTCTTAGCGTACGAATTAATAAAAAGAAATCATTTCCAGTTCCTCGCTTTGGATTGGCAATCATTTTTCTTATTCAAATATCGAAATCATTTTCTTGTTCTCCCCTACTGTCTTTATATTTTGTAAAATAAAAGACATTTTGAAAAGAAAAAAAAAATCAATTTTTTGCACGCTTCATATAATTAACAGTTTACGGTTAATTTAATCATGTCCTTTGTCAATAGTCTTTGTTTTATATTACGTCTTAGTAATTATTGGGATATTTTATATTAATTATAATCAGGGCCGCTCAAGAGAATTTGCCGCCCTAGGCAAAGTGAATTTTGCCGCCCCTCACTAAACCTTTTTGTTAAATCCACACAATTTTAATTTTAATTTTTCACTCAAGAATGTAAAATGAAATTAAGTCACTATACATTTAAAAAATTAGAATCATTACACTTTTTAAATCAACGACAGCACAGGATTATTACGAGATAATCACAAGCTGTTTTGTAAAAATATGACTCCGTGTCCCCGAGACCAAGTGTTTATGTGTGTGTTATAGCCTTTAAGGTTTTACTATTGGTTTTTATGATTGATAATTCTTGTTATGAATTATCAGTCATATACACAAAAATGCACGTCTATATAAATATGTATACATTTTTTTCATATCCCGCTGAAAATAAAATTCCATTTTGATTTTGCCGCCCTAGGCGGTTGCCTAGTTCGCCTATATGGTAGAGCCGACCATGATTATAATTGTTTTTATTAAATATAGAAAATTAATTAGCAACAGAACCTGCTAATTTCCTAGGCGTCTTATGGGCAAATGGGCATATGAATTCTGTCGCTCTTAAAATGACCCTGAAGGATTCCTTGTGGGTACCATGACGTGTCCACACCGATTTGACTGTTCCACATAAAAATTTTCACACCATATTTTACATGATTCCATTTACCCTGCATACATTCTAGTAGATTACAAATGGGGATATGAATTCTGTGGCGCCACATGGGGATATGAATTCTGTCGCCCCTAAAAAGACTCTGAAGGATTCCTTGTTGGCACCATGACGTGTCCACCCCGATTTGGCTGTTCTACATAAAATAGTTCACCCCATGTTTTACATGATTCCATTTATCCTGTATACATTCTAGTAGATTACAAAGAGCAGTGGAATAAGCTTTAGCTTTCTAAACAATTAATCAGATTTAGATTTTCCTAATTAGAAGGAAAAAACTTTTCACCAGCACCTGGAGTAATAATATTTCAAATTTACATCCCCACCCTCCACCCCAAGGATATTAATTTGCTCGTTGAAACTGATGCAAATCTTAATTTGAAGAATGTGTTTTTTATTTTAATCAGGCATTGCTATTATTGTTGGTTAATTTGTTGGAGCTCTCTAATCAATTAATTAAAAGAAAATTTTGAAATTCACATTTTATGAAAGCTCAAATAAATGCCCTTTTTTAAAAAAAATAAAAAACTTTTCAAAATGTTCATTAATATTGTCCTAAACCTGAAAAATATCGTGCTAACTCCGGTGGAGAGTTTAAATTTATATGTTAGTCTTAAAAATATTTATGAACAACTGAGTTAGATCACTGAAGTTAAGCAACGTCCAGCGAGGTTGTACCATGTAAGTTCGCGCCCTCGTGATGCTGGCTTTTTTCCGGCCCAACCCGGGCTGGTTGAGGTCAATGTGGGTAGCTGGTTTGCAAGTTTCCAGCGAATGCAGTGTAAAACCCCCGTCTTGAATGACCAATGTTAAAAAGATGCTAAGCCATATTAAAAAAAAGTTAACTTTGGTTACAAAAATATTGGTAGTTCTTCCAAAGATATGAAACAAGGGTAGGGTGTTTCATATGAATTATAATTTGGATCTCACTACTTTTAAAGACCGACATTTTTTTTGATAGGGAAAAAAGTAACCTCTTTTAGTATTTACTACCATCGAAAGTATTTTCTTCGAGGTCCACAGGCAACTGAAGAATTATATACGGTATTTCTCATCCGTCCAAGTTATATCCTTCTCCTTTCTACACGAAAGTTTTTGATTTGTTCTGATGCATTACCCTGTATTGTATAAAACCTGACAATAACAAATTGAGGCATTTATCAATGAATGTGCAACATAATTGCTGTGTTCCAATTTGTAGCGCTATGTGAATCATTTGCACGGATCTAATCGGAAATATTCTTGAGTGACAGGAGGGTTTTTTTCAGTATTTATTTTCTAGTATCTATCATAGGTATTTTATTATACACTCAAATCACATTTGAGTCTATATAAATGTTCATGGAATAAAAATTGAAATATGATTTTTCCAATAACTGCAATCTAGATAAGTCCAGGGGCGGATTTTGAAAGACCGTTCCAGGGTAATCAAGCCGTTCCAGGGTTATTGGGGAACAAACAGACAGAAAAGAGATGTGTTTAAAAAAATTGGAGTTAAACAAGACCTCCCTTCCTGCGGTAAAATTGGGTCAAATGATTTTTCCAGGAAAAGATAAGTGTTTTTTATAGAACGTCTCTAGCACTTTAAACGTAAAGCTCACCTTTCCATGATGAATATTGCTCCAAATGAAGAGCCCAACCAACCCAACATCTGTCATCTCTCGACAAAGTTTGGGGGAGGGGATTGGGGTAGAGTAGCTTAATTTAATTTGAAATCTTGTTACCCTTTCATCCTTCATTGATATAATAATAAAATTATTTCAGTCTCTTTCACAAGAAAGCAACTGTGAGTGTTACACTCAAAGTCTCCTCAATGAGATATTATTATACACAATTACACATACAAGGTGTTTCAAACAAATGTTACGCTACAGTTTTATTACACAAAGCATATTTTTAAAATTAAAATAAGAGATATTATTAGAGTCAATACTATTCTAAAATGAAGAGCCCAACCAACCCAATATCTGTTATCTCTCGACAGTAGTGATCTCACTTCGTACGGTCAATAAGAGTGCCTGCAGACAACAACATACTTACAAATTAAAAATATATATATATATATATACTAGCTGTTTCGCCCATGCTTCGCTACGGCCTATAGATTGGTGCCTGAGAGGCATGGCCGTTCCCGTGCTAATAATATTATTCTATGATTTTCTTTTCAAAAATCGGAAGCTAATAGTATTCTATGATTCCCCTTACAAAAATCGGAAACTCGAAAATGGTTGGACCGTTTTTTACTAACTATGTTCCAAATTAAGGTTTAAAGGGCCACCTAAAACTTTCTCGCTTTGAGTTGATATGTTGTCGCGACAAAATTTAAGATATCGGACCATGTCAAAAATTGAAAAATTGGCCGGAACTCGAAAACGGTTTGACATTTTTTAATTCTGATATTTTTCCTGAGGTTTTAGACTATGGTTTTGGGGGGTCCTATCTCATCAATTTTCCAATATCTCTCTCCGTTTTGGCTAAACAATTAGTGATACATACACACGCACATTTATCTTTACATTGAGTTTTATTATTATAGATAATTATCCCACAAAAACATAAATGTGAAAAATAAGGCCAAGTGCGATCACACGATTTGGTACTGTTTGATGTCGAAATAAATGGTACGGAAGATCGTACTAGACTTTCACTTCCTTAATCATTCCATCAGACTACCACCGAATGCAGATGCTGTTCTTCTAAAGTTTTAAGTCTTTTAGTGACATTATTGTTATAATTCTATTTTCTGTTGATGTTGTCCATTATTTTAAAAAGATTTTGCCGCCTTCGGCTGTGGACTTTCCTCTTTAGTGACAGCATTATTTTGAACGATTTTGCAGCCTTCGGCTGTGGACTTTGCTC
>CM022879.1:26252755-26267498 GCA_012654025.1 Pachypsylla venusta | reverse complement strand
CAGCTAGTTTTCAATAAAATAAAACCAATGGTAGACTGGTGGGATAGACAAAGCTAAATTTCAAAATGGTGCCCATCTTTAAAGATCATCTGGGCTGTCTTTTGATTTTACGGAGGGGTAAAACAACGTTACAACGAGACGATGTTTTTGCTCCTGTACAGCTTTGACTATTTTCTTGGTCGCCTTCCAAGCCCTATTTTCCTGGATTACTGTTCCTCGAAAACCAGTAGAACCTCATTTTAAATGCTAATCCAAACGTCGAAATCATAACATTGCACGTATCTGTTCGGTGTGTGCTTGTGTGTGTCAAGACCCGAAAATGATGTACGCCAATATCATACAAAATAAGTTACGTCTGTAATAGGCGTTTTATTATTCTATGTTACTACATTTCGTGTGTTTTTTAACTTTATTACCTAAATACGTACATGTTTGAAATAAAAATATGCTCTATGCGTAAAGTGGAATAACACAGTTCGACAAAACAATTGAAGATATTCAGGGTGTGGTCCAGAAATACGTTGCAAAAAGTTGAAAAGGTTATGTAAAACACATCATTTTCAAAAATAAATATAACCACGCATGTAGAGTCACTTTTTGGTATACAGGTTTCCAGGATAGTGGCTTTTTTGTGAAATCACGTTCAGTTCTTTTTAAGAAATCACGTTCAGTTTCTTGTTAATAGTCCATTCCCACGTTCAGTTTCGTTCAATTTCTTGTTAATAGTCCATTCTCACGTTCAGTTTCTTGTAAATGGTCCATTCTCACGTTCAGTTTCTTGTTAATAGTCAGTTTCTTGTTAATAGTCGTCCATTATCACGATCAGTTTCTTGTTAATAGTCCATTCTCACGTTCAGTTTCTTGTAAATGGTCCATTCTCACGTTCAGTTTCTTGTTAATAGTCGTCCATTATCACGATCAGTTTCTTGTTAATAGTCCATTCCCACGTTCAATTTCTTGTTAATAGTCCATTCTCACGTTCAATTTCTTGTTAATAGTCCATTATCACATTCAGTTTCTTGTTAAAGTCCATTTTTCTTTACTATTAGCGAAAGGAAAAAATGTACGTCATTTCGTTTGAAAAGTAGGTAATACGTTTAGCGGAAAACACAAAATATCTTTAAAACCCAGCAATACGGATTATAACATGCATCATGCATGTGCATGGGCGAGTAAGGAACTATATTACCTTTACTATTATCAGGTTTGTACCTAATTCGGAACGTCTGAAATTTCTTGTATCAATGTTATTGTTCATATTTGATTTCCATGTCGGTGATTTTTAGCGGAAGAAGTCCTAGAATGTTTATGGTCTTTGAGTGAATCTATTTTTTTGATACATAACACGATGACAATTGAAGAACATATTTGCTTTTACTCAAATCTCTTTGAATGAAAGAATGCCTAAGCTGAAAATATACGTTTTAGCACTGAATTCCGTCATTTTTTTGCGTCAATATATGTCACGTGACTTTCTTCCTATTCTTCTTTACTTCTAAATACTTCCTTGACAAATTCGTTTTGTCAAAATGATGGCTACCCTTTTCATCAAACATATCTTATTACATATCCTCTTTTAATAAACCTTCATCCCCCACACTTCCGGCGCCATTCCTATCGAACAACAAAGTGT
Organism: Pachypsylla venusta; assembly: GCA_012654025.1. Taxonomy (NCBI): domain Eukaryota; kingdom Metazoa; phylum Arthropoda; class Insecta; order Hemiptera; family Aphalaridae; genus Pachypsylla; species Pachypsylla venusta. The sequence goes on along the minus strand of CM022879.1, from coordinate 26,265,865 downwards.
CAAATAACAGTGACTTCTTTATTAAGTAATCCTTAATCTATTGTCTCAAGATTACAATGAAGGGCATCCGCACGTGTTATACAGAACAACATTTAGAAAACGCTTTAGCTTCCTCATTATTTCACCTACTTAGACGGAATCACTCATAATAATTTAAATTTAAAATTTATTGATGAACGGTTTAAGAGTTATGTGGAGCACAATAAATTGACTACAGACAAAAGGAGCACCAAGTTTGTTTCTTGATTTCTGAAACACGAAACACGTTTTGCGAGTGCGGAAATTTTCAGTCCTGAGTACTTTTGGAGTTATTATTCTGTAAGCAGTATCCTGATATTTGTATTTCAATGTAAACATTTTGAGTTTTACAGGGTGTCTGGGATTTTTATTACATCGATTCTCGAGATGAAAATAATTTTTTTCTCTCTCTCCAAACATATAAACGAAAATGTCTCCCAACTTATGGATGGAGATATGGAACCTTTCATAATGTGCTTGCTCGGCTGGGTTCCACAGGGCAGATTACCATGACTTTCGTCAATTAGATATAAAGAGATAATAAAAACTCGTAAATTTTTTTTAAATTTTACTGAAAATAGACAAGTATGACTCATTGCTGTAGTATATGCATATATGATTTCCACTTTTTTTTTCCATATCTTCGTAAGACAGCATTTACTAGCATTATGTTGTGACAGAGACACCCTGTATGATGTGCCAAAATACTTGTTTTATATACTTCTCAGCTATCAAAGGTGAGGAGGATTTGTATTCATGGCAGAAGTTGAGAAAAATATTGTCCTCTGAATTTACTCCATCCAATATCAATTTTATTTAATTTTCTGCAGCCTTTTTGCATGCGCATGTGGTTTTTTTTATACTCAATCGATTTTGATCTTATTTCTCTGTCGTTAGATAGCACGATAACTTTCGAACGTGAAATAGACTAATTTTCTTGATTCAGGTATACAACTTTTATATCATAAAATTTTGGTAGGGGCTTTGTTTTTATGAAATTTTATATAATGTGGAAATGTATAGAATAATGTTTAAACTTAATCATGAAATAACAAACAAAAAAGTAATAAAAAATGAAATGAGGAAAATGAAATACCGCCGCACATGAGCAAGCAACCTCACACCAATATGGCGAGTTCTAGGCAGACGAACTAAAATTAAAAAAGTTTTTGGACTGTTGTTTTTTTATCATAAATTTTCAAAGATTGAAAATTATGTTGTGACCTTTTTAGGGGAGTATTTTTTTAAAAAATATTGAATGTAAATTTGTTCACAAGATGGAGGTACAATATTGTGCAGGATAATTTTCTACCATATTTGTGAATGTTTTTTTCACACTTTTGACTCCCATATAAATCCCGAAATGTAGTCAGTATATGTGTATGTATATATTCTCGAACTTGGCTAGTTTGCAAACATTTTGGGTTTATGTGCTGGTTTTTTTGTCCAATGGTTATCCTTTGGATGGTAAATCACTGTTCCAAATTGGCTCATGACTTTATTATTTGTCAGTTTTGCGAGTACAACACTAAAAACATATCAAAAGTGTGGCAAATTTTCAGTTTCTGACTTTAGCAATTATAGATTATGAGTCAGTCAGTGCACTCACTCAAAAATAAGTTAGTGTACCATTTACAAACCTATGTTTAATGGACCACCATGAAACTTTGAAATTAGAAGAACACGCAATTTTTATTACAGAAATAATTATTCCTTTCATTCTGTAGAAATATATCCGGAGAATTGCTAATTCCGTTGATTTTCATACTAATTGATAGATTGAACAAAACACTCAAATTAATTATACAAAATCCTGGGTATTCTTTCTCGCCCCTATGTTTACCAGGGGAGCACTTGACTAAAATTAGACCGAGGCCGAAAAATCAATATAGGTCAACTTTGAGTATGGAACCCTTAAAACCAACCCCTAATTGCATAAGAGTATGAATGGCTGTATTGTCGATAATTGCATAAGAGTATGCATGGCTGTATTGTCGATAATTGCATAAGAGTTATCTATTGCATAAGATTTTAATCTATATTAGCATTAGATCATATATTATATAATTTTATTAAAAGCAAATCCTCGTGTTTGCTTTTAATAAAATTATATAATATGCTTACACCTTATAAATCCATAAGGTGTAAGCATTAGATTATTGTATATCATAAGATATTGCATATTATCTTATGTTCTTATGATATTTTTCCAAAAATTATAGAAATTTTAGAATGAATCCAAAAATCCAATAGGTAATATATGAATACTGATGTGCTTCGGTCCCCCGTGGATAGGGTGACACAAAAAGAATACTTCCAAGGGACTCAAGTGCTCAAGTCCATGCCAGTCTTAAAAGGCGACTAAGGACATGGTGGGAAACGATATCTTTTCAATTACCCATGCAGAAAGCAAGTAGAAGCTACTGCGCATTATCCGTTAGGGCTCTCAAGTATCTCAACAACTCATGGTGAGTTGTTGCAAAACAGCCCCACGGCTGTTAACCTATGATGATGTGCTTCGAACCGTAATTGCTACTTATTTTTGCTATTGCAACTAAATATGTGATAATGTTTTGTATCTAATTCCTATACATGCTTTTGAGATTTTTTTTCGACCTGACCAGGAAGCGAACGGTGTCCCTGGTGGAGGCCGTTTAATACACATTCTGCCAAGGAGTCGTCTACATGTAATGTTAAGATAATAAATGCATTTATTCTTTTCAAAGAAAAGAGTATCCAACGTCCAAAGGTATTGTCTCATATATTATATATGAGACAATGGAATTAATCCGGTTGACCACATTGCCTCCCACACAGGGAGCGCATTGATTCAGTGGAGAGCGTTGTAAAAATGTCACCCGCATTCATTCATTCACTTTACCTTTTTTGTTTTTCCTGAATGAAGCTTTACAAAAAGCAATGTCGAAATGTGTTTTGAAGAACAACACAATGTGATAATATATGACGCCAAAAATAGTATACATTTATTATAAAATAAATAATTTTAAAATGTCAGAAATGCCAAAATTCATTCTGTTCATGGAGTGGAATGGATAAATGTTGCTAAAAAATATGAATTTATAGTGTTACACCGAAGCTTGCCGTCTTTTAGCATTTACATACAAAAACATATTTCAAAAATTTGTTTTGTAATGTAACCCTCCTTTTGAAACTGTAATTTTATTTACACGAAAGTTTTGTAGGTATTTGTTTTGAACTAAAATGTACTTCTTTCAAAATCTTTTTTACCTCAAAGTAAATCGATTAAAATGTACAAATTTTTTTTGCTCAACTGATTCCAGAAATTATTATTAGAACGGGGGTATGTAGTATTCGGCGCCCTTCATGCATGTCCTAAGCACGTAAACAAATTTCGTCAAAATCGGATGAAAATTGTGGCGTGTATCGCGTAACATATATACAAGTGCATTTCGGTGAGTATAATTGTGTAGTTGTTTTAATTAGGTTATAATGCCGACATTTTAGAATTTCGGAAGCATTCATTTCTCGTTCAATTTCTTCCGAGCCAAATAAGCTTATCATTGTGTCTATATACTTGAAGTTCGGGGTACCTATATCTCATTTTCTATGCTATATCGCTGTCAATTATTATTGTCGTTTTTATTCCTTTTGACGAGGACTCACGAGGATTTGCTTTTAATAAAATTATAAGCGCCCGAAATACATCGAAACACAAAACCGAAATATAATCTATATATATAAAAGAGAAAGACACTCCCTTGTTACTTATATGGGGGATTTTGTAATCTTGACAAATTCCGACCTCATCATCCGAAATTGATCGTACAATTCCAGTGTGCTGGTGCTGGCCACGTTGTTCATTTGTTAAATTCTCATTTGTTAAATTAAAGCTGTTATTTTTTAAATTTTTCTGTTACAAATCATTTAGAAATGTGTTTAAAAATATTTTTAATCACTGTCGTTCCGTGTATCCTGTATTCTGCTGCGAGGAATTGAGGACAAAATTACAAAATTTCAACGCACTAACGGGTTTGTTAATCGATCATTTTGACAGAATAAAATTTTAGTGGGTACAATATTTTAAAATGTTTTCACTTTATCAATTTGTATCTACATCATTAGCGACCTTTGAGACAAATAATTGTTTTTGTTAAATACTGCTTGCAAAATTTCCAACTAAAATTTGACATTTTCAACTATCACGCTGCATCTGGTAGTATCCATACTTTGTAGAGTGCATGGTGAACCTGATCTTTGGTATTCCGCACAGTTTTAAATGTTTCATACCTCTTTTTTAAAGTGCTTTAATAAAATTTGGACCTCTCCTCATTTTGAATGCCTCGAATATTGTTGGCACATTGACATTTTAGCGGCTCCCTTTGTAGGGCAAAATTGTAACTGCAGAGAAAAGCCGCACAAATCCAAAAATAATTGACCTCTGTGGGTAATTGCATGTCATTTTATAGCTGCATATTTTTTACGAACCGGTTTTTTGACGAATGAAATCTGCCCATAAATATGGAGTAAATCCTTACTTATATTTTTCTTGAGGATATTATTTTTAACAGCTCACGCAGAACAAATATTACACCACATTTTGCTAGCAAACACGCCTTAACTGTTTTAACTATGCATTTATACTGGGGTATTTGTATTTTAGCTTTCTAGCTTATCCCAACGTGGTACTTCTCCATTTCGTTTTTTCGCTGAGAAAAATCGGCTGAGGCAAAATCGGAAAGATTTAGGATGGTTTCATATTATTACTGAGCATACTGATATACTTTGTGGTTTTGAAGAGAAAAAATTTCCGGTCATTGCTCGATATCTTTTTCCAAAAATTGAATAAAAGGAAGCATATGTCAGCAGTCTACTGGCGCCATGCGAATGAGCACTTCTGGCACTTTTTTGTATCCTTATGTTTCCAAATCTCATGTGTGCACACAGAGATGGCTAGTTAGATAGTTAATAATAAAAATGCTGACAAGTTCAGTCGAAAGTCTACATTTTATTTGGGGTCGGCGTTGCCTTCCTTAATTATAACATGCCGCAACCTTTTGTTCATTGCCTACTCTCTTTAGCTGTAACTTTTTCCTGGCACGGTTGAACTCCCGCTTGATTTTCACACAGCATCCATAGAAACTGCATTTAGTAGATGACCTATCATCATCATTGGTTTGAAGCAGAGTTTTTAAAAGACTAAATGCTCTTCCTAACACCAAACCTTCTGTATTTACAGGGGCTTAGGACCGTCTCCTAATGGAGCTGGTTTGCTCCCCTCGGTGGCTAAATTCTACATTTTAATAAATTATCCCGCATTAAAATTTTCTCAAAGGGTATATTCAAACCCGCGGATATTTGTCAAAAACTGACAAAATGTAAGGTAGATTTATGACAGATTACTATCTTACCTTGGTGAAAACACAGTGACAGATGTAACGTCTGCATTCAGAAGAGTCAGGACAGTGTTTTTAATAAAAAATATTCATTCATTTTAATTGTATAAGTAAGGTTAATTAGTTTGTTCTGTTTTGTTTTTTCAATGTTACAAAACGTGACACTTTCCTTTGAAAAACTGCGAGAAGTGTTGGGCGGATTTGTGTGTGCATTTTATGTATTGAAACAGTCCGTTGATAATGCAAACAAAACAATGAACAGGAATTTTTTTAATTTTTTTTTTTGTATGCTCACCTTGCGGTGTAACATTTTTATAATTCCTCAATAAGGTGTATTGAAACTAATGTCACGAAACGTATCTGATTGAGGGATGGACGGAAATCGATGGAGTACGTAGACGTACTATTCTTCTTCATTTCACTTATATACAATGGCGTGGACCGACGATCATATACCATCATTTTACTTGTTTCGACCGAGCTGCGCTCATTATTACAAGGTTTGCAGTCCACGGCGCCCACAGTGAAATGACTATTGGATAGACCTTGGGTTTCTTCAACAGTCTGAGGTATATTTTGAAGCTAGATATAGCTTTTAGAGATGTAAATTATGAATCTTTTGACCGATTAGATCACTAATGAATCACTCAGTAAATTAACTTATCATTTTCATGAATCACTCAATGAGTCACTAATCATAATCACTAGTCATCTAGTCAACAACCTTGTAGGATTACAAGCACATATGATGAATATTTGTTCAAATTTTAGAATTATCAATACTGACTGTCTATGTTAACGTACCGGTTAAATTGACCAGAGTCAGTAAATAGAATAATAGCCCATATCACAATAAACTATACAAGTAATATTACCTACTATATACAATACAAGAATAATAATATGAAATGGGCCCCAGATGGCCTGACCACTATTTCAATTGGTGGTATCTATATTATCGTCGCGTCGGTCAACTCGAACGCATGTAAAGCTAAAAAATTTGGCCATACGGGTATTTTTTTCTTTTGGCTTAACGTCTCTTTTAACATTTATTGGTCATTCGAAACGGGAGTTTTACCCTCGCCCAGCCTGGGTTGGGCTGAAAAAATAGCCAGCATCACGAGGGCACGAACCCTCGTAGACACCCACATGGTAGAACCTCACTGCACGTTGCTTAATTTCGGTGTATTCAACGTACCATAAACGCTGGCTGCGGGTATATTTGTAATTTTAACGCACAGGTAATGCTCGCTGATCCATGGGACTTTTCTAATTATGTGACGCGAGCATTCCGTCTTTTTTTTTTTTTTTTTTTTTTTTTTTTTTTTTTTTTTTTTTTGGTCACCGCTAAATCATTATAAAACATATGAATTGTGTGAGAATATGCATGCATTTTTCTTCCTTTGTATGGATCCGGCAAGAGGTTTATTTGTCATGATAGCGGGGAAAATCATAGTTTTAAAGTTTTAAACAACCTACAATTTTGTTAGATATTTTTGAACCCATGATTTCCATAGCATTCAAGTATAAATAGACCGTTTTCATTCACTTCAAGGTACAAAGATTTTGGGTTCACAGGTTGCTAAGTACATCATGCGTTAAAAGTTAAAGATTTCTGCTCGGGTAAACGTTTTACGCATAGATTCATGCGATCACACTTTCTGCACAGTACCTACATATTTCTTAACACCATACTCTCAGACACATTTTCCTACATTTTACAATATGCAGGGACTTTCTTAAAGCAAATCCTGTGGACTTTCTACTTGAGTAATTTTTTTATGCACGTGTGTATAATACCTACCAAGCTTCACCCTTTTGTGCACATATATTCATCTTGCTCAATTCTCAACACCATACTGTCAGACACTTTCTGCTACATTTCAGAAACCCCTGTAGACTCACTAAATGTCTACTTGACTAAATTTTCATTTTCTACGTATTCATCTTTCTCATCTGCGTATATATACGTAATTAGATTTGTTCTGCCACTTTTGAATTATGTTCAGAACATTTTATCAGTATGATAACGAATACAGCTACAATTTAGCTATCAGATGTGTGTTAAAAAACGAAACCTAGACGAAACCTAGTTTTCTATGAAATAAAGACACACATGTGTGGGGAATTTTATGGGCTGAACAAATATGGAGGTGTGCTCTCGACAATATTTTTTTTTTAGCCCTGTACTTATTATATCTTGATATTGTTTTTCGTTAAAGATTTCATTTGGCGATTTTTTTTGCCAGATTAATAATGACTGTATTAATCGGATATTTTTTTTATATATAAATATATAATAATAAAAAAATCAGTATTTCATAGTGTTTAAGTTTCATAAAAACGTTATAAAGATTTTTTTTCATTTCCTTTTCTTTCATTTTCTAGACTTCAAATATTTCCTGTACTAGGTAATTCTAACTGTTTACCTACCCGTGCGCACCCCATAACACATCCCAACACAAAATTGAATTATTCGAAGATTTTGTAAACCTTAAAAATTTCGTCCTTGCCAAAGATAGAAACCCGGGTTTCCTGTGGGTGCAATTATTTAGTTACCAATGATGCAGGTTTCCCGAACCCCCACAATAAGAACAACATGAATTGTCTATATTTATATTACTCCACATTTTTCTCTTCTAGCTGTATTTTTCTTTAAAGTTTTGGCGAATAACTCCAAAAATTCCCACCATTCCCACCTGAACGTGGTGCATGTTGTGTATGATTAACATTCTGTGTACGGGCCTGTTCTCATACTACAAACTTTTATGTCAAACTCTACTTCTTCGAATGTTTATTTTTCTATACAAACTGACGTTTTAAGCATTAAAATGTATATGACTTTTTTATATGATTTACTTTAATTTTATGTCTTGCACCTTCCTTACATTGATGCGATGTTGTTTTGTACATTCATTTTATGTTCTGTTCTTGTCTTGCTCCTTATATTGATGAGATATTGTCTTGTACATTCATTCTATATTTTGCTCATGTCTTGCACCTTCCTTACATTGATGCGACGTTGTTTTATACATTCATTTTATTTTTTGTTCTAGTCTTGCTTCTTGCATTGATGCGATATTTTCCCGTACATTCATTCTATGTTTTGTTCATGTCTTGCACCTTCCTTACATTGATGCGATGTTTTTTTTTGACATTTATTCTAGTTTTTGTTCATGTCTTGCCCCTTCCTTACATTGATGTGATGTTGTCTTGTACATTCATTCTCTGTTTTGTTCATGTCTTGCCCCTTCCTTAGATTGATGCGATGTTGTCTTGTACATTCATTTTATGTTCTGTTCTTCTCTTGCTCCTTGCATTGATAAGATGTTNAAAAAAAAAAAAAAAAAAAAAAAAAAAAAAAAAAAAAAAAAAAAAAAAAAAAAAAAAAAAAACTAGAAAATGGTAACTTTTGAAGTGTTTCCATTCGTTGGAACCAATAAAACATATGGTTTCAAGTAACCCGCTTTGTATCCGTCACATCCCGTATACCTAGGAACATTCATTATGAGAAATGTCGTGAAAATTATTTCCTCTCTTGAAGGCCACGCAGAAAATCTCATTTTGTATAAAAGCTTCCTTTTTAATACATCTTTTCTTAGCCTTTTTTTGTTACATTTTTGCGGTATCTATTTTAAAATGTCCCTCACCACGGGGCATCTCCATGTTTTTTTCTTCTTTGTATAATGTCTATCTCTTGTTCATTGTTTTGCAACTCCCTAATTACTTAACTCATGCTGCGAGCAATATGTTTGCTCGTTCTTTATAACAGATGAAAAATGATTTGATTTAATAACACAGTCGGAGGTTGATTTATCCGCCGTCTAATTGATCTTTCTACACTGACAGGATATTCAAGGGAGAGGAAATATCCTCAACAGGTACAGTTTTCNGCGAAGATGCGATTGCCCCCACCAGAGTCCAGATTATTTTGATTTTCTTTTAACTGAAACAAAAAAAAAACACATTCTGGTATCATTTTCCTAATCATTTGTGTATGAAATTGTACGAAAATACATAAATATCGTCTACACCACATAACAATTATTAGCCCCCTTTCACCGATCGCTCTGTATTCGCCCCTGTCGGTGAAATTGAAAACCTATTATTTACCGGAGGAAATGAAGGTGCAGTATCTTTTAACAACTTCAACTGATAGCATCTTTTAGGTAACTTTTCGGAAGTCGTATTTTCTCCCACTTACTTACTAACTTCCACTGTGAAAAGGGAATTACCTGTTGTATCAATTTTTTTTTACAATTCCAATGTTTTTTTTTTTAAAGAATTAAGTTTTGTCATCTTTTGTATTTTGGTTTATTATTTTCAATTATGAACTTTTGGAATCGTCACAAAAAAATGCCCATCTCAAAATTTGATATTTTACGTTAATGTATCATTCAAAAATCGAATAAAAAGAATCCGTTTGTCCGCCACCAGCTGTGATCGGTATTTTTGTCACCCAAACTTTTTGGTACCGCGCCCCCTTTTCTTGAAATGAAAGCCCCCTCCACTTTACATTATAAAATATTAATGTGTATGGGTGTTGCTGAATGCTATCTCATTCAAAATGCTAATGTGTTGCTGAAGGCCATCTCATTCATGCATGAGGAATTTTATCAAAACGTTAATTGTGTTACTCGTATACCTACCTCGTTCTCACGTTCTTTATCCGACAGAAGAAAGGGTTCTGAAAGGAGAGATAAATGTGCAATGGAAAAATCTCTATTTAATTACACATGTCTTGAATATCGTGATGATATCCACGCTGTGTCAAAATTCAGCGTCAATTTTTTTTTATAGTAGACACAAAAACGTTCCAATTTAAATGTGTGCATGTGTCACACGTAAATAAAAAAAAAAAAAAAAAACCTTCACGGCAGTGCTAGTTGGATCGAGGTGTTAGAATTAAGACAGGGTTATAAATTATTTCTTAAAACATATTAGGTAGGAAATAATTTAGAATTATAAGATTTCTTGTTACCTGCTTGCCGTAATTTTTAGAGTGGGAAAGTTTATCTTATAAAGGAAATTAAGTTTAAAGGAAGAAATAATGACAGCGATAAGTACAGAGTAATTTCATTTAATGAGATACCTACTTGAACTCATCAAATTTGAAAATCTTGTTTGTGATGACACGTCAAGAAATATTTTTTCTTGCTTATCATTTCAGATAGTGAAATTCACTAAAAGTGACGAAAGCAAGAATGTATTTGAATACCTTTACATATACAAGGTGGACCAGGAAAGCAGATGTAAATATATTCTCCGAAATGAATGCATCAAACAGGGCGGCAATTGGGATTTAAATGAAATTAATTTGTACTATCTACAAAATTGCCACACTAAAATCTAACTCACCCTTTAGTTGTAACTTTGGTCGTCCTTTACCTTTAGACTAACAGCTCACGCCACTACGAGCAACCCCAAGGGATTACCTACACACTACAAGCATTTGATCATTCGGTATTCACTTGAAGTTGTTCGTAGNAATAAATATGAAAAGAGGAAATCATGAATGTGTCAGTAAAGTACATATTATTACACAAAGAAAGAAAATATGTTCTGGAATGGGAAATATTATCGTGCTATATGTTAAGAAGGAAAAATATTTTTTATGAAAATTTCTCAATGATGGATTCCTTTCCCGCTCATTCCATTTCTCTGTGTGACAAAAGGAAAATAAAAATATGGAATAGCAGCGACATTATCGATGCTCTAGTTTTCCTAATTGGCGACATTTTATGATAATAGTTCAATCAGAATATTCAACAAGGGAATTTCTGATTCAGTTAATGTTTAATTTCGTATTTTATCAAGATGAATTTGTTACACGAAACTACAAGGGACGCGACGTGTAGCTACAAATCCAACTCTATAGGAGTCTTTGAAGCTTGTAGCGTGTAATGGCTCATAGCGTGTAATCGCTTGCAGTCTCTCGTAGTAACACGAGCTTGTTTTCACTTTCTTTCCCCAGATTTTTAGTATGTTATAAATTAATAAAATTCATCAAAGTCCATGTACTCACGGATAAATTGCTGTGTATGTGTGTCTAGTGCCTTAATAAGCAGTCAAATTTTCATTTTAAGAGGGGGGATTAGTGAATCCTTTTGCATCACGCATTTGGGAACTATGAAAAAGTGCATGTACAGCAACACAACATTGTTTATGGACACCGGACATATATTTTCATCCATGGTTAATCTTGCCATGAAGTTGGTTTATTTTTACCTTGTGTGATTATATCAAAACATTTTTTCCACCAATTTCACCTCCCCAGTTAAGTCAGGAACTCAGTTCCCTTCATGGAATGGTCAAGCTCCGGATAGTAGTTATAAAGATTATCGAGATCATATATTATGTTTCAAAAATCTCACACTCAAAATATGGGTTGCCCTTTTTTCTTCCAGGCACAGCTTCTGACATTAGATGCTACCTAATAGTGGATGAGCAACCTGGAGTTTCTGGGTCATACAAAAACAGTTGCTGAAGTGAACTTCCTTGGAAATAAAAAAATAATAATTAAAATCTCTATATTCTTATCACGGTCTCCGTATTATACAGAAAATAATATTTGTTCTAAAGTTGATCCTTGGGAGACTGGGGGTTGCGGAAGGCCATTAATTTTGCCATAGAACATTTACGCCCCAGCCATAAATTTTTTTTTATTTTTTTAACTAACTAGGGAATGTTCCACACCGACCCAGTAGGTTTCAAAGAAAAATATATATTTACCTCTGTTTGTTTGGTTCCAAAAAAGAAGGAAAAATAAACTGCAAAAGTCATATCAAAAAGAATTTGCACTTTATTAGGGTTTCTCTGTATTATACTTTGAAGCCACAGCGCACACGACAAAAATGTTTCAATATGAAAAAGCAAGTTGCGTTGTATGATATACCGGGTGTGATGTTTGCATGATATACCGGGTGTAATGTTTGCATGATATACCGGGTGTAATGTTTGCATGATATACCGGGTGTAATGTTTGCATTATATACCGGGTGTAATGTTTGCATAATATACCGGGTGTAATGTTTGCATGATATACCGGATGTAATGTTTGCATGATATACCGGTTGTAATGTTTGCATGATATTATAAAAACATTATGTTCCTGAAGCTAACATTTGAGAATGAGGATGGTTTTATCATTACGATGATTGAAAATCGAAATAAATGAATGGGAAACGAGACAGTAACTGTTTGCTCACATTGAACGATCACTGTTTTAAATTTACATTTTATTCATTAATGAGAAACGATTTGTGTTTTTGGTGCCGCAATACTTTCTTTTTTTATAAATAATTTTAAAAGTGATTTAATTTTTATAAACAATATTTTGATCTCCATATACAGTGTGAAATCCTTGTTGAACAGCGTTTGCAGATAATTTTTGCATTAAGTATTCATGAAAATATATTGAAACTATTAAAACAATTATTTTGGAGAGGTGTCAAATTGAATAATTACCATAAATTTTTAATTCATTGATTGATTGACTGATTGAGCCAATTGTATGGCGAGACACAATATCACCAGACTTCTTTAGTGGTGCACTTTCAAAGTGCTTTTTGTGAATCTATTGAACAGCAATTGAGAAATTTATTAATAATTCGGAAATCTTCACTGCAACTGTTGGGACATCGGATTTTCGGACGCGCTGCGAGATATTAATTTCTTTTTATCAAGCTAATGCAATTTTAATTCATTTTTTTTTGTA
>CM022879.1:26228120-26242847 GCA_012654025.1 Pachypsylla venusta | reverse complement strand
TTAAAATAACATTTATGTCTTAGCAGAATTTCTTAACAAATACGGCTTTTATTGTATGAAAATTTTGTGACCCGCATCGCGTTTCGAATAAAATTTTTGACAAAGTTTGTATGTTCGGTTCCTTAAAGGGATATTCCATTTTGAAATTAAAGTTATGAAATGTTAACTTTTAAATCAATATTATGGATAACCTGATCAATAATGTGAAGCCCTTTAAATTCCTTATACTCCTTTCTTTTGCACCAAATTAAAAGACGATCCAACTGGGGATAGAATTCAATTGCTTGATTATTTAAGGAGGTTTTTTTTTTCAGTGACGGGCCATTAATACGAGAAATTTCTCGTCTCGCGCCCATCACTACTCTGAAATGGGGCGATTATTGCAAAAGGTTGGGAAGCACTGGTTTACACTGCTCAGGGAGAATGTCATCCATTTCGGAGTTGTTTTAGAGTTGACTCACCAAGCCTGACTAATTTTCACGGTTTTTTGTTAATCTGAGAACTCTGGACCTCACCTATTTATAATGACCACTATGAGGGCCAATAGGGCCGAAAAAACTACATAATCAATTGTATGAATCTAAAATATAACTTGTGTAGATAGCGATAAGAAGGTACAGAAACAGTATCCGAAAAATGTTGAGTGTGTATTGCGCTGTACATTTTTTTTTTTTTTTTTACTCGTACCAAGAGCACCCAATGAATGTTCATCATAGTCGGATCAAGCGTTCAAGAGTTATCGTGGTTCAAATGAAAGAGAAGAAAATCGTGAAGTTAAAACTGGACCTCACATCTTTCGTTCAATGATATTCATAATTATTAATAGGTAGCATCATCGTGTCCACATCATGAAACTATTTTAATCCTAAATAAATATTTGTCTATTGCTAAAGTTTTCAATATTTCATCGTACATCTAAGTTAAGCATTGACATACTAAGGCTCATAATTATTGACATGAGCTCTAGAACTTAATCAATCCTTAATAAATAGTTCCGTTTTGTTTGGATGGCACCCACAAAGAATGTCTCATAATCTCGAGTATAATTTATTTCAGTATGGAGCGCGCTTTTAAGGAGCGCGGTGGCGCACCGCCCGGCCAAGTAAAAGAAGCGGTAGCTACCAAGAGTATATTATACGCCACATGGCCGATTTCAGCTACTTTCAGAAGAAATACTGCACACCTCAGGATAAAAGTGATTGTTTCTTACGTATGGGGCAAACTCAGAGACAACGAACATAAAGTTTCAACAAAATCCATTAAATACAAATTTCAATAAAATATTGTGTATCAACTACAAATAATAAGGAAAGTCACGAGCGCTTTCATCTGTTGTTGACTGACTCTAATTTGAATTCTGATGGTAGAGAGAGAGAGAAAGAATTCTAATTGATGGTGGTAGGGGGTCATCTTATTTTGTTTCTATAAGTATTATGTACATGATTTAAGTATAGTTTTAATTGATATGTACATAATTATTATAAGAGCCAGAAATAAGAAAACAGATTTAATGAACAATATGAACTATTTTAAAAGTGGAAATATGTTTCAATATGTTCGATAAAAATATATATAAACCGGACCACCATCAATTAGAATTCTCTCTCTCTCTCTACCATCAGAATTCATATTAGAGTCAGTCAACTTGAGAATGTCGTAACAGACGAAAGCGCCCGTGACTCGCCTTGTTATTTGTAGTTGATACAACATATTTTATTGAAATTTATACCCATATTGTTCTTACTCAGCATAGCATGGTCCGGGAATAGCCAGTCAACATCACGAAAGATCAAATCTACGTGGTTGCGCACCAAAGAAAACGTTGGCTGATTTTGCTTAACATCCGAGATCTTACGGGAATTGAACTTTCCATTGACGCTTGCTCCTTATACACAATTATTGTCGCAGTTTCACCGCTAAATCGCTCTATAAAAATACTGCTCAAATCTATGAGATTTTCTAAAAATGTGGATATGATTTTCATATTTCATTTGTTTGGTTATTAATTTTGTTTTTAGGAAATCATTATGTAGTGCAGAGCAATGAAGTCCGCTATATTGTATCCTTACAAAGCACTGAACAATGGTCAGACTTGTTTCCGTTTCCATGCTAAACATGCGGCTGTTTGCAGTGCCATTTACACCTTGGTAAGTTTTCATGATTCTTTATGTTTACTGATAGCTTTACGAAATAAAAGTGTGGGGCTCAAATCAATATTTTTTTGCCCCCTATATACATCTCAGAATGAAGTAGAGTCTTTTCAAATAATAACCAACTTTTTGAAAAGTCCTGAAAAAACGATTTTATCGGAAAATCCTGAGTTAATGAAAACATATATTTTCCAAATAAAAAAAAAAAAACCTGCACAAAATAATGTCACCTAAAATATCTCGGAATTCTTTTACAAAGAGGTAACATAATATGAAATTATGCGTCTTCTTATCAATATTGACCGTCGTGAATTTGTTTTTAATGCGCTCTTTGATCATTTTGCTATCTTCTGCATCATTTTGACCTGCTATTTTCATCTAATTGAAAATACCATTAGTCTTTTTCATTTTTCTTCCCCTAATCCTGTCTTCAGTAGCGTAGCGAGGGTGGAAACTCTGTGTGTGAGGGGGTAATGTGCATGAGAATGCCGACTCACGACTGTAATTTGCCGACTGCATTAATCTATACAAAGATGTTGTATGTGTGTATATATGTTTGTTTGTCCGGAATTGTTTGGCCAGAAGGAAAGGAGATATCGAAAAATGGATGGGAATAGACCCCCAAAACCATGGGCTACGACCACAGAAAAATTATTATAATTCAATAAAGAGCCGTTTTTGAGTTACGGCCGATTTTCCGATTTTTGAAAAAAAAAAAAAAAATCAGCAAATCACAGTCCAATATCTCAAACTTTGTCGCGACAATATATCAACTGAAAGCGAGAAAGTTTTAAGTGGCCTTTTCATCCTCAATTTAGGACATAGTTTGCAGAATCATGACTAGCCACTTTAGAGTTACAAGTTCGAATCTGGGATCGGGCAAAATAAAATTTCTAATTGTTTACCCAAAACGACATGAGATATCGAGAAATTGATAGGAGTGGACCCCACCAAAACCATAGGCTGATACCCTAGAACAATAATCACAATTCAAACCTGTCCAACCGTTTTCGAGTTACGCCCGATTTTCCGATTTTTGTATGAATATCACTAATTCTTTAGCCAAAACAGTAAGAGACATAGAAAAATAGATGGGAACAGTACCCCCAAAAATGTAGGCTGAGACCCCACAAATATTATCAAAATTCAAAACTGTCCAACCGTTTTCGAGTTATGGCCGATTTTTCGATTTTTGGGTATCACTAATTGTTTAGCCATAGACAGTAAGATACATCGAAAAGTAGATGGANTTACTGCCTAATGCTTCTTTAACATCAATCATTTTGTCAATCTTGAATATCTTGATTACATACCTAGGGTTTGTCCCTCAGTACAAAAATTTGTGAAGACTGTAGGCAAGAATGATGCTATTAACGTGTTTTCTAATATTATGTCTTGGTGTTGGTATTACTGCCTAATGCTTCTTTAACATCAATCATTTTGTCAATCTTGAATATCTTGATTACACCTAGGGTTTGTCCCTCAGTACAAAAATCATGAAGACTGTAGGTAAGAATGATGCTATTAACGTGTTTTCTAATATTATGTGTAATATTGATCTTATTCAGCATAGCTTGGGCCGGGAATAGCCACAACTACCCATATTAAAATATTATATTGAGACGGTGTAATTAAAATAACATTTATGTCTTAGCAGAATTTCTTAACAAATACGGCATACGGCTTGTACTGTATGAAAATTTTGTGACCCGCATCGCGTTTCGAATAAAAGTTTTGACAAAGTTTGTATGTTCGGTTCCTTAAAGGGATATTCTATTTTGAAATTAAAGTTATGAAATGTTAACTTTTAAATCAATTAAATTCCTTATATAAATTCCTTATATACTCCTTTCTTTTGCACCAAATTAAAAGACGATCCAACTGGGGATAGAATTCAATTGCTTGATTATTTAAGGAGGTTTTTTTTCAGTGACGGGCCATTAAAACCTTTTCGGTAAACTCATGTACTGTTTCACCATTTTCTTGGCTTGCATCGAGAAACGGGGGGAACAGTTGATTTTGAGAGAAACAACGCTATAATAAAATAATCGTGCTCGCAGCTTGACGAATATTTGCTTATCTTATTGTATGGGACAGATCTTTTCATGAATATATACCTACAAGGAAAAACAAATATATCTACCTACATGTTCTTTTGGTGGAGTCCGCAGTTCAAACAATCCGAGGACTCCCATATACAACTTGCGTGTGCTTTTCTTTTCGTATAATTATGTAAAACAAATATAAATGTATAACCAATGATTGAATTCTGAAAAATCTTTTAAAAATCAGATAAAAAACTCTGCTTTTTTAATGGTATTACGCTATTTATTTTAATGGCGCATTTTACACTAATTGACTTTGAATAATTGCCTGTATAGAGTTGAGTTAATGGATTTAGTGGAGAAAAATATAAAAAAATGTTATCTTTTTTTTACAGAAAAAAATGTCATCTATCCATTTTTTGCCTTGATGTATATGAAAATGGGTATTAACGTTATTAATTATATTAAATTTATTACCCTATTTGTGTTCAGTCTCTTTATTCGTGGCGGAGTCCTTTACTACCTAAGATTTTGAGTCGATCCCTGTTAGTCATAAAGTTAGTGTAGAACCTGACATATTCTTTTTTCATTGGTCATTTGAGAAGGGATTGTACACTCAATTCGCTATAGAAACTTACAATCCAACTATCCACACTGATTTTACTCTGCATAGCTCGGGCCGGAAATAGCCACAACTACTCATATTGATCTTATTTAGCATAGCTCGGGCCGGAAATAGCTACAACTACTCATATTGATCTTATTTAGCATAGCTCGGGCCGGAAATAACCTGGCCCGTAAAAGTCATCTCCGTAATGAAATATTTGGAAAATACTTTTAACTCATGTGATGACCACTGCAAATTATGGGGTGACAGCACAAAGTTATTTAATAATTTACATTACTAAGATAAAATAAAAAGACAAAGACTCATCGATATTTTATAAATCAGCATATTATTTCTCTCGTCTTCTCTTCAAACAAATAATGAAAATTCTGCCAAGTGGAAAGAAAAAGTTGAAAATGTAGAGAAAGAAGAAGAAAAAAATGTAGACGCATTTGTCACCAAGAATATTTTTTCTGTTATTCTTTTGCTTGCGAGTTTTCCATTACTAAAAATAATCCGGAATTATCACGCTCATAAATCAGCAGATTTGGCGAGAGAGGAACGTATTCAGCAGTAAAATTCATAAATGTGGCAGGGCGGAGTAATAAGGATACAAAACATCACTTCCATGTTTCTTCTTTGTCATGTCATTACATGGGTTTCCAAATATGAAAATTTGGTGTGAACATCACACGACTTTCCTTATATGTATATAAGAAAGGCATATTCACATTTAGACGCACACGGCCCAATGGCTGATTCTCGATAATTGATTGCTGGGGAATCTTGAAACTTGTTTTGCCCTTGAAGACACGACATCAAAAATTTCAATCCATTATGCATACATTAATTTCCTTTTTATAGGATAGGGAAATTAAAAATGAACGGTTTCCGTCTCTCTTTAAGCGGCCCAAGTAAGTTCTAACAAAATATTAGGACCATTCTAACAAAATATTAGGATCATTCTAACAAAATATTAGGACCATTCTAACCAAAAATTAGGACCATTCCAACAAAATATTAGGACCATTCTAACAAAATATTAGGACCATTCCATTTAAAACCGAATCTTTTGCCCAAGAATGTCATTAGTGAATTTTAATATATCACTTCAAGGGACAATGTTTCTTTCTGAAAAGTTAAAGACAGACTGTACTCGTATACTAATATATAGATTCCTCTGGCACAAATTATTGATTATTTTACTTTCTTTGGTCTTCTTCAAAAGATAATCTACCTTGGAAATTACACACACTTCTCAAATTTTCTATTCTATAAGTTTTACGGTTGGTGCTAAAGAGATACTTTTTTCACTTAACGTTAATGATATTTGTTAGATAGATCCATTTTTCAAATGTTGAGAGGGATTCTATTTCATTAAGCTCACTAAATCCGAAGACTTCTGCTTCACGCTGTATCATGTCTCCACTATCATCTTATTACAAAATCAGTATTATTAACAGCAACATATATCTATCTCATGAGAGTTGCAACATTATTTTATTCATACAGAATGGCGAAAACTTTTGATGTGTTCAATTAATCATTTTGTTTGCAGAAAGGTCGGTACTTCTCTGTAATNTGTTGAGAGGAATTCTATTTCATTAAGCTCACTAAATCCGAAGACTTCTGCCTCACGCTGTATCATGTCTCCACTATCATCTTATTACAAAATCAGTATTATTAACAGCAACATATATCTCATGAGAGTTGCAACATTATTTTATTCATACAGAATGGCAAAAACTTTTGATGTGTTCAATTAATCATTTTGTTTGCAGAAAGGTCGGTACTTCTCTGTAATGTTTGCTGCGTACGTCAGTGAAGCTCCGATTTTGATGATCCTTTTCGGAATTTAGTCAACTCTTGCGCTTTTTTTCCCCAGAAATAGAAATTTGTTTGACACGGGTAGAATAACATTTCTCTTCAGTTTGCGCTCAAGAAAAATTTGTAAGAATTCGTAACTTTTGGTTTAGTTTAAATTTGTCTATGCCTGCGTCAAATTCTTCCCTTAAGTCTATGCATGCGTCAAATTCTTCTCTTAACCCCTTAATGCGCAAGATCATCAATTTGGCTGATTTTTTAGTATGTTATAGGTCTTTGGTAGATACCGGATAGATAGATGATAGATACCGGAATCCAAATTTTCATTTGCTCAAAATTTGGCGCCGATTTGGCCAATTTTCCAAACATTGCAGAATTGCAACATTGCGCAGTAAGGGGTAAAATGTCTATTTTTGTGTGCTAAAGAATAAAATAAAATTTGTTAAAAATAATAAAAAAAAATAAATATTATTTTTACACGGACTCGTAATATAAACAAGGAGTTCGGTATTTTAATTACAGGTCTTCAAAATACAAATATTTTACACGGACAATTGCTCTTACTGTGTTCCCTTACAACCATCCATCTTGCACCTATTTCCTTTTGTCAGTAAACTCGGGCCAGTGGTTGATGTTGTCTCGTCTTACAACGGTGGGAGTTTGATGTTGAGTACGCGAACGGCCCGATCCTGTAGAGACTGTACTCGCTCTTTTTGTAGCTCGTACGTCTCCTATTTTTATCATTATCTCTGCTAGCTCAGTACGAAAGCCACGAAGAGAAATGTTGTACGGAAATCCATTTTGCCTACGAATTCGTTTTTGTAACAACCACGAATTGACGACAGTCAAGTCCAGCAGATGATAGAAAACCCGGAAGTACCATTTCTGACTCTTTTGTCGGATTTTGTATCTTCCAATAAGCGGATCCAGCAAGTCCACATCAACCAAGTGACGGTTGTAATCTTCTACAAGAGCCGGACGCTCCACATCAAGAGTTGTCTTATCTGTCTTGCAGTATCGTTTGACATAGTCCACAGGTTCAAGTCCTGCATAGGACGATAAAAGACAAACAGGTTTTTTGTCCTGCCATATATCGACACAATGTTCCAGCTATATACAGTATCTTTAAAATGTTAATGTTCCAGCTTTATACAGCTATACAGTATCACAAATTGTAGCTGCTAAAAACACCATAAAAATTATACAAAGTACGGTAAAATAATGAAAGCTGTCAAGAAAAATTCCCTTGATCACTAAAAATCAATGAAATAAAAATCATGGTACACTGTTTTTTGACTGCCCTTACTGCGCAATATTGCAGAATTACAACATTGGAAAAATGGACATTACGGTACCCCAAATAGTTATAGTCACTGAACAATAGTAAAAATAGGATTTTCTTACCTGCCATCATCTGAGAAAACAACTACTGTAAAAATATTTCTCCTTTTTGCGCTATTTACGACTAAAAATCATAAAAGAACAAAATTATCCTCCCCTTGAGTGGTCTGCCCTTCGTCTCACACGGAATCGGCCCCTGTAATTAAGTAAAGGTCATAATAAGTTCCTCTCCAGTTCTTTCCTGAAGACGATATTCGTTTGGCGAGAATATCTTCAGATTCTTCAGTGCTATTGAAATCTTCCTAAATTTAGAATGAAAACAGATCGAGTTTGTGTCAATTTTGGCGCCAGAAAAAGAATTTCCAACTGTCTGAAGATTGTCAAAGTGGATGTTACTTACTTCTGTTTCTTTAAATACGATCAACATCTGCCTCGGTAGCTCAGTGGTTAAGCGCTCGCCTGGCGTGGGCTCGATCCCCAGCAGAGGCAGAATTTTTTCATCATTAATTTGAGTATTTGTCCACATACAAATAGAGCTCTAAGGGTTAGGTGGTAGAAAATGCCTCAGGCATTAACCTCGCCTTGTGGTTGGTTACCTTCCACTCAAGAGTCTATTTTTTTTTTTCAAAAANTTTTTTTTTTTTTTTTTTTTTTTTTTTTTTTTTTTTTTTTTTTTTTAAGGTTACTGCACTCTTTTTTGCTTACATTGAAACACGAACAACACGATCGTCCAATTTAAAAATCTCGTGACGGACAAAACGGATTTTTTTTTTTATTCGATTTTTTGATTCTACGTACCTTAAAACGTAAAATTTCATATTTTTGGTGGGAGGTGCGGGTATTTTTCGTTAGAAAAAGACATTTTTCGTTAGAAAAAGTTGAATTATTATCATTTAACTAAATGATAATACTCGTAATTCAACTGGTCTCGCGCCCTTGTTTTGCCTTCACGCCCCCCCCCCCCCCCCCCNCCCCCCCCCCCCAGTGGGAACCACTGGTATAGATAATGGAAAGGGTTAACGGTTAATGCATTTGAAACATGAATGGGCTGCTATTAATGACGATTTTTTTCTCCTACAGAAATTCATGACACCAGAATGATATAACAACTCGATTTTGATACACCCTCAATGATGCTAAAGTACCAAAATAAAATGAAAAATAATCATAAATAGAAGAATTGTACCAGACAAGATAGAAATCAACAACCCAGGAAAGATAGAAAAAACCATTATGGCGCTCGTTTGGGTTGAAAACAAATGGAAATTCTCATGATTTGCTTTTTATTTTATTTTAAAATTGAATAAAGTATTCCAAAGTTATAAAACTCTATCATACGACCTTTGCGATGAGCTTAATATTCATTGCTGTATTCACAACAGAAGAATTGTACCAGACAAGATAGAAATCAACAATCCAGACAAGATAGAAAAAATCATTATGGCGCTCGTTTGGGTTGAAAACAAATGAAAATTCTCATGATTTGCTTTTTATTTTATTTTAAAATTGAATAAAGTATTCAAAAGTTATAAAACTCTATCATACGACCTTTGCGATGAGCTTAATATTCATTGNAATTAGAAACTCTTGTGAAACTTAATTGTATGCCTACACTGTATAACTTTCAGCTGCAAGATTGTATTTCATACAGATTCTAAAGCAGAAAGACAGGAACTTCAGCGACCGCACATGCTATCTTTTTTCATGTGCATGCAAGTAAAAATTTGCATCGTTCTGTGCGTGCGGTGCGGTAGGAGGTACTGGGGAATGTCTCATGTTTATTTAACTTGTGAGGACGGGGGTTATTTTATAATATCTTTACGTAACTCGTATATTTCTAAACTACTTATAATATACGAGTACATAGATTTGTGAAACTTAGTTTCACTCGGTTAATAATGAGGGCTCGGTTGGCCAAATAGGGCTCAACTCTAATTATCAATGATATTTAATATTACCCATACCAAGTTTCATTCAAATTGGAAAAGTCGTTTGAGAGTTGTAATAAGAAAACTCGGGGCGCGAATAATCTATGAACGATACAATTTACTCAGTCACTATACGGAAGTTGCCCCTGCAATTTATGTATTGAAATGGCGTTAGTTTGCCAGGCATGAGGCTCCGGGTAGCCGAACAGTATTAAAAATCATCAGTGGTAACATTGACCCCAACCAGCCTGGAACCCACGTTAACACCCACATGGTACAACCTCACTGGATGTTGCTTAACTTTAGAGATCTAACGGGAACTGATGTTTTCAACGAGCCATAGACGTTGGCTAAAAACTGGGGTTTTAACAGATTAATGAACTTAAACACTGTCGGATGTGTTTAGTGTTTATAGCAGTACAAGTACCAGACGGGGGAACCTTAAGTTGAAACATTTTAACATTCTCTGTGTGTATTTTTGAAGATAAGATATTCTGCACAAATTTTTCCCCCTCTCCGGCGCGGCTCCCATTCCTATCTTTGGTTGAACTTTTCTTTTCACATAGCAGGATAAAAGATAAGAAAAGGGTCGTTTTTTATATATACTCTTTACATACTCGTACAGCAATAAGTATCTAGGTATGTAAAATTTAAGTATTGTCAACTAAATTTTAAAAAGTACATTTTCAGGCTATAAAATAAACAGAAAAACTTTTGTCGACATTACAAAAAAATATTTCCCACCCAATTATTTGTGTTCAGGGACAGATATTTTTTCAAACATTTTCATATCGGGCTAAAAGCTACCGTTTTATTTTACAATTTACAAAGTTACATGACGGACAGGGGTAAATCCAGGGTAAAATTTTAGGGGGGGGGGGCTAAGGAAATAAAATGCATTTATTAGTAATAATGTGTCATTAAAGGATAATGTTTTTTTATGGATATAAATTGCAATACGAATATTATACATTAATACGAATTCTACAAGCGAAAACAGATTTTCAACTAAACTCGGACGTGATATAGGTATGTTGTAATGCAGCGAAAAAATGATTAAAAATTAGATACGAGTGTTGATATGATTAATAGAATTCAGAATATTACGAAGCACAACTCTTACTTGAGGTAGCATTTGTATGAGAAAATAATGTAGGTATGAGGTAGGTTCAGCTCTCAACAATTGTTTCACCTATTGCAAGAACTCTCCCTCAGTTCCCCCCGAGGATCCGCCACTGATGACGGCAGTCTTTTTAGTCGCCCACCAAGGGAGTTTTGATGAAAATAATATTCATCATTGAAAATAATAAACCGAAACTCGACACATGGTTCAATAAATAGTAATATCAATTGATCAATAAATAGTAATGATCAATTGATCAATAAATAGTAATGATCGATTGATCAATAAATAGTAATGATCAATTGATCAATAAATAGTAATGATCAATTGATGAATTTGTTATAATTTATCGTTGCGTGTTAACAGTATATTTCAGCGATTTGTCGGAATTGGAGTTGAATTGGATGCTTGACAAGTAGCTCGATTTGACCGCATTAGCTGTGCACAGGAAAGTTTGTGTCGAAGTAGTTCCTTGTTTCGCATCAGACAGCTAATTGCTTTTTTAGGTGTCCATGTCGGTTTCAAAACAAATTCCTCGACAATTCTTGACTGAATTTAATCAAGCATATTGGAGATTTACTTCTCTTGGTGGCTTATCAAGAGCAAAGAAATCTCTGATCTTAGGAATAAAAAAATATCAATCATTTATTTTTGTTTAATTGAATTTACAAAGGTACTTTTTTAAAGCTTCTAAGAAAAATAAGATTAAGATTAAATGACTGGGCAAATCGATTTTCAAGTAGTATCGCGTGGCATTTGGTTAATTGTGTAATGCTCTCAGCAATGAAATGTGAAAAATTCCCGACTGAGCAACCACTGACGGCTCCCCTTTGACCTCAAAAGAAAAATTTCCGCAAAATTTTCTTGAATCTTCTTGAGACTGCAAAAGTAAACCCTCCATGGCGATGGATAATTATTGACATATAGAGCATTCGACTATTAATAGACGTCGACAAATCATTACGATTTATTGGATCGTTCAAACTGCCCGTAATAAAAACTACTAGACGTCTCCATGGCAGAGTGCGCATCATACTCAGCTTGCAGGTTCTGGGTTCGATTCCTGGACGGGTCGAAAATATGATGAAGGAAAAAAATTCTACATGGTCTGTTAATGAATTAGGGTAACTCAGCCTCCTGAAGACAATTGAGTAGTTATGGTAATAGTGACAAGTAGTACCATTACCATTATAAGGAGACTGTTAAAGCGTAGCTAAGTGATATTGGAGTGATTGATGACAATACTTTGTCATGCTATGATGCCCACAATAATTGTGACATAATAAGAAATATACATTTTAAAAACTACTAGACAATAGAAGGTATTGCGGAGCCATCCTGAATATGAAATAGAGATGTTGGAAAAAATTATTCCATTTAAATGGAAATTTATTCATTTGAATTTTGGAGACACTTTTATGAAATTTGTTAGAGATATAAGTTAAGGAATTAATAAATGTTAAGGCTAAATGATATGCTAATTCAATTAAATAAGGCAGCAAATTTATAGCACGCAGTGAACACTTCATCTAATACCATATAATACTTCATATAATACCATATAATACGCAGGAAACACTACATATAATACTATATAATATTTCATATAATACGCAGTAAACACTTCATATAATACCATCTTATATTATTGATACTGTAATTCGAACACGAAGGGTGGTCGTCCTTTGGAAGCGACTACGCGCAACTACAAGTTCACGCTACAACGAGCGATTTCAAGCGACAAATCCAATTCAAGCAGGATTTATAAGTATGGCAGAACAGTTCACTTCAGTGAACCTGATCTGTAAGAACAAATCCTCAAAATGAACGGTCCTATTCATTTCTTAATTCTCTACTCCGCATCACTGACTGTTGACCGTAATGTGACAGTGAGGCGGCAGTAAGCCGTATGTAGTACTGTCTGCAGTAGCGAATGAGGCGTAGAAGGTGACTCCTTCGCCCGAGTCCGTCACTTGCCGAGTTCGTCTTGACTCGTTATTTGTCTGAAAGCATTTATTTTACTATCTTCTTAAACTTGAATAAAAGTGCACCAAAATGGGCTACGCTTGTTTTGGCGCCCGGGGCGGCTGCCCGTTCCCCCCTGTAATTACGTCCCTACATCAAACATTTCAACATATAATATGTTTATATAATAAGTTTCACCCCTTATTAGATAATTTTCACTTTCCTTATCCTATAAAAAGGAAAGTATTGTAATGGGCTGAAACTTTCATGTATAGTTTTCAATACAAAAACATGTTTCCAGTCCCCAGAGCCCAAATTTCGAGTTTCATCCATTGGTCCTTGAGTGTGTCTGTCCCTCTGTCCATCTGTGAACAAGATATCTCAAGAACGGTATATAAGCGCTAGATACTTGAAATTCAATACACGAACGTTGGCGATTTTTAGGCACTTTTTAGCGGTTTTAGTTAATCCCGCCCAAAGAGAGAACTGTAAGAGCAAGAGCTAGAAATTTGGTTCCAATTCATATTACTTTGTGCATTGATTGCAAAAATGTTTTCGTCTCTTTTTGGTCCTTTTTTTCGTGCCTAAACATTAGGTGTCTATTTATATCTATTTCATGCATGGAATGCAAAATGACACTTGAAATCGAATCTTCCTTGGCGTTTTTTTTTTTTTTTTTTTGCCGCTTTTTTCACGAGTCTGGCATAAAAAGAAGTTAAAATTCATATATTAATTTTCTGCATGGAATGCCGATTTTAGCGGCTTTTGGCCGATTGACGATTGGCATAGAGGGAAAACAGACTTGAAATTTTGATAGTATGTCAATTATATTTATTGGACGCGTCACTAAACTTTTACTTCAAGTCTAATGTTTGCCACTTTTTGGATTATCGCATACATTACCTTTGTTAGTAATAGTACTTCATGATTGAGCTTTTCTTAGCTCAGAAATTTCTTGTTCAATCGTAACTAAATCGTTGAGTTGTAAAAATAATCTAGAAACTGACACATGGACGAAAGTGCACAAATCAAAAAGAACAATTTATGTAATTAGGTAATAATCATGATTTATTACCTAATTACATTAATTGATTTATTACCTAATTACACTAGGGTATCATCGAATTGTAAAGGTCAGGATGGGCAGCAAAATTTGAATAGGCTACAGGAATAATAATTTTTCGGATCGGATGTGGGACGCCACATCTGGTTCTGAAGATTTTAATATTAAAAAATATTAATATTTGAAAAAGATGATGTATTTATTTTCCCCATCTCTATATTGCTGGCATTTGAATAGAATGAATTACTTAGTGAGATAAAACAAAAATATAGATTATCTTAATATCTTAAAAGCGAAAAATAAAAAGCTTTTTGAATATTAATATTCTTCAATATTTATAAGTAATCAGTAAAGAGTGGTATAAGTAATGGTTGTAGAGTCACAAAAAATTGTGGCCCCGGGGTGGGCCAATAGGGCTCAAAAATAATTATAAAATCGAACCTCTACGATTATACCATAAGACACTACAACATTCAACACGCGCTAGAATTAGGCATTATAGAAGTACCAAAACCTAGCTAAGGTATAATCAAAAAAGAATTGAAACCAATAGATGGTATATGCAAATATTGCCCCTGATAATATTGGAAAACTGAAAGTTGAATTGAAACCAATAGATGGTATGTGCAAATATTGCCCCTGATAATATTGGAAAACTGAAAGTTGAATTGAAACCAATAG
>CM022879.1:26215465-26226619 GCA_012654025.1 Pachypsylla venusta | reverse complement strand
GTCTGAAAGCATTTATTTTACTATCTTCTTAAACTTGAATAAAAGTGCACCAAAATGGGCTACGCTTGTTTTGGCGCCCGGGGCGGCTGCCCGTTCCCCCCTGTAATTACGTCCCTACATCAAACATTTCAACATATAATATGTTTATATAATAAGTTTCACCCCTTATTAGATAATTTTCACTTTCCTTATCCTATAAAAAGGAAAGTATTGTAATGGGCTGAAACTTTCATGTATAGTTTTCAATACAAAAACATGTTTCCAGTCCCCAGAGCCCAAATTTCGAGTTTCATCCATTGGTCCTTGAGTGTGTCTGTCCCTCTGTCCATCTGTGAACAAGATATCTCAAGAACGGTATATAAGCGCTAGATACTTGAAATTCAATACACGAACGTTGGCGATTTTTAGGC
The DNA here is from genome assembly GCA_012654025.1 of Pachypsylla venusta. Classification (NCBI taxonomy): domain Eukaryota; kingdom Metazoa; phylum Arthropoda; class Insecta; order Hemiptera; family Aphalaridae; genus Pachypsylla; species Pachypsylla venusta. The sequence continues at coordinate 26,226,209 of CM022879.1, read as the reverse complement.
ACTTTTTAGCGGTTTTAGTTAATCCCGCCCAAAGAGAGAACTGTAAGAGCAAGAGCTAGAAATTTGGTTCCAATTCATATTACTTTGTGCATTGATTGCAAAAATGTTTTCGTCTCTTTTTGGTCCTTTTTTTCGTGCCTAAACATTAGGTGTCTATTTATATCTATTTCATGCATGGAATGCAAAATGACACTTGAAATCGAATCTTCCTTGGCGTTTTTTTTTTAGAACTAAAAAATGTTAAATCGTGTTCAAGATANTTGCCTCTTTTTTCACGAGTCTGGCATAAAAAGAAGTTAAAATTCATATATTAATTTTCTGCATGGAATGCCGATTTTAGCGGCTTTTGGCCGATTGACGATTGGCATAGAGGGAAAACAGACTTGAAATTTTGATAGTATGTCAATTATATTTATTGGACGCGTCACTAAACTTTTACTTCAAGTCTAATGTTTGCCACTTTTTGGATTAGCGCATACATTACCGTTGTTAGTAATACTACTTCATGATTGAGCTTTTCTTAGCTCAGCAATTTCTTGTTCAATCGTAACTAAATCGTTGGGTTGTAAAAATAATCTAGAAACTGACACATGGACAAAAGTGCACAAATCAAAAAGAACAATTTATGTAATTAGGTAATAATCATGATTTATTACCTAATTACATAAATTGATTTATTACCTAATTACACTAGGGTATCATCGAATTGTAAAGGTCAGGAGGGGCGGCAAAATTTGAATAGCCTACAGGAATAATAATTTTTCGGATCGGATGTGGAACGCCATACTTAGTGAGATAAAACAAAAATATAGATTATCTTAATATCTTAAAAGCGAAAAATAAAAAGCTTTTTGAATATTAATATTCTTCAATATTTATAAGTAATCAGTAAAGAGTGGTATAAGTAATGGTTGTAGAGTCACAAAAAATTGTGGCCCCGGGGTGGGCCAATAGGGCTCAAAAATAATTATAAAATCGAACCTCTACGATTATACCATAAGACACTACAACATTCAACACGCGCTAGAATTAGGCATTATAGAAGTACCAAAACCTAGCTAAGGTATAATCAAAAAAGAATTGAAACCAATAGATGGTATATGCAAATATTGCCCCTGATAATATTGGAAAACTGAAAGTTGAATTGAAAAAAATAGGTGGTATGTGCAATAATTCGCTTACTAATATTGGAAAACTGAAAGTTGAATTGAAACCAATAGGTGGTATGTGCAATAATTCGCTTACTAATATTGGAAAACTGAAAGTTGAATTGAAACAAATAGGTTAGTTCAAACATTATTCATATATTTGTTTGGGGGACCTCCTTACGCAGGAAACTTACAATTGACCTTACCCGCCCGGATTGAGCCGTGAAAAGTCAGCATCACGAGGAGTCAATCCTAATACATAAGTCATCCACCAAACTAAACCTCGCTGGATTAAACCTTAACTTTAGTGATCTTACGAAAACTGTTGAGTGATTGCATGACTCCCTGTCTGTCCATCTGTTGGAAAGTATATTTTTGCAATCTGCATGACCCATGGAATATTTGGTTTTACGGATGGCAGATTGTTTTGTTACATCCTGTATGAAGGACTGAGACGGAAAGGAGCCGCTGCACTAATTTGCAATCAATTTATTTTTTACTACCCCCAGTCGTAGTGTTCCCGACAAAATTTAATAGATTGCTGTCCAAAACACATTTTAAATTTCAAAACTGTTTTTAATCCGTTCTACCCTGAATAATTTTGAGTGCAGTCCATTTTTCTATTCTATGTGTACAATAGATTTGCATTTCTCATCCCTTCTTACTAAGAGGGAATTTGAAGACGATGGTGAGGAAATAGTGTTAAGCAGGGGGTAGGGGGTACAACAAATCCCTAAACACTGTAGGTCTGATATTATTGATCATGTTTGCTGAATTTATACAGGGTTGTTAATCAGGGGGTAGGGGGTACAACAAATCCCTAAACACTGTAATCTGGGTGTCCCCGACCTGTCTGATATTATTGATCATGTTTGTTGAATTTATACAGGGTTGGTAATCAGGGGGTAGGGGGTACAAACAATCCCTAAACACTTTAAAATGGGTGTCCCCGACCGGTCTGATATTATTGATGATGTTTTTTGAAATTATACAGGGTTGGTAATTAGGGGGTAGTGGGTACAAAAGAATCCCTAAACACTGTAATCTGGGTGTCCACGACCGGTCTGATATTATACAGGGTTGGTTGATCTTTTTGCAGTTAAATGAAGTTTTTAGAATAGCTTTTGCAGAAGCCCCATATTTTTACAGTTATTAGGTATAGAATAACGAAGGAATACATCATAACCCTATACATCTATTGTTCATCATGATATTATAACCCTGTACATCAGATGCTCATCATCATCATATTATAACCCTGTACATCTGATGATCATAATCATGATATCATATCCCTGCACATCTGATGTTCATCATCACCATATTATAACCCTGTACATCTGATGCTCATCATCATGCTATCATAACCCTGCACATCTGATGCTCATCATCATGATATCAAAACCCTGAACATCTGATGCTCATCATCATGATATTAGAACCCTGCACATCTGATGTTCAACATCATATTATTTTTGTCTTGGAATAAATTTCAGCGAATTAGTTTCATAATCCCAAGATAATTTTTGTAAAATATGTACTTTGGATGTAGTTGGAAATTTTCATCATCAGAAACATTCTTTACTTACATTTAAAACGCCAAAAAATATTTTGTGATGTAAAATACGGTCAATTCTTGTAAAGAGTAATAAAAAAATAACGGCAGATTTGATATAGCCGCTTTTATGAACCGAATGACACTTCATTCGCTTCAAAAAGCCCACAAGATTTTATTTCCCTGTTTGTCTTTTTGTGCTACGATAATGCCTTATTTGATTTTGAACTCCCGAACGCCTTATTTGATTTTGATGAACTTTGGTATGGAGATTCATTAGAGAAGGTGCTGGGTTCGTCCCTGAGTGGAGCTCTTATCCTGAGTGCGTTTTCAAAGTTTGCCCCCATAATTTGCAAAACTAAAGAGCTTAATTTCAACCTGTTATAACTCTGGTCCAGTTTTGAGTGCCGATCTCTAAAAGCTTCCATTTTTTTTTTTTTTTGCTNGCTTCCATTTTTTTTTTTTTTTTGCTTTTAAAAAATATATTACAAAGGACAGTTCTATTAAAGATTTGTTCTTTGGCCTCCATTTAAAGCCGATTGGCTCGGTGTTTTTCAATATTTATTTTGGAAATTCTGGCTATTGTCTTTCTTTCTTCATCTCATTGCTGATTTTGATGAATGTTTTTAGCTGGAGGCTGCCATATCTTGTAGGTAGCATAAAATAAATAGGTAATCAGCATTGATATTTCAGATATAACAAATTATTTGATATTAAATTTTAAATTTCAGCCGTGAAAACCGTATTGAGCTAAATACTATACTTTCTGAGTCATACCTAATAGTGATTTTATAGCATAAGGTCGGCCAATTCCAGAAAAACAAAAAAAATGCCAGATATCTCGGCGACCGTGGTGAACAAAAAATATTGCTTTTTGTAGCCCTTTGGTTCTCCTATTACCCCCAGATTTAGTGAAATATATTTTGGTAAATGTACCTGTAGACTTCCTGAGTTGTTCAAGCAACCTTTGCTTGTGAACACCTGGTAATACATACATATGCAATGCGTTAAATTCTACAGACAATAGGTAATCAGCAATTTTTTAGGTGTGATTTTATTTAGCGTCAGTTTTTACTTTATCTTCCATTTACGAAGTATAGGTAAGTATTGTATTGGTGTTTTTTTTTGCTTATTACTTTTCCGGACGAATTGTGACGACTAGATTCGAAAAAAAGGTCTAGAAAAAATGTGGTCCGTGTGTCCGTTATTTTTGCTTAACGTCTCTTCAACATCTATTTGTGGCCGAAGGCTGCCTAATCTAGTTCAAATATTTTTTTTCGCAATAGAACTGCGACAACAGACGAAGGCCGACGAATCTAATTCATATAATATTTTTTGAACATAGAGATGCGACAATAGCCAAAGACTTCCATATCTAATTAAGATAATATTTTCAATAGAGAGCTGTGCAACAGCCAAAGGCTGCCAAATATAATTTATATAATATTTTCACCGGAGACTTGCGATAACAGCCGTGCGACAATAGCCGAAGACTGTCAAAGCGAATTCAAATATTTTTTCATTATAAAGCTGCGATAACAGCCGAAGACTTCCAAATCAAAATGAAATAGTATTTGCACCAGAGAGCTGTGACAACCGCTGATAAAATTGATATAATATTTTCATCAAATAACTGCGACAGTTGGACGCTGCCAAATTCCTTGAATAAAAGAAGATAAAGTTTAGTACGATTTTTCGTACCATTTATTTATTCTTGGTGTGTTGCAAAACGATCGTTTTGCTTGATTTTCAGGGATTAAGTTTTCTGCTGACTCATCTTAAAATATAATACTCCGTTATAGGGTTGTGATGCTTTAAGCCCCGCTCAGCATTTAAGAGAATATAAAATTGTGCATAATCCGAAACTTAAAAATATTTAAATCAGGAACATCGCAGACATGGCCACAAATATCGAAAAGCTCAGTATATTTTCTTACATTCGAAGAGTAAAAAATGGCTATTTCTAATAATTAGCCTCCGATGTCTGCCGTTTTAGATTTTAGATGTTTTTTGTATTGTTAATGTCAGATATATAGGATATATACATATATGTACCTAATAAAAACATAAATGTAGCCATCACAGCATTATCTCAGAATCGGTAAGATGTAGGCAGAAGCAATATAGGTAGTAAATATTTGTATACATATTATTATGGGCAATATTTTCTGCATGATTACATACAATACATTCTAATATTCTAAGGTAACAAAGGGAGAATCAGAATGGGCTGAAATCCTACTAATCCTTAATAGAACTGAATTACTCCCTTGCTGATTCTAGTCCTTACTAAAAACACCCCTTGTGCATAATATATGTATAAACATAATCTAAATCCGTATTATCGACTCGAAATTTGTGCGACATTGAAAGAATGGTATTCATTACCATACCCCCACAAATATTCATCGGCATTTTCTTCATTCCTCTCCTCTCCTTCGTGCTTCTATATTTCTCGCATGTTTAGATTGAAAATTATGTAAATAAGTATTACAGTGTTATATAACGTTTTGCCATCATAATTTGACTTTTCAAGAATTTCATGCGTGTTTTTCTGAAATTCCTTTTGAATTAGAAAGAATTTTCTTAGCTATTGACTAGACTAGTCCACTCGTCAACTGGTGACGTTATAATGACTACCTTTGATTGACGACAAAACATCAGCGGCCTTTGGGTTCATTTCCCAATTAACTAAAAATTAATATTACCAGACTTGTATTTGTAATTTGTATAGTTTCGCTTTACAATATACAATTGCAACACTGTAGCTATAATGTAGTTAATTGGGTGAGACATCTTTTTGTGGTCTGCGATTTTTTTTCTTCAGAAGAATTGAAGGTATAACCACAGTCAACAAGAAATAGAGCATAGACTAGCGAACTGGAGTTCAATGATTTGAGATTGTATGGCCATGTTAGTGTTTTAGTGTTGTTCAGGAATTACCTCGTGGAGGCGCATTAACAATATTTGTAAACATGCTGGGCCGGAATTTTCAAGTTTTTAGTTCAGTTTTTCATTGAAAATAACGTAAACAGTATATTCCAATAGCAAACGCTAGATAGAGCTAATCTGAAAAAAACTGGAGTACAAATTAAATATCCAGAGGATTTAATGAAGCAAAGGCTGGGAAAGCAAAAGAAAATTTTCCCAAAATTTTCATCGTAGTACTCATTGAAAATGAGGTAAACAATATATTCCAAAAGCAAATGCTGGATAGAGCTAATCTGAGAATAACTGGAGTACAAATTAAATATCCAGAGGATTTAATGAAGCAAAGGCTGGGAAAGCAAAAGAAAATTTTCCCAAACTTTTCATCGTAGTACTCATTGAAAATAAGGTAAACAATATATTCCAATAGCAAACGCTAGATAGAGCCAATCTGAGAATAACTGGAGTACAAATTAAATATCCAGAGGATTTAATGAAGCAAAGGCTGCTAAAGCAAAAGAAAATTTTCTCAAACTTTTCATCGTAGTATTCATTGAAAATAAGGTAAACAATATATTCCAAAAGCAAACGCTAGATAGAGCTAATCTAAGAATAACTGGAGTATAAATTAAATATCCAGAGGATTTAATGAAGCAAAGGCTGGGAAAGCAAAAGAAAATGAAAAGCAAACATGCCAAATGAAATTTTCCGAAAATTTTCATCGCAGTATTCGTAGCAGTAGATAAATTTAAAATGTAATTTTCCGAACAATTATAACATCTGAGTGAAAAATAATTACTTTAAAGGACAGGGACACGCAATATACTTTGTACTGCAGAGCCGAAATTAAAAAGGGTAATAAAATGAGAATATTTGGAGTAGAATTTGTGGTTTGTTGGGTTTCGTGCAAGCTAAATAATATTATGTATTCACAGAGGTAGGGAGAGATCTTTTCTATTGCAGCCTACAACATGATAATTAGTCATGATTATTTTTGAAAAAAAAAANAAAAAAAAAAAAAAAAAAAAAAAAAAAAAAAAAAAAAAAAAAAAAAAAAAAAAAACATAGGTCTTTGTCGCTATTACCATAGGCGTTCGGGAGTTATCATGGACAGAATCTATAATTTTCTCATTTCTTTCGGTCAATTAGTAGTATTACCATAGGTGTTCGAGAGTTATCGTGGAAAGAATCTATCGTGACCAATATATGTGGTTGATGCAATTAAAACAAGGGGAAAAGAAAATGAGAAGAATTTTAATAATTTTGTGTCTAAATCCGTCCACACGGATATTGAAAAGAAAGGCCAGGTTAGTGAACTTTTAAATCGGATGTTTCATTTTGATGAAATTATTGTCAAGAGAGGTCCCCAGATGATCCCATATTTTGCCAGCGCTTTCTTCTGTTTTTCCGGACCAAATCAGACTGGACTTGGTCAATGTGGGTAAAAGGTAATAAATAGGTAAATGTTAGGGTAAAAGGTAATAAAAAGGTAAATGTTGAGGTAAAAGGTAATAAAAAAGTAAATGTTAAGGTAAAAGGTAATAAAAAGGTAAACGTTATGAGAAGTGTTCGAGGGGGCTTTCGTGGAACAAAAAAATGTGATTAAGACTAATTTTTTTTTGAGAGATAGATTTTAAAAAATTGTGTATACATAAAGGCAGAAAGGTATATGGTTATTACTTATATAAAGTTTTTGAGATATGATTATCACCGGAAAGCTCTGCTGAAGTGCTATCTAAGAGTGGTGAAATCAAAAATTAACTATCTCGAAAGAAAAAAAATAGAAAAATAAAAATAGTTTTTGATTACTTAAGATACCTAAATCGTTATCAATATTTTTAGATAATTTCAAAATCATTTTCAATAAATGTATATAANAATCAAAAATTAACTATCTCGAAAGAAAAAAAATAGAAAAATAAAAATAGTTTTTGATTACTTAAGATACCTAAATCGTTATCAATATTTTTAGATAATTTCAAAATCATTTTCACCTTTTTTCCGATATAAAGTAATACTTTGTAACTCAAATCATTCCAAAGTTAATAAAAAAATAAAGTTAAAAATCGCTCTCCGGAAAAATTAACAAAACTCAAATGTTACACTCTTTCTGCAAATGATCGATACTTTACAAATAAATGTATACAAAGTTCTTTTTCTAAGCTTTGTAATAAAGCTTCTACGAAAATGGTTTTAACAACAAAATATTGACATAGAATATTAGTTCACCTTAACAATTATTATTAATAAAAAATATATAGATCAACAATTGTCAAATTGTATTTGATCAATATCCGACATCCATTTTTAGTATCTCCAATGAAACGAACATAATATTCCGTTGTTTACAAAAATAAAACTTTTCAATATTTACTGAACTTTCAATTCAAACATCACAATTTCTCTTTTAAATTTTTTTTGAAACTGTTCCCTTCAATATAAAGTTTAATAAACTCAACAAGCTTTTTTTAATAGAAAAACTAAATTTTCAACTTTCAAGTTACTCCAAAGAATATCACCCACTCTAGGCCTCCCTATTGAATATCCTATGATCAATTAACGGTATCTCATTTAAGAAATATACTAATAAGAAGGCAATTAAATGACCTTATCTTTCTACACAAATTATTAAATAATAAAATACATGCTCCTGACATCTTGAGTCAAATATGATTTAAAATTCGCACGAGAGCAACCAGAAACAAAGACTTATTCCAAATTAAAAAATATAATTCAAATATAGGCAGATTTTCTCCGATTGCCAGAATACAAAGGCTTGGAAACCTAGCCAGCAATGGGGGCGTGGATTTTTTCCATGGACCTATTAATGAACTTTTAGATTTTAAATTCGATGACAGGGAACTATCGTTTCTGCTTAATTTTAAGTCAAATTTTTTACCATGATATTTTATATTATTCATTATGTGCTATGTTTTAGATAGGTATATTATTTTGATATTTATGTTTTACTGTATTTTTTCGACTTTGTATACTGGCTACGCCGTTAATTTATTTAAGTTATAAATTAACGCCGTTAATGTTTCAAGTTTTTGGTTTATTATTTTCAATGATGAAACTTTGTAATCGTCATGGAAAAAAAATTACCACCCTCAAAATTTGATATTTTTCGTTTATGGCGGTTCCGATGGGTTTATATAAACATCAATGCTTAAACTCTTAAAATATGCGTCTTAACCCTTAAAATCAGCGTGCATTTATGCTTATAAAATACCGTGAAAATTCAGTTTAAAATTGTGCAAGAGAAATTTGATGTATAGGAGAAATATAATTTATAGTTGATTTTCTTGACATTTTTCATAAGTGCACCGCCTCTAATTTGATGAATAGAAGATGCATTTTGTACCTTGTCCAATTTTAGGGAAGAAATAAACTCCCCTATAATTTCAAGAATTTTTTTTTTCTTGGTTCATATCTCATCTATAACAGATTTTCCTATATTAATTTTTAAAGGAAAATTTGACTGAATTTGAATTATCTATATATCTATTAGCTGATGCGGGCATCAGCTGTTTGTGAATATTTTGTACTGTTGTAGACTTAGGGTTCCAGGATTAAGTAGTCGTTGATGAAAAACGCGCTACCTGACTCAAGCAACGCGAAAAGAAACTCAAAACAATTTATTAAAGAAAATAAAATCAAGAGGAATAACAAAAAGTCGTTTACTGTTTATCTTCAAAAATACCGTTTACAAAACAACGTAATTCAGATTTCACACATTAAAAATTTACTATTAACTCACTGACAATCACTTGAAGTTAACTCAGTTAACTCACTGATAAAACTGACTGACTGAAGTAAAAAACTGACTCAACTTTCTACGCGCCAGCCCCTTATATAGTTTTTGTCTAGTGTTCGGATGCAAGATATTTGCCAACAAATGCAGTTGTGCAGTATGGCAAAGACTGATAAAACAAGTATTTCTTAGCAATGTTTGCTAGTGTTCGGATGCAAGATATTTGTCAACAAATGCAGTTGTGCAGTATGGAAAACACTGATAAAACAAGTATTTCTTAGCAATATTTGCTAGTGTTCGGATGCAAGATATTTGCCAAAAAATGCCGTTGTATGGTAAAACACTGATAAAACAAACAAGTATTATAAACATAAAGAACGAACAAACAATTTGTCCTTCTGTTTCTTCTAAATTTGTCAGGACATTTTTCAAACGATAAGAACCCTCAGAAAGATTTATTAAGGTATATCTTGTTATTTATTCGTTTGAGTGTTTACATAAGATAGTGGTACTGCTCAACCAGATAAAATGCAAATCCTATTTGTTGCGGACAGAAAACTTTTCATACAAAATTTGTCTTAAAACTTTCTAAGTAAAACATTTCCATAAGTATGTAAGGACAGCCGGATACACAAAATTTATATATTTTTACTTTCCTTATGGCAGTTCGCAGATCGAGCAATCTGAGGAATCTCATAAGAACATGTTTATTTCCCTGCATATATGAAATTGTGCTATGCAATAAGATGAGTAAGTATGCTGCTTGTCTTCGAGAAACCTAACTCATGCGTTCGTCCAATATACGTACACTAAACTTACACTAATTATAGGAATTAAAACATAGTCCCACATCGTAGCACGCTGATCACGCATCATGCTTGAAGATTAAACTCATGTTTGGATGACAAAAAAGGAAACTACTATCGAAGTGGGAGAATACATAGTAAAAACATTGAAGTTTAAGACAATTCTAATCCACTTTGTGTGCATATGACGGTCTGTTTGTGTGAATGTATGACAGGTTGTCTGTTATAATACCGCAGCCCAAACGGTAGCAGATAGTGAAAAATTGATGGGAATGCCCCCCTCCCCCCCCCCAAAAAAAAATTATGATCTACGACCCCAGGAATATTTTCAGAATTAAAATAATTCAAGCCGCTTTCGAGTTAAGACCAAATTTATAATTTATTCATAAAAATTGGACATTCACGGTCTGATATCTTAATTTTTTTCGTGACAACATATCAACTCAAAGCGATAAAGTTTTGGGTGCCCATTTAGTCCAATGTCCAAGAGAAAAGCACAATGTTTTTCTCTGGTTAAAGTTTATTTTCTATCCTAGGCTTTTTTACAAGTTCT
>CM022879.1:26178165-26205730 GCA_012654025.1 Pachypsylla venusta | reverse complement strand
TTTCTTTGGCCTCCCCAAAAAATTGTTTTTTTTTTATTTATTGCTAGAAAAATAATAAACCCATGTGTCATATTGGCAGAGTTTTTTACTTTGTATAGGTAGATAGCTTGTACTTAATACATTATTTTTATTTCTATATCACTCTGTTTGCTGACATAAGTGTATCAGGTATCAAAATGTGTTCCTATCTTGTAGAAAGACATAATATTATGTTTTGCACTTTACAAAGTGCAGTTTATTTTACGAGTATATTCCCTCGATCATGTTCTATCTTTAAAATATTGACGTAATATTTTACAACTTTCCGAGCCATTTTGACAGCTACATTGTTCTTCCATTTTATGAACATTTTAGATTACCTATCCTACCATGCAAATATGTGTTATTTCATTTGGTCCTCTTTCACACAGCAAGGGATAGACGTGAATTATTACATAGGGATAATATTTATATGCCGCTAAATGTGACATGGGCTACTTTTATTCTCCACATCGAATTTCTATGACTCCGGGTATAGATGGTAAACGAAGTGACGTCTAGTTTAAAATTTATGATTTTTCCTTTACCGTCTGTTTGTACTCGTATGCCTGATTGTTCTACGATAAATCTAAAAACGTCTTGTCCAATTTTGATGAACCTTATTGCGGTCATAACATTAGCTGATTATTTTTTAGTCCCGGGACCGGATTTTCTCTCGGCGGCCCTCTGCTTCCGCAATAAGTTGTGCTTACATTTTGTCAATGGACGGGGATGAATTTAGTAGATTCATACTGTACAATACTCGTAAGAGTAATTTATTGGTTGATNTTTGGTCCTCTTTCACACAGCAAGGGATAGACGTGAATTATTACATAGGGATAATATTTATATGCCGCTAAATGTGACATGGGCTACTTTTATTCTCCACATCGAATTTCTATGACTCCGGGTATAGATGGTAAACGAAGTGACGTCTAGTTTAAAATTTATGATTTTTCCTTGACCGTCTGTTTGTACTCGTATGCCTGATTGTTCTACGATAAATCTAAAAACGTCTTGTCCAATTTTGATGAACCTTATTGCGGTCATAAAATTAGCTGATTATTTTTTCTCGAACTGAAAGGAAATTGGCTAGTGTAGATCGTCCTATGTAACCTTTGCATGTGTTGCAGTAAACTTGTAGAATCAGTAATTTTATAAAATTCCTAGGGATTTAGTAAAATCACGGAAAATAAACGAACGCGAGGATATTCGACAAGTTTACTGAAAATGCTTTAGGGATTTTATAACCTAACCTATTATCTGGGTTTATATAAAATCTCTAAAGCATTTCAGGAAACTTGTCGAAAATCCTAGCGTTCGTCTATTTTCCGTGATTTTACTAAATCCCTAGGAATTTTATAAAATTACTAATTCTACAAGTTTACTGCGATACATATACATTTTACAACTTCAATCGCCCGAGTTGTGAAATGTATATGTGCTTGTGATTTTTAACATAAAGGTAATATAGAGAAGCTAATATATTGGGGGGAGGGGGGGGGAGAGCGACCGGCCCACATTTTTTCGGTGCGAGTTGTTTTCATTATATGAATAGTTTTAACTTTTAACATAGTGTAATCTTGAATTCTCACGGTCTCCAACACTGGTTGCACATTTCCAAAATAACTATTATTTGTTTAGCTCATTCATCAATTCAAGTCAATATAGATATTTCTCATCCATTTTATACGAATTAATTGATATCTCTATTTGTCTAAGTTTATTTCACATGTTGCAATATTGTCGTTTATTTTGTGGGACAATGGTTCTAATATTTTGGGTCAAGCTCAGTATTTTTTTTTTAATTTGGTTTAACGTCTCTTTAACATCTATTGGTCATTCAAGACGGGGGTTTTACCCTCCATTCGCTGGAAACTTGCAAACCAGCCACCCACATTGACCTCACCCAGCTTGGGTTGGGCCGGAAAAATGATCCAACGATACGTGGTGTTCCCAAGCGGTCACCCATCCAAGTACTGACCAAGCCCGACGTTGCTTAACTTTAGTGATCTGACGGGAACTGGTGTATTCAACATGGTATGATCGTTGGCTAAATAATCAATGTTTTTGAAAAGAATGAACCAAGTCAGCGTCTATGGCACGTTAAATACACCAGATTCCGTTCGATCGAAGTTAAGCAACGTCTAGCGAGGTTGTTCCATGTGGGTGTCCACTTGGGTTCGCTCCCTCGTGATATCTATCCCTGATGATCCCAAAGTAATGTTCTATAAGACGATGTACGAATATAGCTTAAAAAGACCATAACGTTGATTTCATAGCCCTCCTGCCACTATTTTAATGTCATTGCCTTTTTTGAGGAGGGGAGGCTCCCCCCACGAAAAATGCGAGAGGTGATCTCTGTTATAAATTGTAGAGGGCCCCAGTAAAAAAAATTGTAGGTGGACCCCAATATGACTTATCCCGCTATTGGTGACTACCTAAAAACTAAGTTCACTTTTTATATTTTTATTTTGATTCCAGAATATTTCTATACTGGTGGTTTTAATATACAGTTGGAGAGTTAGTGCAAACGTTAAGAAGTCTGAAGATTTACAGGATGTGTACTACGGTAAGGAAATGTCTTTTGTTTTGGGAAAAATTTAACTTAGCATCCCAATTTAGCGCAAACGTTAAGAAGTCTGAAGATTTACAGGATGTGTACTACGGTAAGGAAAAGTCTTTTGTTTCGGGAAAAATTTAACTTAGCATCCCAATTTAGCGCAAACGTTAAGAAGTCTGAAGATTTACAGGATGTGTACTACGGTAAGGAAAAGTCTTTTGTTTCGGGAAAAATTTAACTTAGCATCCCAATTTAGCGCAAACGTTAAGAAGTCTGAAGATTTACAGGATGTGTACTACGGTAAGGAAAAGTCTTTTGTTTCGGGAAAAATTTAACTTAGCATCCCAATTTAGCGCAAACGTTAAGAAGTCTGAAGATTTACAGGATGTGTACTACGGTAAGGAAAAGTCTTTTGTTTCGGGAAAAATTTAACTTAGCATCCCAATTTAGCGCAAACGTTAAGAAGTCTGAAGATTTACAGGATGTGTACTACGGTAAGGAAAAGTCTTTTGTTTCGGGAAAAATTTAACTTAGCATCCCAATTTAGCGCAAACGTTAAGAAGTCTGAAGATTTACAGGATGTGTACTACGGTAAGGAAAAGTCTTTTGTTTCGGGAAAAATTTAACTTAGCATCCCAATTTAGCGCAAACGTTAAGAAGTCTGAAGATTTACAGGATGTGTACTACGGTAAGGAAAAGTCTTTTGTTTCGGGAAAAATTTAACTTAGCATCCCAATTTAGCGCAAACGTTAAGAAGTCTGAAGATTTACAGGATGTGTACTACGGTAAGGAAAAGTCTTTTGTTTCGGGAAAAATTTAACTTAGCATCCCAATTTAGCGCAAACGTTAAGAAGTCTGAAGATTTACAGGATGTGTACTACGGTAAGGAAAAGTCTTTTGTTTCGGGAAAAATTTAACTTAGCATCCCAATTTAGCGCAAACGTTAAGAAGTCTGAAGATTTACAGGATGTGTACTACGGTAAGGAAAAGTCTTTTGTTTCGGGAAAAATTTAACTTAGCATCCCAATTTAGCGCAAACGTTAAGAAGTCTGAAGATTTACAGGATGTGTACTACGGTAAGGAAAAGTCTTTTGTTTCGGGAAAAATTTAACTTAGCATCCCAATTTAGCGCAAACGTTAAGAAGTCTGAAGATTTACAGGATGTGTACTACGGTAAGGAAAAGTCTTTTGTTTCGGGAAAAATTTAACTTAGCATCCCAATTTAGCGCAAACGTTAAGAAGTCTGAAGATTTACAGGATGTGTACTACGGTAAGGAAAAGTCTTTTGTTTCGGGAAAAATTTAACTTAGCATCCCAATTTAGCGCAAACGTTAAGAAGTCTGAAGATTTACAGGATGTGTACTACGGTAAGGAAAAGTCTTTTGTTTCGGGAAAAATTTAACTTAGCATCCCAATTTAGCGCAAACGTTAAGAAGTCTGAAGATTTACAGGATGTGTACTACGGTAAGGAAAAGTCTTTTGTTTCGGGAAAAATTTAACTTAGCATCCCAATTTAGCGCAAACGTTAAGAAGTCTGAAGATTTACAGGATGTGTACTACGGTAAGGAAAAGTCTTTTGTTTCGGGAAAAATTNAAAAAAAAAAAAAAAAACATTGGAAATGTCGTAATACGTAGTTAGATACGAACAATTGATTTGATGTTTTTCCTACAGGCGGGGGTCAGTTCCCAGTAATTTTTTCATATCTGTTAAAGTTTGGACTGTAAAATATTAGAGCTAAAAAACGTTTTTTGGTGACAGCACACTTCGAATGTCATTTGATCTTTCGAACATATATATTTAAAGAAAAATTCAGTACAATACCAAATTGGCCGGGGCTGAATGAACGTCTATAGTTTAGGAGGGCGATCAAGCCTCAAACTCCGAATATCACCATAAAAGTCACAGAAAGAAAATCATATAACCTACGCTCACGGAAAATGACCTGGATGATTCAACTGAATTTTCCGGGAGCACTTGAATTATTTGATGATAATTGAAACACTTTGAGATTTAATTCTTCCACCAGATCGTTGTTTATAAACTGTATTGTTTATTTGATTTTAATTCTTCCATCAGCTCGTTTTATATAAATTATATTGTTTATTTGATTTTAATTCTTCCATCACGGCTCGTTGTTTATAAACTATATGGTTTATTTTATTTTAATTCTTCAATCAGCTCGTTGTTTATAAACTATATTGTTTATTTGATTTTAATTTTTCCATCAGCTCGTTGTTTATAAATTATATTGTTTATTTGATATTAATTCTTCCATCGGCTCGTTGTTTATAAACTGTATTGTTTATTTGATTTTAATTATTCCATCAACTCGTTGTTTATAAACTATACTGTTTATTTGACTTTAATTCTTCCCTCAGCTCGTTGTTTATAAACTATATTGTTTATTTGATCTTAATTATTTCATCAGCTCGTTGTTTATAAACTATATGGTTTATTTGATTTTAATTCTTCCATCAGCTCGTTGTTTTTAAACTATATTGTTTATTTGATTTTAATTATTATTAATGATGTTGTCGGATGTTGTTTTTTCTTGTTGAACTTCTTGAAAACTTTTGCAAACAAAGTTGATTTATTAATAAAGAAAATGGAAGTTTGTTTTCTCTGTATCTTATATCTAAGTTGTATTTCCTGAAAAATGATGCTTTAAAATGAATGAATTTGCCAAGTTTTATTATGAACTTTACATTTTTATTTTTATATGTTGATGTTCTTCGTTCGTGAGAAAATCTCTTCTGTGAGTCTAACGGTTATGATTACATTGGAAAATGAACTGCAGACCTGGAAAATGAAAATAGCTCATACACTTAGCGTCTATGGCACGTTGATACACCAGTTCCCGTTTGATCACTGAAGTTAGGCAACGTCCAGCAAGGTTTTACCATGTGGGTGTCCACGTGGTTTCCGCCCTCAAAATGCTGCCTATTTTTCCGGCCCAACCCAGGATGGGTGAGGTCAGTATGGGTAGCTGGTTCGTAAGTTTCCAGCGAATGGAGGGTGAAACCCCGGATTTGAATGACCAATAACTGTTGACGTGAAGCCAAATTAAAAAAAAGCTCATACACTGAAAATAGCTGCATAAAATAGCATATTATTGGTAAAAAAAAAATATCACGAAAAACATAAAAGAATATAAAGAAACATAGCATAAAAAACGCAACATAACAATAAATAATCAAACCACTTAACCCTTTGGTGACCAGTAAAGGTACGGTAATAATTCCTTTGAACTTTATGTGTAATTGATGTTAGGATAGGTTCATAAGAGCAGTGCAATTTTTTTTTTCTTGCATATTGCACCCAGGGGCCCCTCGTGGGAGGGAGGGAAGTATAGTTCCCACTGTTCCAGAGAGGTGGGAATTATATTTCCCACTGGTCAGATGGAGAAGAACAACAGAATAAACCTATAACATATAAAATAACATCATTTACCTATATATATTTTTTCAGAAAGAGAAGGAAAGATGGAAAATGTATTTTGATTCTCATTTTTATTCTATGAAATTTAAATTTTAAAAGGAAAAAAATCCAAAAACAAACATATACTTATAGGGAAAAGCCTTTTTGTCTTGTTGCAAGTTGAACAACTTATGTAGTACCTACTTAGTTGAGATATTAGGTATTGAAATATTACATTGCATGTTCGACTTGAGCAAACCTCGTCAAATTGGCATTGCACAGAATAACTGTTTTCCTGAATACGTGGAATAGCATCATTTTACTGGAGTAGAGGATCTTTGGTTGTGAGATTGGACAGCATCTGGACTACCCTCTATTTCAGGCGGACCATCTGGATTCTGTATTTAAGGGATTACCTATAGATACATCAGAATCTGGAAATGGTTTCAAAGTCAAATCAGGGGATGGAGTAGACGTAGGGCTGCTAGTATTTGAACTTGAAGCTGAAACATTTTCTTCACCTAATTCTCTAAGTTCTTCCAAAGCTCCTTCATCTCATTTGATCCTCTGGTAAAGCGTACAGCAGATATAAGATCTCGTTATCCAATAAAAACTCATCAGCTCTGTCCTGAAACAGAAGAACATTACCATACTATTGTAAATTGAAAGAAATTATAACAAAAAAAAATTACATTACATAAGAATTCATAAAAATGTTATAAAATTAGAGAGTGATGAAAAAAAAAAAACATACCTACAAATGAAAAAAATCATCACTGAAAAACTCAGTGGGAAGCATAGTTCCCACCTCATAGAGCTATTTTCAGACCAAGAAAAAAGACATTCCAAATAACCTTTTCACTAAAAGTTAAATACAAAATGATGTAGAAACACTAAAATATAACCATTACTTACGATTAGGCTCCTATCTTCATCCATCCTTGAAAATCTTAAAAAATCTTCAACAGTTGTCAAATTTTTGATCAACTTCTCGGAATATAATTTTCAAACTGATATCACAACATCAAAACAAAAGAGAAACCGCTGAAGTAATATTTTTTTGATAGCTAACTTCACATAAAATTGTTATCTCCCCGCGTTACTTAAAAATTTCAAATCATTTCGAAAATATGGCTGGTTTCTCAAGGTGGGAAGTATATATTCCACTGTGCATCAAAGGGTCAGTAGAGTTAATTTTAATTCTGTAAATCAATTTAATTATTTTAAAAATGTTACCTATCTATAATTATTCTTATTACTAGGTGTGTCCGTGGACAAAAACGGGCGGAGCCATCCGTTTCACCTCGAATTTTCGGGCACCACATAAACTTTAGCATATTGCTCCATTATTCCGTTAAAACAAGATTTTTTGAGAATACCGCACCTTTCTTGATTGCATCATGCCGTTGAGTAGTAGGTCCTATTTGAAACGCAAAATAATCGGCCGAAAAATCGGAAACGGTTCAATATATTGTTCCGAAAATAGATGTATGCACCCTTGGGGGTATATATATATATATATTTATTCGATATCCTTCAACGTTTTGACTAAACAATTAGTATTTCCTAAATTTTATTTTGCCCGATCCCGGATTCGAACTTGTAACTCTGGAATGGTTTGTCAAAATTTAGTAAATTATGTCCTAAATTAAGTATTGAGAAGCCACCTAAAACTTTTTTGTTATGAGTTGATATGCTGTCGCGACAAAATTTAAGATATCGGATCATGACTCTCTGAATTTGGTAAAAAATCGGAAACGATTAAAGATATCGTTCTGAAAATAGATATATGCACCCTTGGGTTTATGCAGAATATGAAGAAAAAAAATTGATAAAAATCGGTTGAGTAGTTTCGGAGGAGTAGGGTAACAAAAGTTTGCAGTTTGTAGGGAGTATAAGGCTACGCTTCGCTCCGCCCAATTATGGCAGCCCAAAATTAAAGGTATGTCCCGGAACCTCTTTCGCATTACTTCAGGGCACTCCTTTTTAGATGCATATCATTCCGGAAACGAGAAAATTCGATCAGAAATTTTTTGCTCCCTCACAACTATCCGTGTTCTACCGTCCATCTTTTTTATCCTCAGGAAAGGTTTTTGATTTGAGTTAATTGAAACATACTGATGATGTACCTTTTAAATATTCAATGTTTATATATTTTTAGTGTTACATTTTTTATATACATCGCATAACAGCGACCACATCATAAAAAACACACATAATAGAAGGAACATACAGATTGATGGCAAGTTATTGAGAAGCGCGGCAGGCCTCCGCCCGCCACAAGTCAAATACAATGAGCGTTGCACAAGTGATATAGGTATTACTTCACGTCACAAAGTGCACTTTTCAGGTTCCTCCACAGCGGGAAAAATATGTGGAGTGACTTTTGTTGAATAATTTGAAAATAAAATTTACGGGAATACCGAAAAAAAGTTTTTCAAAATGATCAGTTTTATATATTTTTTTATCCTCGATCACCTTATTTACGTTCAGCTCCAACTTATGAACAAATGCCATCCAGTAGAGTTTGAAATGAAAAATGACAAACTCCGAATATATTATAAAATATATTATGAACAAATATATTATAAAATCTTCTTGGACGTTGACTGGGCTACAGCAAAATCAGCCGAACCAATTTTGATCAGAGATTTTATTTAGATCCCGATTTGTTTAAAATTGAAATATTCAATGATAATTTAAACAAAAGAGTTCGCAGATGTTTCTTTGAAAATCTCTAGAAAAAGTACAATTCCAAGAAATATATCCCAAGATATTTCTTGGAACTTTACTATTTCTAGAATATCATGGGTTGACTGGTTTAGAACCCACTTTCTACTCTTTACCAGTCAAAGCGTCTTAACAACAAATAAATTTCGATCCTCTTTATCTGGGGAGCGTCAGGTGACCCCCAAAGGTGGGTTTGTCATTAAACAATAAACAAGGGAATGGCTGTGGTATGAAAGTAGAGTAAATGAAAAAGTATGAGAGTTGTGGTTAGAGAAGGAATGTTTGGACTGAATGGATATGAGTATATGAAGTGTAGACGTATTGATGGGGTTATAAATTATATAGATTTTGGAAAAATGAACAACTGTCCTGATGAATAGCTGATTTCAGCAGTGCCGGGACAGTTTGTTAAACCAAAGCTGGCAGTGGGGAAGAGAGAGGAGGGTGGGTTTAGTTGGTAGGCTAGATTGAGTCCAACATAACCTTAACACCACTCTACTGGGGTCTTTGTTTGGCTGAAAAAAAAACATAAATTAGAATCAAAACCGTAAATTAGAATTAAATGTAGACCTCACTTTGCTGAGTCAAATAATTATACTGGTGGATCTAATGCGTTTTGGTACAGTATACCGTTCCTCCAGAACTTGGCTGTGCGAACCACAACCTGTTGTTTGATTCTCAACTTTTAATGTTTTCTCTAATTGAATTTAGTTTTTGGATATTACTTAAAACTAAAAGAGAAGAAAGTTGTCCGCTTCACCACAACAGCTTTTATAATATAGTTTGATTTAATTCATTTTTTGAACGGATTTAGAATAGATAGAATAAAATATATACTTATAAATCTAATTTATAAGTATACATTATGTTATTTTGTATTTATTTCGGGGGTATATATAAAGGCTACCCGTTATATATGACTCAAAATGAGAAATGGTTTTCTTTGGAAAGTCATAGGAATAATCAAAGTCTAGATTTTTGGAGGGAAAGACATGAAAGGGTAGGAGGGTAGAGTTCATGAAACCCTGTCTTGATTGCAGCCCTGCTAACCATGCAAAGTGTACTGAGTTCGAACACTGTATTAGCATGAAAACTGGAATATGTTTTTTTTAATAATTTTCTGGGGCTATAATNGGGGTGGGGGGGGGGGTGTAGAAGCCCAAACCCGCCCGCGAATGCGCAACTGTTTCAATTTATGGTACGTTGTACTATAGACAATTTTAAAAAATAATTGAATAGGTAGGTACGCAGCAACTTCAATTGTGCCATAGGAAAGAAGAAGAGTGTCTTTGGTACAATATTTGTAACAAGTGAGTGACTTTCTCATTTATAAGTATAGATTAAATTTACTTTTGCAATGTGACCTATCTAAAAGAGACGAAAGC
The DNA here is from genome assembly GCA_012654025.1 of Pachypsylla venusta. Classification (NCBI taxonomy): domain Eukaryota; kingdom Metazoa; phylum Arthropoda; class Insecta; order Hemiptera; family Aphalaridae; genus Pachypsylla; species Pachypsylla venusta. The sequence continues at coordinate 26,195,616 of CM022879.1, read as the reverse complement.
TCTCGCCTTCACCACAATCTAAGCTGAATGTGTTTCTTTCGTACTCCAATCAGAGAGTTTAGTTACTCGTTTTCTGTCAAATTTGTCTAAACATTTGATATATTTTGTGTTAATATTTTCAATAATGAATCTTTGGAATCGTCAGGGGAAAAATACCCCCTCAAAATTTTATATATTTTTAATGTGACTTCTAATTATAGGAGGTACTATTTTTCGATCCCAGCTGAATTCGAAAGCAGTAGGTAACTATGTCTACCTAAAGTAACTTGTAACAATTTCAAGTATGATAAGTTACTATGGCGCACCAAAATGTGAATTCACACACCACGCCAAAATGTTGAAAACTGTCACGCACGAAACCTTTGTACTTTATTTTCCTGTAGAGCTTGTATGAAGAAGATCACACCCCCCCCCCCCAANCCCCCCCCCCCCACAAAAACACTTCGTGTATAAAAGACGTCAAGAGTAGCAATATTCCCCCTGCCCAAAATATATTTCTCGTAATAATTTAAAAGGAACATGTATAAAAAACTTCAATGTGCTATGTTCTATGACATTCCTTACTAATTTCTTCTCATTCAGTTGAAAATTCAACCAATGGTCCCGGATTGCGAAACAGCGGTTTTCAGCGCTCTCAGTTGTTCTGATATTTAAAACAAAACCATTAGGGCGTTGAACCAATGATCTCGGATTAAAAAAACACGTTCTTGACCAGTGGTCAATAACGTACCTACTCAGTTGTTCTGATTGTAAAGTATTTGAATTCCTATTTTAAAATCAGAACAACTGAATGTGCAGTGGTCAAGAAATTGGTTTTGTAATCCGAGATCATTGATTCAACGCCATTGTGGTTTTGTTTTAATGTTGTTAACTCCACTTTCATTTTGGACTTAAATTTTAAATTGAAAGAAAACAGATATAAATATTGAAGGTTAAAAGTACTATATCTTCACTTGACTAAAAATATTGTATTGATGCAAATATTGTATAATGTCTATCTATTGCATTTCTTTCATGTATAGATTTGCATTGCATGTGATTAAATAACTTTTGCGTGGTTTTAACTTATTGGGAATTATTAATCATGGTCGTAACTCGACAACTTTGACATTGTTTTTGATAATTTCACTGGAATAATAAGGCAATTCAAATGGGAGTTTTTATTAAATTTCCCCCGTTACTCCTGGAAGTTTCGAGTTACACTCGAAAATGGTTTCATATTTTTTAGTTTTGATGATTTTTCTGTATGAAGTATGCAATTTTAAGGGGGGTCTATTCTCAACTTTTTTCGCTATCTAATGCGGTTTAGATTGGAATATGCATTATTTCTGCTAGATTTTTGATTACCTATAGCAAAGGTATGGCCTTTACTTCGTGCCATTTCCTATGTCTCAGCCGTTTTTCTACGACACCTCAAGTGTTTTTCTACGACAAGAAGTAATGGCTCTATTGGCTTGACAGCAGTTTTGGTGTCAGAATTTTTTATGAATTTGGACGAGTTTGGAAAACACGTTTAAGAAAACGTATAATCATCGGATTTGGGGAAAATACCATCCATTGCCCATTGATAATAAAAAATAAAATTTTCAAAAAATCACATGGAAAGGCGAAAAAAAGTAGGTAGATTACTCTTGTCGTACACTTATCTACCGACTCGCTTGAATTATTGTTGAATTCGGGCAGAAAATTGTGGCTCTTTATATCTCTGTAGGTAGATAACAAAAGTAAATCTTATAGGATTTTATTTAGAAAAAAAAAAAAAAAAAAAAAAAAAAATGAGAAGTTTTTTTAAACAACTTTTTACGTGTCCTAGGTATTGTATAGAAATTGGACATGCCCCCCTCCAAAAAAAAAATCAACAAAAGGAGCGTTCTGCTTCTACGTCGACAAAAGATAATAAAAGATAATTCAGTTTTTTCTCACTCACACACATACAGATATATTTTGAGAAAGACAAACAAAAAGAAAGGAAAACTTTTTTGGAATTTTCCCCATTGTTATCTCCTTTTCCTTGAATTTCCCACTATACCGGGTGTCCAAAATCAAAACAATGTCTTTTTCTCTCATCAAATTAAGTGTTCTTAATATTTACTTAATTTGAGATACAGCGATTAAAATGGAAATATATTGACACTATTGATGAAAGTTGAGAATGGTCATATTTGCAATGTGCATTGTGAAAAAAAGATTTACCTACCGAATCAACTATTGACGGAGGCTTTCATACGGACACTTGACTTTTTTTCAAAACGTTTGGTTTATTATTTTCAAAAAGTCGAAATTTTTCCTACTCGCCGTTAATGGAATTAGCATTCTTCAAATGTGGTACACACTAGTCCGGAACAACTGGGGTTTTCAGTATAATTTTTGTGCTGTCAAGACTTTGATTATTATTATTATTAGAAGAAGAAGAAGTTCTTAGGAAATATTTTTACTGTTCCCTCAAGACCTTGTTGAACTACGCTTGTATGCCAGAGTCCATGTTCAATTCCCGTCAGGTTTGGAACCGCTGACCCTTATATCACAACATACTTACATTCTCGGGCACATGTTTATGAAAAGAAAAGTCTCATTTTCACTCAATGAATCACCCCTTCAAAAGTTGTGCTCATTAAATTACGGACATCCTGTACACTGACTGACATAGAAAAAAATGCTCTGCTCCTTTTGTAAATTGTCAACTTTTGATGAAAACTTTTCTAATAATGTGATGAGATTAAAAATTTTATGAGACGAGACATTCTAACCGAGGATTTTCAGTAGAATTCCAGCGTAAAATGGGGTAACAATAAGTGCCGACATGGGGCCTGTAAAATGTTCTATTTCTTGTCAATATAGTTCAATTATTATTATTAAAACTTGTATTTGAGTTATCGCTGTGCCTGCATCTTGTCGATAATGAAGGGACATAAGGCTTTAACAGACGTCTCCGTGACACCACCCTCAAGGTAACTCAAACTCCTGATGACAATAGAGTACCTATGGCAATAGTTCAGACTTTAGGGTGATTGTTAAAAAATACCTTGCAATGCTATAATACCGACAAAAATTGTGGCATAACAGCACAAAGAAATATAAATTTACATGGGAACTTAACAGGAGATGGGAAGAGTATCGTCTTTAGTTTTTGCACGGCTTTGTCCGCATACCTGGCATCTCGTCTCTGTCACAAGGTTTTGAAAGCAAGTTTCCAGCGAATGGAGGGTAAAACCCCAATCTCAAATAGGAGCCACCCCGTAGCAATCGATAAGTTACCGTGGTGGAGGCCTCTATTTTTGTGCGATTTATTGTATATATATATATAAAATGTTAAAAAGACCTTAAGCAAAATAATAACCTAACTTATGGACTCTTTTCAAAGTTCAAGTTTTTTCTTCAGAAAATTCATTATTTAGATTATTGTCGCACAGAAAAAGGGAAAATCTAATTTAAAAAATAACAAAAAAGAAATGATCTTAAATATTAAATTTATTGTGAACTAATCGGGGCACGAAATGAGAAATGAAAAAATGGAAGTACCGAATACAATGAAGGCGTGAAACATATTTATTTTTTCGTATTTTTTTATTAAGACTCCCTTTTCCCCCTGCCTATGGGCTAGAAATTTCAGGACTTTTAAAAATATTTTTTTCGTTAGAGATAATCATAAAAACTTGCGGCACTCTGGGGAATTGTCAAAAATAAAGAATGGCATTCCATTATTATTTTTTTCTAACTGATGTATAACTTGCTGCCGTTATTCGGATAACAGACAACGGCTTTTCCCGCTAAGTTATATATCCCATCATACAACTTTGAAAATGTTTTACATTTAAGGAAAGATTAAGTTTCTCTTAAATTTAAGTATGATCTTCATATTTTCCGTGTGAATGGAGCTATATGCAACTCTAAAGTTGTTGTTTGTCATGATACATCTAACTTTGGATGCTAATGGGATTCCAGAATTACGAGTATGACAATCACTGCAATTTTTTGGTCGACTTTATGACAGGTATTGTGTCGTGGGTGATAAACTCTCTGAGCTTCGCAATTTACTGCTGCTAAATTTTGTTTTTAACGCACTCCATAATCATGTTGACTCGCTATCTCCTCTACCAAATACAAAATGTTAAAGGTCAGACAATATCCCAATCGTCTATTTGAACCTTTCATCTTGCTTATGTTTATTCTGCTGATACCTATTTTTTCCCTAAGGGTGTTAACTTTTTCAACAGTGCTGAGATTTTCTTTTCTGTAAAAAGACAGTTTGACGTAGACCCTCAAATTTTGTTGCCAGACTCATTGAGCCCAGGGCCAATTTGTTAAAGGTTGAGAAAACCTTGAATGTTCATTTTGGCCTTGCGAATAAAAATGAAATAAATAAAAAAATGTTTTCACTTCAGTAACATCATAATATTACAGAAATGCTTTCTGCATTATTTTACATCATCAGTTTAGGTGGACTTGGCCCTTAAGGATATCACCCTCACGGGCGCTAAAGTGAGGATAATATCAAAAATCGCAAATCTACAATTTGTGAAATTTGGTCCATTTGTTGTGCGTTTTAGACAGAGTGAGACACATCGTGAGGTCTATAATTAATTATAGGGAATGCAGGATACTTCATTTCCTTTCAACATAATGTTAAGACGTTTGCTGGTTCTTGGTCCCAATTATCCTTGTCATAATATGCCGGTCATTCAAGACTCAATATAAACATTATAAGTTTTCTTTTTTTCTTTTTTAAAAAAAGAGTTTTCAGTAAATGTTTGTTTGTTGATAATTAACGTTGAAAGTTCTGGGTGTTTCGCACAAAAATAAAAGATTTTTTTTTAAAAAATAATAATGACTCATTGAAGAATTAAATTTGAGGTGGGGCGACATCATCGCCTTAGAAGATGGAGCAGAAATCTTTTGATTGCTATAAAACGGACGCGACACAAAGCCCGAATGAAGCAATAGTTTTTTTCCGAATGGTGCAAGAGTTCTTAAGGATGAACGTCGAGTTTTTCCCAAAAAAACAACTTCATCATCGAGGCATGGCCGATCAAAATGTTTCCTAACCTCTCTGGTTTGGGGGACGTTCATCTTAACGCTTATATTAATAAAATAAACAAACTTGTTCTTCTCATGAAGTCGCTTATCCCTAAAAACTCTTGCTCCATTCAGAAAAACTATTCCTGCATTCGGGCTTTGTCCTGAATCCGCTATGAACTCCATTTCAAAAATCACACGATTAAATTAATACAAGAAAATGGCGGAATTAAGTGTTGGGGTGTAATTTAAGGTTTAGCATATTTTAATGAATGGACATTTCAGTAAAAACAAAAGTGATTTTGGCTATATTTGAAAATAACTGTCCTCAAAATAAGAAAGAGGTTGAAAATCTCTCAGTGATTTCAGGTAAGCACCATACATTTTTTAGACAATCTTATGACCGTCACGTCAGTTTAATTCTGAATTGGAACTCAAATATAGATAACAACAACATTAATACAAGAAAATGTCTGACGTTCCAAATCAGACTTTGACTATTGTCTCATTTTCCCCGATTATTCAGTGTGAAGATAACTTCTAAATTCCGTAGAATAGCCAACCCTGTAAAGATTTGTAAAATTTAGGAGAATAAACAATTTTCTATTCTAATAAATTCAACAATATTAAAAATTTCCAATTTTGAAAATTCTTTATTTCTATTAAAAAATGGAAACATTAGGGCAAAGTTAATCGCTATCAATATTCTTTTTTTTTTCTCCCTAGCCTTGAGCTCCAAGGATCCCTCCTCATTGAAAATATAAAATAGGTACTCACTAAATCCGAAAGCATACCAATTTAAATATAAACAATATTTCCATTTGAATTAAAAGTTCAGAAATGTTAATACATTTTTAATTAGTAATGTGAGGTGAAAATTCATCAAAAACTATCAACTCCTTTAAATCAACTGAAACGTTCTTTTGAAGCAAATTTAAATGTGACTTAGGGCAGAATGCAATTGCTTAACACCCCAACACATGCGCCCTTGATTTTTNCGGTAACTTGTTTCCACTTGAACTTTCGATTTTTTCCTTTCTTATTTCTCACCTACATACTAAATGGGATCTGTGTGCCAAATTTCAAACCTCTAGGTTTAGCCATCGTGGAGCTACGTTGATTATCAGTCAGTACGTCAGTCAGTCAGTCAGTCAGTATACCAACTGGGCTTTGCATTTTATAAGTATAGATTGAAATTATATACACCGAAGGATAATAAAGTATTTTTTTTTTTAAAAGTTGAAAATTTATTAATAGCACGACCTCTATCCTAAATACCTTCATTCTGCTTAATCTATAAGTCCTAAAATTTAAATGCAAAGCTCACTTGACGTGTTTTTTTTTATATATATCAATGACACATTGCTGGAATAATAACTTTATTCTAATTTCCAAAAAAGTTTTTAACAAATACACGGTGTCTCAATACACGCCTATCATTTGTGTCCTTCTTCTGTTCAGGTTTTTCCAGAGTATTTTTTTTTTCTTTTCTTTAACAGTTCTTAAAACATCCTCATTTGTCATTCTGTCCGTCCAACTTATTTTGAGCATTCTCCTATAACATCACATCTTGTATGTTTCCAGTTGTCTCTGATCCTCTCTGCAAATCGTTCAAGTCTCGCTTCCATATAATGCCACATTCCATACATATGTTTTTAGGAATCTTTTTCTTGTTTCTATATCAATGTTCTGAGAGAAATTTCTTCAGATGAAATGCTTCTTTTCTTTGCGCTATCCTTTGTTTTATATTTTTCCACTTTTACCATCTGATGTTATCCTCCTTCTACAAAATACAATTTCTTCAACCCTTCCTAATTTTTCTCCATCTACCTAATTTTATTTTTTCACAGCGTCCTCTGGTCGTTTTGCAGCTTGGTTTTGTTCCTATTTATTATCATTTTATAGATTATTCTAAAAATATCTTGCATACCGTTCAAAAAAATGTCTAAGTTTTATTTAATTTTCAGCCATAACAGCAATATCACCTGCAAATCGTATTGTATGTGCCATGCTTGAATTTTGATTCCTTTATCATCTTTTCCTTGATTTTATTTAAAGTTGCTTCTATATAAATGTTGAAAAGATCTGGCGATAGAGCACCTTGTGGGACTCCTTTTTTTATCCTTGCATATTCTTTATATTCTCCGATTTAAATTATTATAGTTGTAAATACAGCCTTGCATTAAATTTCAATTTTTTTTCAAAATCTAACATCCTCCTCCGATTTGCTCTGTTTGACAGGCTCTCTCCAATTCAATGAACACATATTCAAGGATGTTATTTTTTCTATAACCCGTCGCAATGATAAAACAGCCTGCCTTGTAACCCTGTTTTTTTCTAAGTCCAAATTGATCGTCGTCCAGTCTTCTTTTTATGAATGTAGTTAAAATTTTTGAAGCATGAGATGTAAGGCTAAGATATCTAAAATTTTCACATGTGTTTGATTTCGATTTCTTTGGTAACAGTAAAATTTTACTTTTCTTGAAGTCATTTGGTATTATTGTTTATCTTAGAAATCAATTGGAAAAGTTTTTTTCCCATTTTCTCCAAATTATTTAAAAATTTTCAATTTATATTTTCTATTTCAGCTGCTTTCCTATTTCAAGTTTCTCTAAAGCTATGTCGAATTAGGATCTTGGTATTACATCTCCGACATTTTCTCCTTCTATCGTTGTTATATCTTCAATTAAATTATCAATGTCCGCTGAATTTTCATCATAAAGTTGTTCACTATATTCCTTCCATATCTCTCTTATTACCTGCTTTGATTTTTTATATTTTTTGATTTGATTTTTGCGACATTAAACTGTTGTTTAATTACTTGATATGCTATATCGACCTTACGCTTAGCACTCGGCTTCTCACTTTATTTACATATATCTTTCATCCATTCATCTTTCATCCATTCATCTTTTGCTTTTCGACACATATAATTATATAATCTGACATTTCAATTTCCTGTAATCTTGACTTTTTGTTCATGAACAAACACTTGAGTGTTTGTTCATTATTTTGGTATATTCATATCCTCCTTTTTTCTATTAGGTCAATTATTTCATCAGTAATTCATGGTTTCTTCCTCCTTACTTTTTCTTTTTGCAAAAGCTCCTCAACCAAAATCTCAATAATTCTCTTGATCCTCCGCAAAGTTTCCTCTATATCTTTCCCCCTTGGTTGGTGATCTCTTATTTTTTTTTGTCAGTACTTTCTTCATACTATTATATCTGTCTGACTTCCGAACTATTCAATTTCGAGATCGAACTTCTTTTGTTTTTGTTTGTAATATCACAATATTCTGTTCGCCTTCAATATCTTGTCCTGCATACGCTCTACAGTCTTTGATTTGGTTTCTAAATCTCTGCTTTACGAGAATTTATTCAATCTAGTATTGTCCAAAATCTCCCGGCATCTTCCATGTATAACTTTTTCTCTTATGGTCATCAAAGAGTGTGTTAGCTATCGCTAATTTGTGTTTTATGCAAAACTCAATCAATCGTTCCCCTCGTTAATTTTTTTTCCCGAGTCCAAATTTACCCACAATTCTTTCCTTTTCCCATTCTCCCACTACAGCATTCCAATCTCCTAAGATAATCGAATTTTCATCTCCTCTCAAATACTACTTCCACTTATTCATCAGGATGCGCAGATGTTGCCATATAGAATTGAATGATCATTGTGTCTTTAGCTTTTATTATAAGTATTTTTTTAAATATTTTGGCCAATGCGCATGCAATCATAATGCAACTGATGTTTCGCACCCATTTCGACTGCTGAAAAAAAATTGGTCTATCCGTTTCTTCTTCTTAGGATTAATAGGGACAAGTAACTACAAATACATTTTTTGCTTAACATTTTTCCCGTCCCTTTAACATCTATTGGTCATTCGAGACGGGGGTTTTACCCTCCATTCTCTGGAAACCAGATACCCACATTGAACTCACTCAGCCTGGGTTGGGCCGGAAAAATAGCCAGCATCACGAAGTCGCGAACCCACGTTGCTTAACTTCAGTGATCCAACGGGAACACTGGTGTATTCAACGTGCCATAAACGCTGATTAGCCATAAATACATAGTTTGGTTTTTATAGACCCCCCTCCCCCAATTTGGAGAAGAGAGAAGAACACATCTAGACGTATCCAAAGTATTTTTCATTCAGACTTCATGTTCTTCAATTGGATACACACGTTGGACGGTTCAAAGTAATACTAGATTTTAAAAGGCAAAAACTTTCCAATAGAGGTACATTTTTTTACAAAGAAATTCCTAATGAGTTCTTTGAGATATTCTAAAATATGTTTGCTTGCTTCCCAGCACTTCGCCCTGTTCTTCTGTTTTTAAGAAATCTACAGCGATTCAATTTAGATTTTTCAAAACAAAGAGGAAGAAGAAGAAAGTAAAATAAAAAAACAATACAAAGAGAAACAATAAATAAAACGAGAATTTCAAATCTCTTTCATCATTTTAGAATAAAGCGCTCCAAACAAAGGTCGAATTGGTTCTTTGAACTTTTTAAGAGCTCTTAACAAATACTTGCACGTATCAACTGTTTAAAAATACGACTTAAGTCAAAATATTTTTTTCCCGAAATTTACTTTTTGTGAATTTCAAAATTTTGATATACAAAACGGGCCATAAAGAGCTATAGAATTTGAAATATATATTTTGTGCATTTGTTGGATCGGGAAGGCAATTAAAGAGTTCTATGGAAAATAAATAAAGAAAAAAAATCTGTTGTGAACATCATAAAAGAGATCTATAAAAAAGAAGAAAATATTATAATGGCCTGAAATTTTTGATATCGAGGTTTCAATGCCAAATCACGTTTCGAGGTCACCAGAGTCCAAAACTTGAGTATCATCCATTGGTCCGTGTGTATTGGACAAAATGTCTTGATAGGATTTGTCGTGTTCTAAGTATATCATTAACGTACCTATATACCAAATTTCAAGTCTCTGGTAACACCTACCGTTCTATTTTCAGGCAGGGATTCATGAAAACCGCCATAAAATTGACATCAATAAAAAAATAAGTCTCTAGCTCTTGCCGTTTTAAAAGGCAATTTTTGAAAACCGCCAATGGTACATTGGAATCCACCGAAAATATCGTTACGCACTTCATGCATAAAATAATGTGAAGAAGCACTAAATTTCAATATCTAGCACCTACCGTTCTCTTTATAGGCACTTCAAAAAGCGGCCGAAAACCGCTAAAAAACGCAAGCGATAGATTAAACTTTAACCAAAGGTGTCAATACATAGAAATAATATGAATACGCATCAAATTTCAAGATCTTACCGTTCTCCTTTTAAGCACTGCTAAAAATGCACAAAAACTAGACATAAAATTGACATAATAATATGTATAAAATTTTAAGTCTCTAGCACTTACCGTTGTTGAGATATCTTGTACACGGACAGAGGGAGAGACATACACACACACACACACGAACCAATGGCTGAAACTCGAGATTTGGGCTCTGGGGACCTCAAAACGTGTTTTAGCATTGAAAACTTGACATCGAAAATTGCAGCCCATTACAATAGCTAATACTTAGGATAAGGAAAGTAATAAAACAGTAATTCGGGGTTTTCTCTCTCCCGAAGGAAATATTTTATATTATGTTTTTTTGAAATGACTATTCATGTAATGAATTTTGATTTATCTCAAAATTAATGCTAATTGACAAGCTTTGTCTAATGCCTACAGGGGCATGAAAACAAAATCTTGTTCCCAAATAATGACATTTTTCGAACATAATGTGGTGATTTTTTTTCTTCTAAGAATTGTTAATTTGGAATGCGGGATACCCCAAATTAAAAGCCCACATTTGGGAGATTTTTAAATTTATGAATGCCAACAGATATTCAACAGCACTTCTGGAGCCATTTTCAAAGTTATCAATGAGAGAGTTGAGAGACTAATAAAAATGTAGAAAACTGCGACGAACCGCGCGACACAAGATCTGTCTAAATAGTGCATATTGTCTACATGAACGCGCGGTTCGCTTTGTTCCGCGCGCAAGATCTTGTACCACGCGGTGTCTACAAACATGTATCGATTTGTTCAGTTTGTCCGTGCGGTTTGAAGCGAACGGACATAAGGAGAAGATATATCTTCAATCAATTTCGGGGGTTATCGTGATGATTCCAAATCTGGGGTGTAACCCTAAATTTGGCATACCTACCAAATTTGAAGTATCTGGCTCTTACCATTCTCTTTTTAGACAGGATTAATGAAAACCGCCAGCGGTATATTTGATTGAACCCAAAAGTATCGGAGCTAGCTGAGACCCCAAATATGACATACATACAAAATTTCAAATCTCCAGCTCTCACTAGTCTCCTTTTAGACAGCAATACTGAAAACCGCTAAAAAGCGGCAAAAATCGCCAAGGGTGTATTCGATTGCACCTAAAAGTTTCGGGGAACAATTAGAGCCCAGATGGGACCTATATACAAATGTCATCCATCTCGGTCAACGCTAAGTGGCAAAAGTGCCCAGCACGGCGTGCGGCGTACGACGGACGGCGCGGCGGACAAACGGATTTTTTTTATTCGATTTTTGGATTCTACGTACCTTGAAACGTATAATATCAAATTTTGAGGGGGGGTATTTTTTTTTATTTTTTCGTGACGATTCCAAAGGTTCATTATTGAAAATAATAAACCAAAATTATTATTTTAGAATTGATAGTACTCGAGCTATGAGAACATACCAGCTTCTGCTCGATAAACAGAAGTCATGTAATAATTTTAGAATTGAATTTATTTTTTCAAATATTGTATTTAAAATACAATCGAAACTATGTTGGGATTGGTTCAATAACATTTATGTGTGATGCACAGGGTATGAAGTATGATGAATGTCAATCGTAAGTTTCGTTAAAAAAATAAGAGAAACCTTTAGGAACGCAATCAGCGGAGTTAAACACCTGTTCCTGCACAGCTGTCCAGCACCCCAAAATTGTAACGGTTTCCAACTGAAGTTCTCTTTTACAATCGACATTGATGTTTTAGTAAATACTTAGTAAAGTATGAAATCGCATTTCCCACTTCAATAAATATTTTTGAAATAGAAAATAAGTAGCTATTTTTGGTTTAATATTTCCAGTAATGAACCTCTGGTAGCCTCGAAAAAAAAAAAAACAAAAAAACAAAAACAAAATTCAAATTATCGACCTGACGAGGATTCGAAACCGATGCCTTTCTGGTGCAATCCGAATTTGATGTATTCTTTGCCACGTCTGCGTCTGCAATTTTTTTTTTAAAAAAAATCATCATATTTTTTTTCTTTCCTAGTTATTTGTAATGCATTGGCCAACTGACAGAGAAGTTGAATGGTTAGGCCCACTGATATAAATGTTAGGTTTATTTTTCTTCTTACTTACCGTCCCTTTAAAGTGATTCTCAANCCACGAAGCTGAAGGTGAAATTTAAAAGAGGGTATCAAACATTTTGCTGCATGTAGAAATACTCGAAAAATATCCTGGACTGTGGGGAGTTGCAAGAAAGTTTTGATATCGTTTCCCTCATCATATCTTGTCGAAAAAAGTTTTAGTGTCGTTACAAACCTTTTAACAAAGAAAGGAGCAGATTGAATATCATAGACCGGGGTGATTTGCGATTATTCCTAACAAAACTGAAGCCAAATATTGATATGTAATTTACTGTCAATCCATCGAAAACTGTTAATTCGTGGTCTAATCGAGATCTAATTTTTACATTTTTAGTCAAGTTTTGAGAATATGGTAGAAATGTAACTGCAGGGGTCTACCGGAACCAGCAAAATTTTGAAGGGGGTCTATGAGAAAAAAAAATTGGGAACCTCTGCTTTAATAATTATCGGTCATTCAAGACGGGGGTTTTACCCTTCATTCGCCAGAAACTTGCAAACCAGCTACAATAGTCAGCATCACGAGGGCGCGAACCCACGTGAACATCCACATGGTACAACCTCGCTGGACGTTGCTTAACTTCAGTGATCCAACGGAAACTTGTGTAATCCATCATGTAACATAGACGCTGGCTAATGTTAGTTTAGTCATTCTATTCTCAAATGATTTCGATCATGTACAATTAAGATAATATTATAAAAAACTATTTTCCATTGAAAAGCTGAACTTTCGTAATTTCTGTATATTTCCATTGGCGAAGAAGATGGGATAGTAACCTACGCTTGCCAAAACGATCTAATAAATTTTTGCCACCAACACTAGCGCTCCCAGTAAAGACTTTAGATTTAGAATTACCTACTTTAGCAAAAATTGTAGGGAGTTTCATAACGTTTTATACAGCAATGTCATGTCATTTCTTTCTAACCTTGTTCAATAAATGTGGGGTAAGCATGTGAACACAAGGCCCCTCTATTCATAACGCAGTCTGTACTGCTGTTGAGTTTGCTCTGTGATGTGCTCTAACTACTCGTTCTGTGATAGCGAGAATAAAATAGGTAGTTGTTTTATAATATCGAACGAAAATATTTTACTTTAATATTTTTCAAATTAAATATTTTTAGCCTGAAATTATTTGTATACATAGTATCTACATTGTCATATAAAAATTATTTATTGGTTGTGAATAGAAGAGATGAAGTGAAAACGAAATAAGATTACCGATGTATGTACTAATTTGAAAATGGTGGATATAACATTGAGATTAAGGTAGGTAAATAATAGTAATATTATTTTTAATTTAAATTTTAAATTCATATGCCCGGTATTATGATTCTGAAGCAGAAAATTAGTTTAACTTTCTATTTGATAAGAAACAAAGTTTTTAAAAATAAGTTATCAACAAATTTGAAGGTTATGTTTTTATTGGGCATCAGCTGATTGTTATCAGGCGCTATGCTATCTCGTGTTTATATTTTAATGTCGGCTTGGCGGCAAATATTTTTTTGAAAACTAATCTATAAAGTGAATCATTGGTTTACTTTACTTATTTCGAACTAGTATTTCGAATTACGTAATTAATACGTATGAATGAATCATAAATCTTTGGATTTCATCAGGTTTTTATTTTCAGTTTAATGTACCTCATACACTATGCTTCGATTTCGAGTATTTTTACAACAATAAAAAATGTCATCTTTTTTTCTTCATGAAATTTCTGTTATTTTGAAGAAAAAATAAGTTTCTTCTGTTTTCAGTAAAAAGTTCAGTTTTTTAACTATGAATGAGTACCTATTCTGATCTTATATTTTCTCTCCTTTCAAAGTAACAAAATTATTTTTGAATGCTCTTATGGAGTAAAGATTATTATGGATCGGTTATTTTCATGGTACCTACATTTGAATTATTTTGCTCGTTACCTAATTTCTCCCATTTCTTTTGATTTTTCTTTCTTTCTTAAATACCTATTTATTTAAGATTTTCTAATTAATTTTGTATCGACAACAAGTAAATTAATGAGTCACGAGCGCTTTCGTCTGTTACGACATCTTCGAGTGAAGTGAGGCCACAAAAATCCTTAATAATATTTCTTATACCTAAATAGAGCAATCTTGTAGGAACACTGATGTTAACAACATCGGCCATGTTAAGTACTCAGATGGGAATCCTGTCGTGTACACTACGGGGGTACACTACATTAAAATAAATAAAAATATCACTCTTTGGCCTCATAACCTGGAATTGCATACAGGTTCGATTTCCATGAGTTCGGAATTTTCAAGGTTTGTAGTCTAGGAATATTTCCTTTTTTATGTTTGAGTATTAGGTTCACTTAGTTTCGTAAGCACAATTCAGTAGTTAAGCATAAAGTGCATTTGTTAGCACTAAGTTTATGCAAATTATGTGAGATGAAAATGTTTTTAATTGTACATTCCTTGTTTGCGCCACTGACTATATCTATAAGATAATTTAAGACTCCTGGTCTTGTATGTATCACACTGAAATGCGTCCGGGTTCTATCGGAAAATTTTCGAATTAGTGCTTGTAATTTACGGTTTCACACAGCCTCGTGTGCACGATCGAGTACCTAATACTTCGATGTGAGTAGCCACCGGTGGCAGTATTATCAGAGTAAAAAGATTTAGTTTAGTAGAAGATAGAAGAGATTATTCGATTCTTAGTATTGTTGTGATACACATAAACATTGTGAAAAGACATTATACATTATATATTCTGATTAAAAATAGTTTTAGATGCTTTTTAAAGTTCTTCCTCCTCTTCTACAGACGCGTCGGCATGGGACTCCTTCTTTTTACTTTCTAAAATCTAAACTTATATCTATTTTAACATAAAACAAAATGCTTTCTATTTTAGCAGAAACTATATTTTTATTATTTGGAAAGCGTTTTATCAACTTAAAATGTACAACTACGTTGAGAAAATCTTTTAGCAAATGTATGCGTTTTTTCCCAACATTTTTGAGTGTTTTTCATTTATCTAATGTCTTACGTAATGTCTAACCTTATACAGGGTTTGTAGGAAAGTTTTAATTTTTTAAACAATGTTTTAAAAACTCTCATAAATATTAAAACTGTATTATTCTCGTGGGTAAAAAAAAAAGTGAATTATTATTGATTAAATGACCGATTTTGATGAAATCATGGGGTTTTATTAGGTTTATAGAATTTGGGCTATATTAAATCAGTCTAGAGAGATACTATTAATTATTAAGGCTTTTGGCAAGTGGATTTTTTTCAGAAAAGTCAAATCTGCCTTTAGACCTTTCAATTTATCTTGTTCTGAAAAGGATATCTTTCAAATGACGGCCGTTGGTATCGGTACTTCCTGCCAAAGTCGATTTTCTCAAATCCTAACATTGATCAAGTCTCCTGTGGGCTATAGATATAAGGAATATTGCTTTCAAAGCCACTGCGCTGTTATATGGATCTTTAGTATACTTTGGTTTGAATTAAATAATAGGAGAGTGGAGTGACAAATAATTTGGTGATCGTCTGCTGGATTCAAAATTCATAGAATTCTAGTTAATCTGTGAACTGAATACTTCACTCGGTTAAAATGGCCACCATGAGCCTTCGGGTGATCCAACATTAAAATCGGAAAAGGTGTTCGATAGTTATCGTGAAACGAATAGATTGACAATCAGACGACGTTTGAAAAAGACCTAACATCTTTGGGACAACCACAAATCGAGGATCGATATTAAACACTGCTCTTTCAAGGAATATAAAGTTTTTGCAACTAAAATTAATGTTTCACAAATCTCCCAAACTGGGATGCCCGCTCTGAAGTAATGCGAAACTGGTTCCGAGGCATAATCTTTTTTTAAAAAATAAAGTAGACTTGTCTACGTGAAGCTATATATTTCTAACAAGTCCGCAGTGTACCCTGTACAAATTTGTCATGCTGCCTCTGTATACTAATTTATTGAATAATTCATGAAGATAATGTTAAAGCACACATGATATTTTCTGTGTCATGGCGGCACGTGGACCGTACGATTTGAGGATCTATTGTACCGAACATACACAGAAAGTTGCCCCTTCTCTTACCTAAGGGTTTCGTAATTCGGAAGATCTATCTTGAGAACAATTTTAATGTTCGGGAAAATATAAGAAGATACTCTTTGCCTGGAAGTAATGCGCAAGCGGTTCCTGGGCCCTTGGCGTATTCAGAATAGGACGGCTCTGTGGGGGAGGTCGGAGAATTGGAGCTGCAAGAGTTCATAGGTACGGTACGTTGGCGCATCCTGGTACAAATAAATCCCACACATCCCGAGTTTTCAGCATTAAGCAGTACAGGAGGCTATATTCTGACGACCGACCGTGTCCTTCGTCAGAAGTTACTCTCGGGTTATAACTTTCGGTTTTTGGGGTTCCATTCTCATCGATATTTTGTGCTTTCTTTTGCCGAACAATTCGGACAAACAAACAGACCTAAAACCATCAAATTTTCACTTTGCGCAAGATCACATAGATCTGATAACTATAGATCTCACTCAATTAAAATGGCCACCATGGGGTCCTAGGTGCCCTAATAGGTACCAAAACTAATCTGAAAATTCAATCAACATAATATTCATCCTTAGTAGGGATTCCCTACCAAGTTTAAGCGAAATCTGCTTATTAGGTGTTCGAGAGCTATCGCGGTACAAACGCACAAAGCCAAATCGTGGATGGTTCGATCAATAAATTAAAATATGGGTACTTTTAAACACATTTCTATTTCTCTAACTAGTAGTTCTGAGAACTGCATACCTTCAGTAAGGCCCATAAGAAGTTCTCATTCTGAGAATCTATCGCTCATCCCGGATTAGTCTTTTTAAATGAGCCACCATTTCATACTGGCACACTAATGCTAATGTGCACCTATCTGAGAGCACACTCATCATATGTAAGTTTTATAAACGAGCCACCATTTCATACTGGCACACTAATGCTAATGTGCACCTATCTGAGAGCACACTCATCATATGTAAGTTTTATAAACGAGCCACCATTGCATACTGGCACACTAATGCTAATGTGCAC
>CM022879.1:26154776-26173979 GCA_012654025.1 Pachypsylla venusta | reverse complement strand
TTTTTCCCTTTACGTGGATGTCAATTGCTAACTTCATGCAAAATTTCAGCGCTCTAGGTATACGGGAAGTGCCCGAAACTTTTGATGATGAGTGAATCAATCAGTATATCCAAAAGTGCAAACTTTGAAATTACCTATCTCCTGCCCGGGTTAATATTAACTTTTGAAGTTTATCCTGTAGTATTGTACTATACTACGGAATGTATGTTCAAAATTTCCCTATAGAACTGGATATCTGACGGTGTGAAAAACCTGGTGAATTGCTTCGTGTAAAGATACACTGGTGCTTTCCGGAACTTGGCCTGGCGCACTGCCGTGCGCTCAGATATTTACTCGAACGATGGAGGTCTTGTTTTAACTCCGTGATTTTTCTTAAAACGTCTGGTGGTCTTTTTGTTTCACGATAACTCCCAAACGCCTTGTCCGATTTTAATGAAACTTGGTCGGCGCATGGAAGTCGGTGGGGCCGAGGTATTATGGTGGTCATTTTTACTGAGGGAGATCTACAGTTTACAAAACTATTAGTGCAGGCCTAGAAACTGATGACGTTAGATTATGTAGTCGCCTGATGTATTGCTTCCTCAGTATATTACTCAGGAAGAGCACAAGGAAGCAAAGACATTAGTGAACTCTACTCTCTTTTGACTCCCATATACATCCCGAAATGCACTTGTGTATGTATGTTACGCGTTACGGGCCACAATCCGATTTTGACGAACTTTGTTATACATGTTTAGGGTATGAAGGAATTTTGCTGTATAGTTTTTGGGGACACTGCCCCCGGGGGACCCAATATTGTGTTCTTTGAAAATGAGTTTTATCTTTTTAGCGGTTTGTTGCAGAAACGCAAAATTTTGATATGTGATGGCTGGTGTTAAGGGCTTTTCGATTTTGAACATTGTGCACGCCCTCCCCCCGGGGGNCCCCCCCCGATTTTGTTTTTTGAAAATGATTTTTATCTTTTTAGCGGTTTGTTGTAGAATCGTAAAATTTTGATATGTGATAGCTGGTGTTAAGGGCTTTTCGATTTTGAAAATTTTGTTCGCCCTCCTCCCCGGGGGGGGCCCCAATATTTTGTTTTTTGAAAATGATTTTTCTCTTTTTAGTGGTTTGTTATAGAAACGTAAATTTTGATATTAGATGGCTGGTGTTAAGGGCTTTTCGATTTTGAAAAATTTGGGAGTCCTCCCGCCCGGGGGGGAGGGCCTCAATTTTTTTTTATATTTATTTTCCTATTAATGACAACAACACTAACGTGAACACCTGATCAAATTGATCCGCTAGTAATTTAACGATTTAACCCACATATGTACGAGTACATATATAGCAAATTTAATGTTAATGGAAGATGTATATAATAAAAGGAACAAATACATTCAATTAGTCTAATTGAAATACAGCGATGGCATTTTTCTCAAAATTATATAAAAGGAATGGAAAGAAAACAAATTTGAGAAATTACAACGAAGATTAAACTTGGAAATGAACACATTATACAAAAAGCTCAGACAAAGGGAAGTGATACAATAAAATTAATTAAATTAAAGTCAGCGCCAGTATCTGATTAAACACAAAAGAAAAGTTTGCTGTTTCGAGCAGAATTTACGAAATTAGAGAAAGTTTCGTTTGAGTGAGCAACACTTTTGTGTAATCATCATCAATCCGATAGCAGATTTAGTTAACCAGGTGAATGGTAAGACCAAAGCTCTACGTATGTTGATGTTTGCTGTTAAAGTTTTCAATTGTCATCAAAAATCAATCCTTGCAGGCGTGGGGGCTCCCAAGAACCTTTACGATCACTGCAATGTATTGCGGATGTACAAATGCACATTTATGTCACAGTAACACAATCATAATAATTTTTCAGAGTGATGGATGTTACCAGGCCCGACGAGAGGGAATTTCCCCAGGCCCGGGATTTCCTAAGAGACCACCCGGTGAGGAAATTATCATAATGAAATTTTTCAAGTTTCTTCGTTTCAAGTTTTTCTTAAACAGTAACATCTCAAAATCGAATTATGTGTTGCCAAGAAGAAGCGTGCACGCCTTTTCACATCAACTACGTGAATTGCCTATTTTTACTGCCCATACGGTGATTTTAGAATAAGAATGATAGAGGGGCTCGTAAATTTTTCCCACCCGGATCGAATTTTCTGCCTACGGCCCTGGATGTCACTCTCATGTAACGTATCTATCTATTTTCATTAGGGAAGTTTACAGAAGCGGATGCAGGGGTGGGCGATTGGAGACCTATATCCGCCCCTGTTAAGTTATATAGGAATTCATAATTGGATTAAAAGGAAATTCCTAGGAGAGAAAATGTTTCTGGAATTAATGAAGAGCATTATTTTAGTATAAATGGTACGAAATATTCCTTTGGGGATATCGTTGGAAAGTGTCTGAGTCTATAATGGACAAAACATTTCTTCACTAGAGCGGCACTTACTCTATTTCTGTAAATTCTGCTCGAAACAGAAAGAAAGCTCTCTTGTAAGATTTCATTCGTATTATGGAAGTAAAATATTGTGGGTAGAAATTCTTTGCTACTGGTGCATCTCTTCACTACGTGATCTCAATCTGATGCACTGGCGAATTTCAATTAAGAAGATAACCTTTAGGTGGGGCCGGGGGGGCGGTCGCCCCGGGCGCAATGATTTGGGGGGCGGCAAAACGATCTTCGCTGTTCCGTAAGATAAAGAAATGATACTAAAAAAAAATCAAGTTTTTCATTCATAGAAAGATTACGCCAACATTGGATCTCAATTTTTGATGAAAAATGAATCTTTCATAATCTCGAAATATTACAAACTTCAATTTTTTTCTCCATCACAATTGAAACTCAAATGTTAACTTTTCTCGCTTTAATCGCTACAAATGTACATATTTTATAATATCCTCGTAATCCAACATTGCAGTAGTTTCATTTTCCATTGAAACAATTGCTAGATTTGTTAATCTACTTTAACTCATGGTTGATCTCAAGTAAGATTTAATCAATTTGAGTTTCAAAACTATCAATAGTATCGATCGTTCTCATACTATATATTCGACCAAGTATTAGCGATTGTTTAGTGATGTACCTACGAATATGTACGTGAATTAATAATGAAATAAAGCATGAAAATTGTTAAAAATAATCTGTTACAGAACTTAAACTACGGAGTTCGCATGATAAGAAACGAGTAAAACGATGGATGGGGGGCGGCGAATCATTCTTTGCCCCGGGCGCTCAATGATCTAGATGCGCCACTGATGAATAAATTATGGGTGCGATGGTATAATGGTAATGTCCGTACATCAAAATTAATTGGAGTAAAAAAATACAAAGCAAAGTCAAAGGACGTGTATTCGTGATGAGTTTTGAAATTCCTATACTATAGGTTACTAGATTTGTGTAATTACTTCAAAATCTCTTCTTCCTAATTCTTCCACGTGTCAAAAAACATTGTTTTGTTTAATTCGCTCTTGAACTTCCCCTATTTATTAAAAATAAGTATCTTTTGACATTGAGTTCTGTTTATTTTCGTTTTCATTGTCAAAAAACATTAAATTATAATATTAACGTTATGAGCAATTGGAATAGGTATACACTTTTTTACGATTAGTAAAATTTGGTCAATGTGAATATACTTGTAAACTTGGTGAATTAAATTTTGATATTTATTTTTTATCAGTTTCTCTGCAAATGAAGTTAGTGATAAGTAGATGAGGTGGGGAACATTTAGTTTCTTTTATTTTTTTATTCACCTATTTGTTTTTCGCAAAAACAATTTCGATATTGAATTTCAGTTATGGCCAGCCTTGAAGAATCTAATAACTTCCAATAAATAGGTGAATAACAAAATTCCATTTTGGTTTATTATTTTAACAGTGAACCTCGAAATTTGATATTTTAGAGCTAGAGATTAGAAATTTGGTATGTTACGCTCCAGATTTTTTTTCGCAGGGGGGTATTTTGCTGACACTTTTTGCTGATCTATTGTTGGCGGTTTCTTGCCGCTTTTTTCACAAATCTAGCAAAAAATGAAAATGGCAAGAGCTGAAGATTCAAATTTGGTGCTTATTCATATCATTTTTCTACATGGAATGCGCAATGAGATTTGGGCTTTTGGTCAAATTTGGATTTGGCCTTGAAATCTTGACATCGCAAATTTCAGCCCATTACAATACTTTCTTCTTCCTTAATAGGTAGATAAGAAAAGTTGTGAGATGGATGTTTTTCGCTATCAGTTTCGGAATGATGTTATTTTAAATATGCAGAAGTATTGAGCTGATAAATTTATTTTAATATCTAAGGTTTTTTGTACCATTCAAAATAATAGAATATTGTCGACACATTACATTTTTGTTGAATATTACTTATTGAGCACACCCAAGTTTACAAGAAACTAATTTTATTTTCAATTTTATGTTTTTTAAAGGTCATGGAAAAAAGAGATGGTTTGATTAGAAAAAAGTTAATTTTTATTTCAAATTGTTATAAGGTGATCTGCTAACAAAAAATGAGAATTGTGATGTACTTATCGCGACCAGTATTCTGTGATAGAACCAGTTTGAAGGAAATATTGCTAAGCTCCTTACAATCAAAATTATTCTTGAAAACCTTGAGAAATGTCTCGTCAGTGACTACAAAAGGGACTCCACCAAGCGAGAAATATTTGGAAAAATTAGCGACCAATGAAATACAAGAAGACCACCATCAGGAGAAGATTGTGCAACAACTGGACAAGGTGTATCATAGTATACAGAATTACACGCCCAAAACGAAAAGTTTATTAAGCTTCTTTCAAGAAAAAACAAAGCAACCGAAAGGTTTGTATATTTATGGGGCAGTTGGTGGAGGAAAAACAATGCTCATGGATATCTTCTACAATTCGTGTGAAACCGAAAGAAAACAGCGTGTTCATTTTAATAAATTCATGTTGGACGTTCACGCGAAAATACACGAAGTAAAAAAAATACTTGCCCGAGATAAAGCGAAATCATACGATCCTATTCCACCTGTTGCAAATGAAATTCTATCTAAAACTTGGTTAATTTGTTTTGATGAATTTCAAGTGACGGATATTGCCGACGCTATGATATTGAAAAGATTATTTACAGAACTATTTCAACTTGGTGTCGTCGTCATTGCCACGAGTAATCGAGCGCCTGAAGATTTGTATAAAAATGGTCTCCAAAGAGCAAACTTTGTTCCTTTTATAGATGTACTTAAAAACTACTGTGATGTAATTAGTTTAAGTTCCAACATAGATTATAGGTCGATAAAATCGAATTCGGAAGGCTCAGACACGAAAACTTTTTTTGTGAAAAATTCGGCCAACGACAAAAAAGTGAGTGTATTATTTAAATTATTGAGTGCACAAGAGAATGACATTGTTCGGCCTCGTGTCATAACAATTCTTGGCAGAAATGTTACGTTTAAACAGACGTGTGGGCAAATATTAGAATCCACTTTTGACGAATTGTGTTCGAGAGATTTAGGTTCCAGTGACTATTTGCATATTTGTCAAATATTCCATACGGTCATAATTCGTAATGTTCCTCAACTCAATGTCAAACTACGTTCTCAGTCACGTCGCTTCATTACACTGATTGACGCATTATACGATAACAATATTAGACTCATAGTTACAAGTGAAGTTCCTCTTGACAAACTGTTCTCTAATGAAAAAGCAGTTGACACGCATAGTGACGAGCATAGAATACTCATGGATGATCTCAATATTAGAGCAAATGACCAATCAGATGCAAATCTAAAAGCAAACATCTTCACTGGAGAAGAGGAAATGTTTGCTTTTGATAGAACAGTATCCAGAATTAATGAAATGCAGACTAAGGAGTACTGGAATAAAGCCAAAAGTTGAAACATATTTGAAAATAGTAATTATTTTAGTAAATTGTTATTGTTATGATTATAATTTAATTCCATTTTATTTATTCTTGAGCTGTTGAACTTAGAGATGAAAGACAAGATGTCATGGAATTTCACGTATTCTGCCAAAATAATTTTATACTTTCAATCATTCACCTTATACTTTCCTAAGTCTTAAGGCAGGCCCAATGACAGAGAGGAGGAAACAAAGATCTGACGCGGACCCGGATTCTATTAATTCTTTTGCTTCAACTAAAGCACGCAGATCTCTTGAGTAAAGTAAGATGTTATAGACTTGAATGTTATATGCGTCAGGACAGGTTATTCTGATGTAAATTTGAAATGTAACTTTTAGCTAATTTACTTTCAGACTTCGGTTTTCTATTGGTAAAATTCAAATTCAGACAGAGGAATCTGAATTTTAACAAGGTTTTTTTATTTAATTTGGCTTAACGTCTCTTTAACATCTATTGGTCATTCAAGACGGGGGTTTTACCCTCCATTCATAGCCAACATCACGAGGGCGAGACATTAATCTGTTATAAGAAGCTGAATGTTAGTTTTACTGCTAAGAGATGGTAAATATTTAGATTACGATTTTAAGACGTAAATATACCTTTAATTTGACATTACATTATCACGGATTTTTTTTTTTTTTTACTTCACTAACTTATAACACATAAAGGACCGAGGCAAATATGGAATTTTACTCCATGGTACCAGCTATTTTGTTTCAAAATTTTAATTTTTAATACTGAGTCTTTTATATCAAAAATGCTATTTCTAAAGCCTTATCTTCAAAAATATACACAGAAAATGTTAAAATATTTCAACTTAAGGTTCCCCCGCCTGGTACTTGTATTGCTATAAACACTAAACACATCCGACATTATTTAAGATCATTAATCTGTTATAACCCCAGTTTTTAGCCAGCGTCTATGACACGTTGAATACACCAGTTCCTGTTATATAGCTGAAGTTAAGCAACGTCCAGCGAGGTTGTATCATGTAGTATTCACTTGCGTTCGCGCCCTCCCGATGCTGGTTATTTTTCTGGCCCAACCCAGGCTGGATGAAGTCAATGTGCGTAGCTGGTTTGCAAATTTCCAGCGAATGGAGGGTAAAATTCCCGTCTCAAATGACAAAAAGATGTTAAAGAGACGTTAAGCCAAAAAAAAAACAAGATATTTATATAATGTAATATAATGTTTGTTTTTAGAAAATCAAATCATTTGAACCAATCAAAAATGTGTATTTATATAATTAAACAATTTTCTCGAAGAGAATTCGTGTTCACACGTGTGAACATCGGTCCCCCGGAGTAACTCATGATCCATTATGTGTTAAAACACGGTGTGATCCCTCCCTTCATAGAAAGTATAATTACTTATTACTGTTGTCTTAGCACAAAAACAGGTTGTTTGTAAACTTTGCAATATATTTTGACATTTCTGTGAATTCTTTTCTCAGAAAGTTAGTCTCTTCATAAATAATTTTGGATGATTGAATGCTTCTATAGAAAATGAGAAGAACTTTGAATTAGTCAGAATTAATTCAATATTTTAATTAAATTAGATTTCTTTTCTGTTTTGTTTCCTTTGAAAACTTTCAATGAAATACATTGTTATTTCTTCTCTTTTCATAATAATTAGTATCTTCTATCTAGGTTTTCTTTTCTATCTTTTAGTTCCATTAGTTTTCAGATAAATAGAGATTTTTTTCTGTCGCCATTATCTTCGAAATGAAATATATTTTTATAAATATACAGTATATGATATACCAATATTTATAAGATTCAACTGAACCTAAAAAAAATCAAAATATTTTTGGAGCATAAGCATAATAAGATTATTTCTATGTCTCGACAGTCACCGATTTTGATTATTTTTGTTATATAGGTTCCGTTTGGGGTCTAATTGTGCCTAGGAAAATTTGAGTGCAAACAAATATACCGTTGGCGGTTTTTGTCGCTTTTTAACGGTTTTCACTTATCTTCTCTAAAAAGAGAATGGTAGGAGGTAGAGAGTTTAAATTTGGTATATATGTCACATTTTGGGTCTCAGTAAGCTTAGAAAATTTCGGGTGCAATCAAATTTACCGCTGGCTATTTTTACCGTTTTTCAGCGGTTTTTATTAACCTTTCAGAGACTTGAAATTTGGTATGTATGTCAAATTTAGGGTCAAATTATGTACCAGAACTATGGGGAGGGGCGGATAAAATAATAAACCCAAGAGCAGGCCCGTTCAGAGGGGCCCTGGTCCAGAGGATTTTTTTTTTCACTGATAATAAAATATTGAATTAAAACAAAAAAAAATTACCACAAAAATTACAAATAATGTCAATTATGTGCCTAATAGCCAGCGTCTATGGCATGTTGATTACTATAGTTCCCGTTAGATAACTGAAGTTAAGCAAGGTTTTACCAGGTGCATGTCCACGTGGGTTTGCACCCTCGTGATGCTGGCTATATTTTTTCGGGCCAACCCAGGCTGGGTGAGGTTCTATGTTAACTATTAGTTTAAATAATTAAATACATTAACGATTTCTTTTAGAAAAGTCACTAGTCAGCTTTTTTAAAACAGCACATTGAAACCTGCGATTTTTTTGAGCTTAAAAAAATATTCAAAGCCTTTTGTACGTGAACTGGTTCAATTCTCGTGCGGGGAGTAGCGTTAGGAAAAATTGGGGGGCTCCCCTTCAAGTTTTTTCGGTGCCCTCCGAAAAGAGTGCAAAATATAATCTATGAAAGTTAGAGAATAGGAGGCCTTCAAAGGGGTTCATTACATTCTAGAATATTTTCTACACATATGATAATACTTTATGATAATACTTTTTATATCTAGATATAATTTTAACCGAAATCGGGGCCTCGCAACGGTAAGCATGCAGGTTTTTTTATTTGCGTTAAGTGGCTTCTGCCTCTCCTCAAACGTTCTCACCTAATCAACTTCGCCGTTTTCTTGACTGTAGCTGGAAAGGTTGACTATTAATAATTTCTAAATAAATCTTTAAGAGAGGCAGAAACTATTAAATAAACAATTTAATAGTTTTGACTTCTATAAACTTTGATAACTGTGATACCGTAGAAAAATCTATTTAATAAACTTAAAAAGGAAAAAAAGTTTTTAAACAGTGAGTTTAATTTTTTGCTTAACCCAAGAAGCCCTTTAAAGAACGCAGTTTTTTATTTATTGTGTTGATCTCATATTCTCATAATAATATTCTTGACGTACCTGATGAATAGTTTTAATTAATAATTAATTGATTCAAGTACCAAATATTCACTTTTTTCTCTTACTGATGATATAACATTAGAAAAATGAGTTCTAAATCGGAGAAATCAAGGGCCCAGAAGAGAAAAGATAAAGAAGGACGAGAGAGAATAAAAGGGGGAACACTTTCTCTTGATTCTTTTTTGAGACCTTTGCCCAGCAGTCCCAGCACTTCACGAAATGCTGCCGAACAGGTGGCAGGTGGGCAAGCGCAAAATAAAAGGGGGGCCCGGAGCAGGTTTTTGTCCCCGGGCCCGGGAAATCTCTGAACGGTTGCCCAAGAGTCACATTGGCAGAGTTTCTATCAGAGTAATGAAAATTGCCTTTTGATTGAATGAAAGTTAAATATAATTCCATCAAAAATTGATAACTTTTTATGCTCAAGTGGGAACGCGTATTCTGTAAGTTAGAAATTTTTAGAAAGCTTTTTAATAAGAACGAATTAGCCACGTGCAAAAACTTATCAAATCAATTATTATGGATTTCTGCTCTAAAATAGTATCTCTGAGTAATACAGACGAGTTTTGAATGGAAAGTTGTAGTTTTTGTATACAGAGGGTGTTCCTCGTTCAATGTTCAATTAAAGGTCAGTAAAAAATGATTTTCTCTTGAAAACTATTGAAATATTTCTATTGCTTTAATTTTTATTTTAGACTAGTTAGGGTAGTATTATAACAAATATGCAATGATTCCATCATTTTCCTTACTTTTGAGAAGAAAAAAATAGATTCGCAAAATTAATAGTACCTTGTATACCGGAAAATGTTCATAACTATTTTGAGGGCCCAGGCTTAAGAGTTTTGGCGTATCCCCTCCTTAAGAATTTTGGCGTATCCCTTCTTTTTTTTTCGATGTCTCTTACCATCTTACATCTATCGTTACATTGGGTTTTATTTTTGAAGATATCTATGAATTATATATAGAAGAATCCATTGTGGCTAATGGCAGTCACAGGTCGGCTTTTATATGTTCCTGCTTTTTTTTAAAAAAAAAAAAAAAAATTTCAATAATAAACAATTCTGAATAAATTTTGTATTTCGCTGATTCACACTGAAAAAATTATTCCTAGAAACTCTACCTTTTTTTCATTAAAATCTGTCCTTAAATCTTTAAGCATATCAATTTAATTATAAATCCATTTGAATTAAAAGTTGAGAAATGTTAATATTAATATTATTGATACCCTGATAAATAATTTGAAGTGTATTCTAAATAGTACAACTCCTTAAATTCTACTGATGCGTTTTTCTGGATGATCCGACTTAGGATGTAATGCCATTGCTTTTAATATAAGGAGTTTTTCGAAGTGCAGCGTCGAATTTCCACTTTCAATACCTAGGTTGTCCTCGTCCACTAACACCTATACGTTCAGCGAATATCAGTGCAACCCAGTATAAATTTTATATTGCTCACTGCTGTTGGTACCCGTCCATTACCTGTAAATTGAAATCTTTGTCAGCTATTATTAAAATGAAGGAACTTTTTAAACTTTTTTTTCAAATTTCCTGAGGATTATTTAAATAATATCTTCGGCAATGCCCGCCCTTTTGTCTCTTTTGTCTTTCTCCTTTTTCTTCCTTTTTCTTTCTCAATTTTTCTACTTTGTTCTCCTGTTTTTCAATGACGTAAAACAATTTGTTAGATTTTATGATATTAGGTTGCGCTTTACGCTCTGTGTTGTTAAAGTTTTCAACGAAATGCACGCTGTTTTCAAGTCTCTAAAAGATTTTAGTTTAACGTCTCTTTAACATGTAAGGTCAGCTGACCACACTGACCTCACACACCTAAGTTGGGACGGGAATAGTCGGAATATTGCGATACTACGTGGTCACCCAATTAGTAAAGCCTCGTTGAACGTTGCATAAATTTAGTGATCTCAAGACGAAATACTCTAGGTTACTTTTTCGAATTTGAAATCAATATTTTTATTTCAATCTGCAATTCTTGCAATTGTAACCCAGATGGAATCAGCCCCAACAAACAGGCGAATGCTGTCGTCGGAACGAAAGGTAGTCGATCTTTGGTAAAAAAAAAAAAAAAAAAAAACTCCATGTGGACTTGGTACGTAGGAACAATCTCCTCTGATCTCCATCCTCAGTTTTAAAACAGCTCGTTTGTTTAATACTAGATACAATGTAGATAGAAAAGTTGGCATTAGCTGTAGTACGTTATGACATAGAACCTTATTTTAGCCAACGATCATACTATCCGACCATCTAAGTTAAATAACGTTGATCGTGTTTTGTACTCGGATTAGACTCTGCTCGTGCAAGCAATGTGTTATTAGCAGTTTGGTGGTTTACTCATCAGCAAAGGATGCTGTGAGAATAATTTATATCTTATGCTATACCTATCTATATTGTATGATTATGATATATCTAGGTTACAGGAGCGGATCCACGGAAGTGAACTGGGGGAAAGCTCCCCCCCCCCAAAGTTCTTGTAAAAGCAAATCGTATGAATATCAAATTTTCAATCAATTTTTATCTGCAATACAAAATATATCACGGCCGAGTTTAGATGAAAATATCTTTTCGCTTGTAGAATTCACCTTGCTGTTGGAATATTATGACATTTTTTGACACATTATTACCAATAAATGCATTTTATTTCCTTAGCCCCCCCCCCTAAAATTTTACCCTGGATCCGCCCTGCTAGGTTGTTTACAATCTAATCAGTCCCGTCGGAATAAGTAAGTGTTCTAGTTTCTAGTTAACCTTATTAAAGGAACAGAGGTTTAAAGAAAAAGTGTCGAGTTAAAACTAGACTTCACTTCGTTTAGTCAAAATGGGAAGGGAGGCTATATCGTCATAAATCTAGTCGTAAACATAGGGCGCTTCCCAAAGATGAGTTGACTAGATTACATGCCCAAATCGACGTTTAGTGATTGGTGGAACAAATTTTCGGGGCAAGTCCACGTCCAGAAACAGGATTCACCTTTATCAGAAAACAATTTCAATACTATCCCGAAGGCGAAAATGGAAAAATAGGACAATATTGATAACTTAATGAAAAATTTACACGCCCGAGGAGAGAATGAATTACATTCAAGTTGCGATAATGAAGGGGTAGCTGTTAATGGAGAAGTTGCTCAATTAACCCTCAAAGTATATCCGGTACCATGCTTTTGTTTCAAATTTTATATGTAAAACGAAAAGGAAGGAAGTTCGACTGATTTTCAAAAAGCTTTTAACGTACAACAATGTTTTACATGGGTTCGTATCAACATACTGAAAGCATGAGGAATCGGATTTTTTTTTACAATAAAAATAGGAAACGCCATTAAGAAATTTCATCCAATTACAGTTCTCCCTTTTGATTTGATTTTTATATTGCTCAAATTTGAAATGAGAGCAGGGACGGATGTAGGGTAAAATTTTAGCGGGGAAACTTAGGAAATAAAATGCATTTAGGGTAATAATGTGTCATTAAAGGATAATGCTCTTTCTATGCATGTAAACAGCAATGTTATACATAAAAATCGATGCGATGTCTGCCCATTTTAGAAAAAATTTCCATCACTTCTTCCGGAGTAATTGATATTTAGACGAGCCAATCCATTTAATCTCTTCTTCGTTTTTTTTAATTTTTTTTTTTTATTTTTTTTTATTTTTACAATTTCAATTTTCACGAAAGTAGCAAAAATGCTTGCAATACCTCCAAAAAATGTCATAATATTCCAACAGCACGGTGAATTCAACAATTTGTTTCACCTATTGCAAGAACTCTTGGGGGGGGGGGCTCTTCCCCAGTTCCCCTCGTGGATCCGCCCCTGAATGAGAGTAAAAGTATCTCAAAACTGGGGGATTTCGAAAGATGTGTTTTATCTTGAGCAACATACATTTAACACATTTTTTTCTTGTTTTCCCGTCATTACCTTCTCTTAAACTACGTCGGCAATTGTGAAGTGTAAAAAAACATTTCCATTATAAGGAAATACTTTTTGTACTTACTCGTACCTTTGGCTTACGGGAAGTACAACGTCTCAATATCCGCTGTATCTTTGTATGCCATCGAGGGAACACGGAGACCATCAGTGGACTGACTCTTTCATTCATATCCAGCGGTTAGGTTATTTATATTATTTTTTTGGCTTTCACACTTAAGTTTTTTTTTTTTTTATTTGGCTTAACGTCTTTTTAAAATCTATTGATCATTCGAGACGGGGGTTTTACCCTTCAATCGCTGCAAACTTGCAAACCAGCTACCCACATTGACCTCCCCAGCCTGGGTTGGGCCGGAAAAATAGCCAGCATCACGAAGCCGCAAACCCTTGTGCACCCCCACATGGTACAACCTTGCTGGATGTTGCGTAACTTCAGTGATCGAACAGGAACTGGTGTATTCAACATCTCATAGACGCTGGCTCTACTTAAGTTTGAATACAAAGAAATTTCAAATAATGATTGTCATTATTCGTTATTTATACTGTCCGAATAAGACTAAAGAATCCAGCAGTATTTGCACCAGCAGTGTTTTTGGCTGCTATTTTTATGTGGTAAATATCTCAAATTCATAAGGATAAATTCTATTATTTGGCTAAGTTTGAACCCGGGCCTTATTGATTACCAGTCAGAGCTTTTACCACCGGGCGACCAATCCATATGAAATCTGAAAATTTACGCCTAAATGTCCGCCCCTTAAGGGCTACGTTTTTGGATAAAACCACACAATGACCCAAGCCCCGTGATCAGAAAACCCTCATAAATATCAAAATTTCTGCCATAACTAAATAAAAAGTGCCCATCACGGCGTACGGTGCCGGCGGCCAAATTTTTTTTTTTATTCGATTTTTGGATTCTACGTACCTTGAAACGTATATCAAATTTTGAGGGGTGGCAATTTTTTTTTTTTTTTCGTGACGATTCCAAAGGTTTATTATTGAAAATAATAAACCAAAATATGACTACATAGTACTGAGGTCTGTTGGTTTCTCTCTGCCAAATTTTAAAAATGGTTGAGGTTTAGGTTATGGCGAGGAAGCTTTTTACAACTAAAGACAATTTTTTAGTTTTTTTAAGAAAAAAATAAAATCCTGGAAAATAAATTGAAGCAAAGAAAATTAATGGTTGAAATTGTTGAACGATAGAAGTTCGCAGTGCGTATCAGAAATTAAATTTAATTTAATAGATGGAAAATTATTCAATTTAATAAATGGAAGATAGAGAATAATATACAGGGTGCCGTGACAAAAAATATAAACATGAGTGTAGTCGTCATAGACACGTGTGAGATAGAGTCAACATCCAAGATACAGTAGTCTTGGGTTGATCCTTATCACTTTTCTCATCCTTAAATAGGAAAGTATCTATTGAAATGAGCTTAAATTTTTGATATCGAGTTTTCAATGCCAAAACACATTTTGAGGTCTCCTGAGACCAAAACTAGAGTTTCAGCCTTTTGTTGATTTTTGTGTTTGTCTGAGAACCAGATATCTCGTGAACGATCGGTGCTAGAGAATGGTATTTATGGTAATTTTATACCCAGGAGCCCAGAACGTACGACAAATCTTTGGTTTAAATACAATATACTGTTGCAGTATTTGTTAAATAAAGGAAGCTCCTGCTTTTATGAGTATCCCGATATTACTTTTTATAGCCACAAAACAGTGTGCAAAATTATACAATTTCCTTGCCACACTAGGTACCATCTTGCATATTGCTAAATGTTCGTATGGGAGGTGTGTGGGTGTGAGGTACTTTACATTTATTCTATTGAAAATTTCAAACAGTTTCATAAAAAGTAATTTACTTTTCTACTGCCCCATTTTCTTTGCGAAGTTTCCCGACTTTTAGCTTTGCTTGCCAAGTATGACTAAGATGCATTTTTTTGGCACCATTTTTTTTTTTTTTTTAATTTTCCTTTTAGTTTTTCTTTTCTTTCTTTCTTTCTTTCTTATATAAAACGTAGATAATTACTGTTTAAGATATTTTTACAGTCATTAATTTTCCTGTTGAACTGTTTCTCATTTTGGTTTTTTAACAAAGCAAAAGAAAGGACAAACTTGAAATTTAATTTATTCTCTCTCAAGGTTGTTTCTCACCTAATGGGTTCTTTCAATTCCCAGTGGCTTGTTTAAATTCTCGACATTTTCACGGCTCTGAAATTTTAATTCAAAATACCAGACTGTTATGTAGGTATTGTAGGTACCTATTTCCGCGCAGATCAAGGGGCGATTTTTTTTCGTGTGGGTCATTTAGAAGGTTTATTGTATTATTAATGGTTATTTA
Source organism: Pachypsylla venusta (assembly GCA_012654025.1). Classification (NCBI taxonomy): domain Eukaryota; kingdom Metazoa; phylum Arthropoda; class Insecta; order Hemiptera; family Aphalaridae; genus Pachypsylla; species Pachypsylla venusta. The sequence goes on along the minus strand of CM022879.1, from coordinate 26,158,601 downwards.
AAATATTAAATTAAAATTTAGGTACATAGCGATAACACCTAATACTGATTTTTGATATTAAATTTATTGACATTAACTCTACAATTTGGGATCTGTTTTTTTTTTTTTTTTTTTTTTTTTTTTNAATGTTTTTTTTTTTTTTGTTTTTTTTTTTCAAGTGTTGCACTTGTCTTCAGTTCAAAGGGGTAGGGTGGATCAAACTTTTCTCTTAGAGTTAGTGAAAGAAAAGCATACGCTTAGGGTGGATGCCTTAATGAAGTCAATTGAACTATCTCCGTACAAATTAGCTTCTACTCTACCAGCTAATTGTACCAAAGAACAATGGTGGTATTATTGTTCCCCTTCTTCAAATGAACGCTAGAGGTTTTTTTTGTATCAGTTCCTGACGCTCGGATTGGTTTAATAAGTTCCAAAAGTACCTTTCCGAGAATCCAGCGTTTTCTAATTAAATCTTAAGCCTCAAATTTTAAGGGAGAACATATTCTTTTCGTTGTCTTTTGAATCAACAAATAACCAAAAGGAGCCTAAATAAAGGGCTTAATATAGAAATCTCTCATACCATAGTTTGTTCCAAAACATACTCGTAAGCAATTTATTTGTTTAATTTTTCTTTCCACTTTTCATAATAATGTCTATCTCTATTGTGTTGCCAATTCGTAATGTTTGAAAACAAAATAATAAAAAAAAGATGTTCTCAAAGATAAAAAATAATTAAATGTTTTTAAATTTTCATTTCATACAGTGTTTCTAAAAAAAAAAAAATCAATGTCTTAAGAACGGGATCAATGTCTTAAGAACGGTTTCATATCTGAAAAAACGATAAAACGTATTTTATTTCAGGTAACGCCACGAGGAATCGAATTTGAAATCTTAAATAGATGTAAGGATTCCTATAATTCTGTGTTTATTACAGCAGGTTCTAATTGATAATTCTGGCAATTGTTTGAATAAGTTTTTAAGGAATATTTAATTTTTGACATAAGGAATTTTTTAACCCTAGGTCTAGGGTTAAAATATTTTTTTTTTTTTTTTGAAAAGCAAAAGAAAAATAAATTATTCGGTTTTGGAAAGAAGCTGGAGTTAAGTTGAAGATTGGGTTTTAAACTATTTTTACTTTTAACTCTGCGCCTGTGAGAGATCAAAGTCTTAAATTAGGGTAATATTACTTTAATAAATTGAAGTGTCTTCCGAATTATGTTATCAATTTGAAAAGAAGAGAGTCATTTGTCCGACCCTGAGTAAAGCTGTATCGAGCACGATTTCAAAGTTCGAAAACGCTTTTACTTCGAAAAAAAGACCCTTTCTCTGTAATAAACTCAACTTCAACTTGACGATCTTTATGATCGCAAATAAATCTCAAATTTAATTTTCAAAAGGATATTACAACATTGAATCCACTGGGGTATACCCCGAACTTTCCCAAAAATTGGAAAGCACTATTATAAGAAAAAAAAATCCTCTTTTGGAATAAAGAAATACGTGATGTGACAGATTTTTTTTTTTTTTNTTTTGCAGACACCTTGTATGCCATTATTTTCTAGTGTAGATCTGCACATTAAAAAATAATGATCCACATTTAAAAATCTCACTTCTCGTTTAAAGGGGTTTTCTGTATGCTGTAGTTGGAAGTCAAAGGAAAATTTCCTTGAAAGCATTTGATCTACAAATAGCTTATAGCTTTTGTAAAATGAGATAATGTCAAAAGCTTTCAGATATTACAATACGTGTCGGTAATATTACAATATTTTCATATCTATGAAGATTTGAAGATTATAGATATACTCAGTGCTTTCCCCAAAGGCTATGATAATATTATACGAGTGAATGAGTTACGTATATCGGCCCCAAATGTCTAAGTTTACTGTCATTATATATTCGGGAAATACTTTCAATTTTGGAATCCTCCTGTTAGTACCACACGGGCTTTGCAACAGGGGAACCGGCCGGGTGTGAAATATTTCGACTTATTGATTTTGGGGTCCACTCAGTCTCGATAGGACGATCGAGTTCCTACTTTGGTGTCTGTAGCGAACATCAGCGGCATTACCAGAGGAAAAATATTTGGTTTGGTAGAAGATTTAAGATATTATTAGTGCGCGAGGCTCTTAGTAATGCTGTTATACCCACTAAATTTTTATCCATACTTTAGCTGTTCGGTTATTCTGTGGCGCACTAATGAACTTTTTATTTTTCCGATTCGATCCTCAGTCAGTTGCTCAAAATTTCTCGGATTTGTCTCAAAGGGAATATTTAGAGTTTCATAAGGAAAATTTAGAGCCTGGTATTTCCTCTTAGTCCAAGATCGAGTTTACCAAATTTTGGTATTCCTGTGGGACTCTTGGATTAGTCTATGTTTTAACTCTTAGATTTGCCAATTTGCATTTTTGTTTCTCGAAGTTTTAGATTTTCGTACTGCAAAATGTTGGATGCAAATAAGTTTAAACACGGTGTAGTTAAAATAAAGATCTCACTTCGTTCAGTCAATAATGGTTATGATTAATTAAAAGTTCAAAGCAAATGGTAGTTCCAAAACCAACTGTTTTCCTCATTTCTAGATTCAGGTTTGGAAAAGTGGTAGAATCAGGTTGATATAAGGTTTCCGCAACCTCAAATCAAATCTCATTATTTATTTTGAAAAAGGGAGAACAAATTCACATTTACATTACACAACAACTTTACAAAGAAGGGGAGATTTAAGAAAATTCAGACATGAAACCATTTTGAAAGTTTCACTTAACAGTCTTCCCATCCTTAACGTGCTGATCACGTATCTGATCCATAATAATTTTAATCATACTGCACTATTTGTGCCAAATAAACTTTTATCTATTGAATTATTTGAATGGGGGTAATGTTTCTTTGTAAAATTTTACAAATGTGCTATCATAAGAGAGGAAATTTGAAATTTTAACCCATTTTCGGTTGCACAAACCTCACCAAATGGTGAGGTTTGTTGGTAATAATGTGTTAAAAAATGTCATAATATTCCAACAGCAAGGTGAATTCTACAAGCGAAAAGATATTTTCAACTAAACTCGGCCGTGATATATTAATATGTTGTAATGCAGCGAAAAATTTATTGAACTTTAGATATTTATACGATTTGCCTATTACAAGTACTTTCTGGGGGAACTGTCCCCCCCGTGTATCCACCCCTGTCCACTCACCGGGGAGTTAAACTCCACAGAATCATCTAACAAATACGGAGGAGAGTGAAGAGGATTCATGTCAACGGAAAAAGATGGTCAGCGCAGAATATACCGTATGAAACGCAGATCACCGCATTGACAGATTGGCGACAAGGTTGTCTTAAAAACAAAATCGCAAGTGAGCCTGGTATGGCTAATTCTCATTTACAATCGACTAAATACAAACAGTTATTATGATAGAACAGAGGGGCCCCCGAAAAAGAATTCCGTCAAGGAACCTTTCAAATATTGTGAGTTATCACAAGTAATTTCATATAACTAAAACGGCATTCAGAATCCTAAAAATTCTGTAATACATCACTGATGTAATTTTGGTTTTCAGTCTAATTATGAATATTATAATGTAGACTTTCGACATAAGGATTCCACAGGGCATCAAGATTATTGTCAGAGTCATCATCTGCATTTATATCCACCAGGGATTTCCAGATCTCGGTAAAAAAAAATAGTAAAATACTGGGATTGAAATTTGAAATAAAGGTCTTATAATATTGAACGCGTGCCAGTGAAGATTATATTTTCAAATAAAAAAGAGCCAATTCAAACCTTGAAGTGCAAAAGTAATACTTTATCCATTTAGGCCCTTGAACTGCGGGCTCGCTTGCGCTGGTTTACA
>CM022879.1:26129357-26147009 GCA_012654025.1 Pachypsylla venusta | reverse complement strand
AATATTTTTTTCTATGAAAAATTACATGAAGGTCCCAGGAGTTAATAGAGTTTGCAAAACTATTAGATTTCTATATTCAATTTATATTAGGGACTACTAACCTGTCTTGACACTGACTGGCAAAATCCTTTACAAAGCCATATTTATCATTTATTTCCTTTGTACAAGAAACTTAAGAGAAAGTAATCTGTAAAATCCCTATTTATTACCTATCAAATCTTGTAAACTTTATTCATGGATATAGCTTCAGATGGAAATTTAGCGATAAAAGCTTTGTAAAGTTTGTACAAGGAGTTTATTAACTGTGCATTCATTTTTAAATTATTGATTAGTTATATGACAGCAAAGACATTGAGCCAGCGTCTATGACACGTTGAATACAACAGTTCCCGTTTGATCACTGAAGGTAATCAACGTCCAGAGAGGTTGTTCCATGTGGTGTCCACGTGGGTTTGCACCCTCGTGATGCTGGCTATTTTCCCCGTGCAACCCAGGCTGGGTGAGGTCAATGTGGATAGCTGGTTTATGAGCAATATATGTTTATCATAGGAAATACTTTGCAAGGTTTTTTTTTTTTTTTTCAATAATGAATCTTTGAAATTGTTAGAAAAAAATTACCCCTCCCCTAAAAAATTGATTTTTTACGCTTCAAGGCATGTATAATCCAAAAATCGAATAAAAGAATCTTTTCGTCCACCGTCCACCATGAATGGCACAATAATTAAAACTTTTCAGTGAACAGACACCACTTCTTTTTAGCCGATGCAGTTTTATACATCTGGCAAACATTGGACACGATGATGCCACCTAATGATGATGTTATATGATGACAATTAAAAAACTTTTGCAGTAAACAGACATATTTATTTAGAACTGCAGTTTCATACATCTAAATAACATCTGATCGGATGATTTCACTTATGAATGAAGTCATCATTAAACAAATTAATGATGAAAATCCTTCTATTTATTCAATATGCACTTTTTAATATAATAATTGGAGTACTTGGTTATACATACATCTACGGTGTGTTCCTAATGTCACCTGCATTTTGAATGGCTCTACCTGGAAACTAAAAACAATTGAGGAGTTCTATTACTCTAGCATTGCACGCGGTGACTCGGGTTCAGTTTGCAGCGGAGTCGGAGTAGTGAGTCCGCTTTACCCGTTCAAGCCATTGATCCTTGCCACAAAATTCCTAGATTTACATTACTAATTTTGGGTTACACCATAAATTAAGATCTAGTTTTTACTTAGCCAACGATCATACCACGTTGAATACACCATTTCCCATCAGATCACTGAAGTTAAGTCGAATGACTTAAAAGCATTCAAAGGAATAAACTAAGCGCAAACAGAAACTCTTTTTGCACTTACCGTTACGTGGGAAATCATTATCAAAGTTCCAGGTTCAAGCGGACTCCATTTTTTTTATTATTATTTATGAACGCGCTCTGTAGATGTGTATAATGCACATAGCAAACATATTAGCATATCAATAATTATAAAACATATTTTTGTTTTTGCATGATTGATTCTTGAACATGATTAACTTGTTGGATTTGTTGTGTATGTTAATAAAAAATAACTGTGTCTATAGGATATACACGAGTAAATACTTAGGTACTTATACAGTTCGTACTGAAATGTTTGGATTGAACTTATGAGACTGTACTTGAGACTATATTATTACAATTTTTATTTAATGAGTTTCGACATCATTTATGCCTCTATACACTATACATATAACATTATAATTAAATTAGATATACATTGTTATTGCTTTAGAAAAGTCTCCCCACCCAAATCTCATCTGGTGATCTGGTCGATCCACTCGAAAAACAGATCGAAAGAAAATCAAAAGCACAGGTATAAAAGTAAGGTGGGGTTGTCATAGTTGCAATAGCTGGTAGAAATACATTAAATAAAATGTTATGTTCGATTAAATTATCCGGTAAAAAAAATACATTAAACAACATGTTTTGTTCCATTTATCTGGTAAAAATACATTAATGAACATGTTTTGTTAACTGGGAAAATACATTAAATAATATGTTTTGTTATCTGATAAAAATAACATTAATGAACATGTTTTGTTAACTGGGAAAATACATTAAATAATATGTTTTGTTATCTGATAAGAATTGCATTAAATAACATGTTTTATTATCTGATAAAAATAACATTAAAGAACATGTTTTGTTAAATTCGATTATGTTGAATAAATGGTTCGACCCAGAGTGTAAATACTTCATTTAGGATTTTCTTTGTTCTTGGAAAGCTTTATGTGGGTTATGTAAAAACTTTTGACTGTAACTACTCTTCTGGGCTTATTTAGTAGATGTCACTTGAAGAGCTTNTTATTTACTTGAAGAGCTTACTTTTCCAAAAAGGGGAAGCCTTATTATGAAAAAAAAAACCTTTTTGCTTAAAGATTATTCATGGAGAAGCATCTACTTGAAGTTAAGGAACGTGAAATATTAAGTTTTACTTCAAACATACATTCATAGACTTTGTTAAATAATAGTGCTTGCACTTTTGTGAAATGCTCTGACCCTATTAACCCTATACAGAATTCAAAAAATAAACTACGAGTCGAAAACACATTTCTCGCCTGTCGATTGACCATTCTCACCCGGAAAAAAAATCGACATCAAGGAACAAATATGAAGTATGCATGTATCTTGTTGTTGTTTTTTTTATCAAAAATATACTATTAACAGTATACTTGTAAGGCACGAATCCCACTATACGTAATGTCTCCGCATCGTACCCAACCCGAAATATGACCTAAATTCATACTAGCCGACAACCGNTTTCCTCAGATTTAGTATTTATAAATACTACTGACTGCCATGTCGATTATAATTTAGACCCGCGATCGTCTCCCCCTAAACTAGAAACCTATATCTGCACCTGCCCTAAAATACTAATTACAAGTAAAATTCCCTCCAAGGGCCTCCAAGTTGCGGACATATTTTTTATTACAACACTACTATTTTCGCAAAAATACATTTAAACCTAGGGATAATAGCTATCAACGTGTTACTTTGAGTGAGTTTCTGATTATGAATCAATGTTTCTCACTGATTCATAATGAGTGAGACACTCATTATGAATCAGTGAGTGAATCGTTGATCTAGAACGTCATATGATAAGCTGTTTTGTGATAAATGATATTTGTAGAATTAGCGCAATGCCATGGAATTTGCCGCAATTATGAGGCCTCAGTGTCCCAAGAGGGCCAAAATCTAATCAACTTAAAAAAAGTTATGCCCCGGAAACACTTTCGCATTACTTCATGACAATTTTGCAGCCATATCATTTCGGAAAATTAAAAAAAAAAAAAAAAAAAAAAAAAAANAAAAAAAAAAAAAAAAAAAAAAAAAAAAAAAAAAATAGCTTCGGCTGGGTTTTGAACCCATAAACCTCCAAATCAAGAGGCCATGGTCTTTAGAAAAAAGTATACATTTTCCTCTGAATCAGACCAAGCGTTACTAGATTTTACTGTGATCGCGCTTAGAGTTATAGAGAAGAACCTATATTTACCGAATACGTTGGCAGTCATTTTGTATACTTACCCTTTTAATTCCAGAAATCTCTATTAAATTTAATTTACCTTCAATGATATTTTTTTTTCTTAACGTCTCTTTAACATCTAAGGTCACTCGAGAAGGGGTTTTATTATTTTTTTTTCTTTCTTTCTTCTGATTTTTTAATTGGCAATATAACTTTTCAATAGACAATTCAGTTATTATTAAGGTGTAATGGGGAAGGTTGGGTTTTTATGAATTATTGAGAAATTTCCTTACAATATGGCAAGTTTCAAGTATGACGGATTTCTGGATGGTGTTAAATTGGGAAGCCATATGCAATTACTTCAGATTTTCCAGTAGTGTTCTGGATGCAACTATTGATATTACTATTGGGACGATGTTGACGGTTCTCAATTTCCAGATTCTTTGTATTTCCATTTTTAGTTCCTCATATTTCAAATATTTTTCTTCCTCACTTTTTTTGATATTTCGGGTTAAGTATGCAGCGATGTCGATGATAGTACCAGTCCTCTTTTCTTTATTTATTAAAATTATATCAGGTCTGTTATGAGCCACTGATTTATCTGTAAGGATCGGTGTGTCCCAATATTATATCGTGTTTTGGGATTCCAGGATTGGTTTAGGGTTGTATTTGTAAAATGGTGTGTTTTCAGTTAATAAACCATACTTGACTATGTCTACCTAGTTAAGCATTATTTGCAACTATGGAGCATCCACCAATAATATGTTCTATGGTTATTTTACCTTCCATTCGCTAGAAACTTTCAAATTATCTACCCATATTGAATATTGACCACTGATTTATGGGTTGGTGTTGGTGAGTTCAATGTGTGTAATGGTTTGTATTTACGTAAAATAGTGTATTGCATGTACCATTGACACTGTCTGGCTAAATTATATCTACCTTTATTTATAAATACAAATTCATTTTTAATTTCCTCTGGTCTAACCATAATGTCTTAAATCACTGTGTCAACTTTCAGAAATGTTCTCTCATTCGTTGTTCAATCGGAAAAACAGAGATTGAAAAAGAGAATAAAAACGTGAATAGTTTGTAAATACAGAGGAGAATATTGATAGGGTTTCAGAAGCAGGTAAACACTTGTGAGCTAAAATTAGAAGTTTGTAAACTTTGGGAAGTATTCAAAAGTTTAGCGAAAGTACCAAAGAGTTTCAATATTTAGTCGCTTTATAGTTAAAATTCAAATTGGATGCTTTAATTTTCTAATAAGTTTTAATGTTTTTCAACATGCTTTACGGTAGAGGCGTTTATAAAGAACGACTGAATGAACTAAGCGAACAAGTTCAGTAAACCAATTGAATGAAGTAGAAATCTATAAAGAATCAAGGGCGTAGCCAGCATCTGGCCTAGGGGGTAGCCACTGATTTATCTGTAAGGATCGGTGTGTCCCAATATAATATCGTGTTTTGGGATTCCAGGATTGGTATATCAGGTTTGTATTTGTAAAATGGTGTGTTTTCATTTAGTAAACCATAATTCAGACCTATTTGTTTGTGGATTATTTTTGCCATTTGATTATGTCTACCTAGATAAGCATTATTTGCAAGTGTGGAGCATCCACCAATAATATGTTCTATGGAGCATCCTCCAATAATACGTTCTATGGTTATTTTACATTCCATTCGCTAGAAACTTCCAAATTATCTACCCACATTGCATATTGACCTCACCCAGCTTGGGTTGGTGAGGTTAATGTGGGTAATGGTTGGTTTGTATTTAGGTAAACTAGTGTATTCCACCTGCCATTGACACTGTTTCGCTAAATTATATCTACCTTTATTTATAAATTCATTTTTAATTTCCTCTGGTCCAACCATAATGTCTTAAATCACTGTGTCAACTTTCTGAAATGTTCTCTCATTCGTTGTTCAATCGGAAAAATAGAGATTGAAAAAAGAGAATAAAAACGTGAATAGTTTGTAAATACCGAGGAGAATATTGATAGGGTTTCAGAAGCAGGTAAACACTTGTGAGCTAAAATTAGAAATTTGTAAACTTTAGAAAGTATTCAAAAGTTTAGCGAAAGTACCAAACAGTTTCAAGATTTAGTAGCTTTATAGTTAAAATTCAAATTGAATGCTTTAATTTTCTAATAAGTTTTAATGTTTTTCAACATCCTTCACGGTAGAGGCGTTTATAAAGAACGACTGAATGAACTAAACGAACAAGTCAGTAAATTAATTGAATGAAGTAGAAATCTAAAAGAATGACTGAATGAACTAAACGTCCTAGTCCAGTAAACCAATTGAATGAACTAGATATCTATAAAGAAAGACTGAATGAACTAAACGAACAAGTCAGTAAACTAATTGAATGAAGTAGACATCTATAAAGAATGACTGAATGAACTAAACGTACTAGTCCAGTAAACCAGTTGAATGAACTAGATATCTATAAAGAAAGACTGAATGAACTAAACGAACAAGTCAGTAAACTAATTAAATAGAGTAGACATCTATAAAGAATGACTGAATGAACTAAACGTACTAGTCCAGTAAACCAATTGAATGAACTAGATATCTATAAAGAAAGACTGAATGAACTAAACGAACAAGTCAGTAAACTAATTGAATGAAGTAGACATCTATAAAGAATGACTGAATGAACTAAACGTACTAGTCCAGTAAACCAATTGAATGAACTAGATATCTATAAAGAACGACTGAATGAACCAAACGAACAAGTCAGTAAACTAATTGAATGAACTAGATATCTATAAAGAACGACTGAATGAACTAAACGAACAAGTCAGTAAACTAATTGAACGAACTAGATATCTATAAAGAACGACTGAATGAACCAAACGAACAAGTCAGTAAACTAATTGAATGAACTAGATATCTATAAAGAACGACTGAATGAACTAAACGAACAAGTCAGTAAACTAATTGAACGAACTAGATATCTATAAAGAACGACTGAATGAACCAAACGAACAAGTCAGTAAACTAATTGAACGAACTAGATATCTATAAAGAACGACTGAATGAACTAAACGAACAAGTCAGTAAACTAATTGAATGAACTAGATATCTATAAAAAACGACTGAATGAACTAAACGAACAAGTCAGTAAAGTACTTGAATGAACTGGATCTCTATAAAGAAAGACTGTAGGAACTAAACGAACAAGTTCAGTAACATGACTGAATCAACTAGAGATGTTTTCAAAACGTGTGAGTAGTTTGAAATTTTAGACTAACTTTTGGTGAATCCATTTTGAGTGATTTGATCCATAGAAGTGAAATGGTGAGAAGATGTATGTATTAATGATAAACTAAGATGTCTTGTGTAACTACCCTTAAAATTGGAAAATGAACAAATGGGACTATAGCTATTTTTATTATTGTATGAGTGTGTAAATACCTGGAATGTTTGCGACTCTGTGTCTGTAATATAGACAGATACGGAAGCAACTCTTTCCTTTACATCAAAGGAAATACGTTTTGCAAGAGTAAATTCTCTGAATTGAAATTCAACCTCTGCTTATACGAGCGGAACTGTGTTGTTTACACTACTTTATAGTAGTTTACACTGTGACCAGCCATTCAGTTCCGCTAACTGGTGTCAATATGTAGGTAATAATGATAAACTAAGAGGCTACCCTTAAAATTGGACAATGAACAAATGGGACTATAGCTATTTTAATTATTGTATGAGTGTGTATGTGTAAATACCTGGACTCTGTGTCTGTAATATAGACACATACGGAACTAACTTTTTCCTTTACATCAAAGGAAATACGTTTTGCAAGAGTAAATTCTCCGAATTGAAATTCAACCTCTGCTTATACGAGCAGAACAAGGCTGTGTTGTTTACACTACTTTATATTAGTTTACACTGTGACCAGCCATTCAGTTCCGCTAACTGGTGTCAATTTCCTCCTTATTTAGTGGTTTCAATTTCCTCCTTATTTAGTGGTGTCAATTTCCTCCTTATTTAGTGGTGTCAATTTCCTCCTTATTTATGGTGTCAATTTCCTCATTATTTACTGGTGTCAATTTCCTCCTTATTTAATGGTGTCAATTTCCTCATTATTTACTGGTGTCCATTTATTTCCCCCTTATTTATACATTCATTTTTTTACTCGTATGTTGTTTCAGGAAAAAACCGCTCTTGTAGTTCCTTGGATTATTGGGTGCATCACTTTTATGGCTCTGGAGGGCATGGCTATGGTGTACTCTAACGTTCTTAGAGATCATATAAACAAGGTGAGATAATTAAACATAGTTGTATTTTTTCAAGAGTTGTAACTTCGGAAAGAATAATAATAGGATGAAAAACTTCATCTCTTTTTGCAAATCATGGTCCTAAAAAGTTTCTGGTTAGGGGGAGCATTAAGGTTGAATTACGGCCATGTCTATCAAAAAATGAAGAGAAGTCCTATACTTAATCACTCCCCTGAAGAAACTCACTCAAGTTACTCACTTACCATTCTTTACTCAAAACTTTAAATTGGTCTTTCAATAATTTCGTTATACCATGCAAAATTTCAAAACTCCACTTAAATCCGTTAAAAAAATATTCAGGTGGTTTCGAACTTTTGGTACACGCAGTATAATTGCCTAGTCTTATAAGGAGTTATACTTTTTCCGCAAAACTTTATGTGGCATGTTTCATTAATTTCCAAAATGTCAACCTGAAATTCATTTCAACAGAAATTTTTCCATCATGCAAACCCCATGAATGGTTTTATGTTCAAAACAAAACAACAATTGTCTCTAAAACTTAAATTGCATTCCATTGCACATTATTGTGCATAGTTTAGTATCTAATATTTACATCCCATTCTGGTGCTTTCATTTCCATATTTCTATTACCTGGGTGTTGACTGTATCCTGGGTTAATTAACAAATTTTATGAATACATCTAATAACAGTCCATACAAAGTTGCATTTCTTATACAAAGGTATAAGTAGTAATCAGTTGAAATTTTGTAACAGTAAACAAAACAAACCTTACAGAAGAAGGAATAAAAAACAATAGAAATCACCAAGTAAAACCTAGCTGGACGTTGCTAAACTTCAGTGATCCTAAGGGAACCGGTGATTTCAAAGTATCTCTAACGCTGGCTAACAATCTATTATATTAGTTACACAGGAAACATGAACCAATCAAATTTGTTATAAATATCCCCGAGGTTTAATCAGCAATGCCTCCTTAGTAATTGAAAATAGAAATGTGTACATATTATTAGATCTATTCAGTTAAAATTGTCACCTTGTGACCCCGGGATGATTGAATGGGTTCTCTAATAAATGTCCCTGCCAAGTTTCCTCAAAATAGGACAAGGCGTTCAAGAGTTATTGTGGAACGAACAGACAAACTGATAAAGAAAGAAAAAATATAATGTTAAAACTATATCGTGAGATCTTGTCTCGCTTTCTACCACTTTTCTCGTAATATTACGAAAGTTTTATTTATGTATTGGATTGCAAAGGTTGAAAAAATCTGTCGTCTTAAAATTCCCTTCGCAAAATGCGGTTTCAAGCATGAAGATAAATCTCAATAGTTTAAAATAGGCCGTACAGAAAACGGCAATCTACAAGTAGAATGTCTGAAGTAAGGTTGTTATTTAGGACAAAGAGTGCTAACTAACCTTTGTCCTACCAACTCAAAGCGAAAAAAAAAAATTATACGTGAAGCTTTAATTTATTTCATAGTATACAAAAATGTTTTCGATTTTTGTAAGGGAAATCATAAAATACTATTATACGGGAACGACCATGCCTCTATGGCGACAAGCTAGAGGCCGTAGCGAAGCACAGGCAAACCCGAACGCCTAGTATTTTATATAAATAAAATATCAAACCTTTTCTTTGAAAAGATTAGACGGAAAAGCTGACAAAAGTAATTGCAAGGAAGTTAGGGAGACAGGAAAATTAAAGTTTTAAGGACTTAAAAAGCTGGACGCAATCTCAACACAATAACCCAACTTTTAATTATCTTTTGTCCTCTGTTCGGTTTAGTAAGAGAAGTAAAAGCACAATGAGAAAATGTGTTGGCAAGACTCATTTGGTATCGTACTACAACCCTCTGCAGCAAAGGGTTGTTGTGATAGAAACTCATATAGACGGATTAGGAGTCAGAATGGAAACTCAATTTGAACCAAAATTATCTTTCTAATTCTGTTGTCCTCACGAGGCCGAGTGCATCCGGAAACATGTAGTGTCACAGCCAAGTTCAAAGCGACGTTACTTAACCTCGGTATTCTTGGGTTAAGTAACGTACAAAGATGAATAGAAAATAGAAGAATTGGTCGGAATAATTTGCGAACTCCTTAACCATGATAAGAAGCGCATTGTGAGCTGAACACACGAAATCAGGTGAAATATGATCAACAACCAAAACATATTTTAAAAAGGGTGCTATTTAGAAAAGAACGTTTTGTCCAAAGCTAAAATAATATATTGTTTTGTACACAAGCCGCGATGTACAAAATCCTCGACATTTTTAATTTGGCTAATAATTTTTAATTTGGCAAGTACGCTCGCATGCGTCCTTGCGGTCATCATCCAAACTACATTGTCGGTCTTTCATCCCTCTTTTCCTTTCCTTAATGAGATTTTTTAAGTGAGTAAGTGATGTGCGGAACGTCAAGTCATCTACTTAAAAAAATCATCAGAGATAACATGTTGTAGGCTTGCACATGCAAAGGCGGATATTCAGATCATTCAGTTTAAGATCAGTGTTAATTCAAACCACACCAAGGTACGTGACTTTTTTCCGGACTTACAGTTCAAAATAATAATCTCACAAATGTGAAATAAATTACATTTAAATTAAATTAAACTTAAACAAATCAGTCCACTACTCCCCGATTATGCTTCCTCCATCTGAGCTATCCATAGTTTGTTCTTATAGGGCTGAATTATACAAAAAAATATTTAAAGGTGGTTTATTTTATCTTGGAAATTGTTTGTTTGCTGGGTTCGGATTAAGATTATATCCTTTAATATTTACGTCGAAAATTCTTCCTTTAAACTCCACAATCCGTGGGTTTTTTCTTTCGATTTTTTTCGTGCATTGATAATTATTCAATTATTCATTTGTCAATTGATAACGTGCTCTTAATTCCTAAGAACAAAATAATTAATTAAATTCTTAATTAATTCATATAAAAATAATTTCCTTAAAAATAATAGATTTTTCTTTTAAAAGTATTTTTTTATAATTAATTTAATTACATTTTTTCTGTGGTTCCAACTTGAAACTTGTCAAAATCAAATAGTTTGATTTTTTCTTTCTTAATTTTTTTCGGGAATCAAAATACGACTTTTTCTAATCAGCTGTGTAAAAGAAATCTTGGTTTGATTTGTGATCAAAATTTAAAATTTTGTTTTTGTCATTTTCTTGATGGTAGATATTGATAACGATTTTTTCTGATAACAAGAATAATATTTAACAAGTGGTTTAAAATAATTGATCTTTTATAATTATTATCACTAATAAAAATATATTCCTTTGATTAATTTTGTTTCTTGATTGTTTTTGTTTGGAGTACCTATATGTTTATCGAGAAATATTTTCTTCATTGTTAAAGCGTATGTGTGTATCTGTTATCAATGATGGTTCCATCCTTTTTCGGCATTGTCTTCAGTTCATGTTTTTTATTTCCAATTTGTGTGTTTTCTGATGATCTTATCCTGGAATTGCTTTGTGTTTAGTGTGTA
Source organism: Pachypsylla venusta (assembly GCA_012654025.1). Classification (NCBI taxonomy): domain Eukaryota; kingdom Metazoa; phylum Arthropoda; class Insecta; order Hemiptera; family Aphalaridae; genus Pachypsylla; species Pachypsylla venusta. The sequence continues at coordinate 26,135,757 of CM022879.1, read as the reverse complement.
TCTACTGTGATTTTCTGAATGCTTCCTTTTTTGTGTGTGTTTTCTTTGATGTTCCTGTTATCCTGTCTCGTCACCTTTCGCTAAAGCCATGGGCAAGTACGGTCGCATGTGTCCTTGCGGTCATTATCCAAACTACATGGTCGGTCTTTCATCCCTCTTTTCCTTTCCTTCCCACAAGTTTTTAAGTGAGTAAGTGATCTACGGAAATTTAAGCCATCTCTATGAAAAAATCATCGGAGATACTACGTGTTGTAAGCTGGCACATGCAAATGCGGAAATTCAGTTCAAGATCACTGATAATTCAAACCTCACCAAGGTACGTGCCTTTTTTCCGGACTCACAGTTCTGTGTTATAATTGCCAAAATAGTAATCTCACAAGTGTGAAATAAATGACATTTAAATCAATAAACAAATCAGTCCACTACTCTCCTATTATCCTTTCTCCATCTGAGCCATCCACTACATAAACTGATAACAAAATAGTAATAAAATTTAATGATCTAAAACTTTATTATCAGACAGATGATCCATGGGGAATTGGATTCTTCTCACTTTTGAATAAATCTAGGGCTGATCTTTTTCTGCATTTTTTCAAATTTATGTAAGACCCTGTATTTCGAGAAACACTCTCAAAATATTTCAAAGTATACTCATGAAAATCTTTTTCTTTTCCCCTTGCTTCACTGCTGCCTTGGGGGGAGGGGGGGGCAAAATAACAGAATGTGTATTACATTACATTTATTTACACTGACTTCGAGGTGTACACTTTTTGAATTGCACTTACCATACTTGCGTTGTTGATATGAAAAATGTTCACAACGTGTTTGTTGATTTACAATAGTTGATCAAACCAAGGGAGATCTCGGCTTAACTCCACGATAAAAAATAATCTCATTTTAGAATTATCTAAATTTTATGTGTTTAATGTTTCAGAAATTTGATTTTCTATGCAAATCAGAAGTGCTATTTTTCTTATCCAGAGCAGTTTTAAACGTAAGTCAAGTACAATTATTTATTTCTTTGTTTGAGTTATAGTTGATCAATATTGTAAAATCTTAATTTTTTTTTTTTAGGAACTGGCCAAGTGTGATTAAAAGCTCTCCCTCATCGTTGGATTTGATTTTAACCCAAAGTTTCGTCATTCGTCCTTTGCAAAAATATGTCATATGAATCAAATTTCAAGTATCCAGCACTTATCGTTCCCAAATTTCAAGTATCCAGCGCTTATCGTTCCCAAATTTCAAGTATCCAGCACTTACCGTTCCCAAATTTCAAGTATCCAGCACTTATCGTTCCCAAATTTCAAGTATCCAGCACTTATCGTTCCCAAATTTCAAGTATCCAGCACTTATCGTTCTTGAGATAATTATCTTGTTTACAATTAGATGACACCAATGGCTGAAATTCGAGATTTGGGTTATGGGGATCTCAAAACGTGTTTCAGCATTGAAAACTCGACAAAGAAAATATCAGCCCATTACAATATTTCCCTTTTTATAGAATAAGGAAAAGTAAAGATTATTTTGCAGTTACATTTACATAGTAGAATTTTGAAAAATGTCAGCTTGTGGAGAGATTGCTTTTCTTATCGGCGTTATGTGTAAACCCTATATTTAATTAAAACAGCAATTAGAATGCTTTCCTAATCATAGACACCCAGTCTATGATTAGGAAAGCAATATCCTCGAGACTTCGGGATTACAAAGGGAAAAATAATTTTGCCTGAGAAAATTGAACTTTTTTTTGTCAAGAATTTAAGGAGAACAGTTACTTTTTAAAAAAAATCTATAAAAACAAAACAAATAATGAAATAAAAGTGGTCTATGTTTTTTTTTGTTTTTTTTTGTCTTATCGTATTTAACATCTAAGGTCATTCGAAATGGGGGGTTTAACCCTCCATTCGCTGGAAATTTACAATCAAGCTATACACATTGACCTCACCCAGCTTGGGTTGGTCCGAAAATAGACAGAGTCACGAGATCACCCCCTCCCCATTCGCTGGAAACTTTCAAACCAGCTACCCACATTGACCTCACCCATCCTGGGTTGGCCCGGAACGTGGACACCCACATGGTACAACCTCGCTGGACGTTGCTTAACTTCAGTGATCCAACGGGAACTGGTGTATTCAACGTGCCATAGACGCTGGCTGATCTAGAAACCTAAGATATTTTTTTTAAAATGCGCTTTAACTACGGGGTCGTTCGCGCCGAATCCCGGATTCACGGGAGTCTAAAGCATTCTACCCGTTTATGGTAGACCATAAGAGAGTCCAACACCAAAGGGTCATCTAACAAGGACGCTGGGGGGAGAAGAGNAAACCAGCTACCCACATTGACCTCACCCATCCTGGGTTGGCCCGGAACGTGGACACCCACATGGTACAACCTCGCTGGACGTTGCTTAACTTCAGTGATCCAACGGGAACTGGTGTATTCAACGTGCCATAGACGCTGGCTGATCTAGAAACCTAAGATATTTTTTTTAAAATGCGCTTTAACTACGGGGTCGTTCGCGCCAAATCCCGGATTCACGGGAGTCTAAAGCATTCTACCCGTTTATGGTAGACCATAAGAGAGTCCAACACCAAAGGGTCATCTAACAAGGACGCTGGGGGGAGAAGAGAGGTCATGGCACCCGAAAGAGATGGACAGTGCAGGATATGCTGGACAGACAGCATAGCTCCACATTGGCATATTAAAGGCAAGGTTTTATTAAACAGGAAACTGTGAGTAAGCCTGGTGTGACCGATTCTCATTTTAGCTTCCTTGCATTCATGCAAAGATGTGCTCTATGCAATATCAGAAGTATGCAGGTGGGAGCGAGCAGCCTTTACATTTCAATAAGTTTTTGGTATGTCAGACAACTTTTACAAAATATTTTGCATTGCAAAATAATGTGTTATAATATTATTACATACTTATAGCAGTATAGTACGCTCGTTTAGTTTTTCTTGGCGTTGCAAGAACAGCGTTCTGCTCGATATTATTATTCCTTATACTTTATACCGTGATAAAAATAAAATGCTTATAAATTTTGTATATGTAGGGTAATAGCCCCGACTGTGACGATAAATAAAATGAATTTGGTGATCCTGTTTCACACATACAGATAACAAACTTTAATGTCACATAAAAAGAAAATTGATGCATACGAATGAAGAATCTAGATAAAGTCATTTCAAAATACTACATCAGACAGCAGTTGAATACACCAGTTCCCGTTAGATCACTGAAGTTGTTTAACGTCCAGCGGGGTTGTACCTTGTGGGTGTTAAGGTGGGTTCGCACCCTCGTGATGTATTTTTCCGGCCGAACTCAGGCTGCGTGAGGTCAATGTGGTAGCTAGTTTGTAAGTTTCCAGCGAATGGAGGGTACAATAAATGTTAAAGAGACGTCAATCCAAAAAAAATACTCCATCTTATGCTCTGTTATTATACTTGACCAATATTCCTCAAACCGAACGAAGTGGCGTTTTAACTCCACATTTTTTTGTTACTACAATAACTCTCGAACGAGTTTACTAGAGTTCTATTTTTTTTCTTCTTCATAATGCGATTTTGATAAATTTTGATCATTTTACTTAGAAAACGGTTCATTGACTGAATATTTTTTGGGCCAAACAAGGCCTCATGGTGGATAGTTACTTTTATTTTTTAAAGTGGTATAAAAATTTTTTATTATAGTTAGGGCGTTCACCTCCTATTTTATTCAGTACGTTCGCTTTGGGATAGCACAGCATTCTTTTCAATATTATTTTGTCATCTGTCTCAATATACCTAATTGTACATTTGATCCCTTGCCCCCCCCCCCTTCTCTCCAAGAACATTATAAGAAAGATGTCTAATAACGACTTTGTCTGACACATAATGATAAATTATACTTTGTCGATTTTTTTATTAAGCCTTTGAGAATTAGGAAATAGAAGAGCGATAATGTCGTCGCTGAAATTTGAGACGTGTAGTTCGTTTATTGATTCTAACTTAAACTGGGTCCCGTGTACATTTCACAAGTAATTTGTCTCTGTTGTTCTGTAGGCGTTGCTGAGTACGTACACACGCTGCTTATAACAGATCGATACTAAGAGCCTCTTACCATTATCTTTTTATACAGTATGAATGAAAACTGTTAAAAGCGGAAAAAACGTCAACAGTATATTCGATTGCACCCAAAAGTTTCGAAGTTTACTCAGACCCCAAATATGTATGATATACACACAAAATTTCGAACGGTGTACGGCGGACATTTTTTTTTATTTGATTTTTGCATTCTACGTACCTTGAAATGTAAAATATCAATTTTTTTTTGGGGGGGGGTATTTATATATTTTGTTGACCTTTCTGAAGGTTCTTGAATATAATAAACCTAAAATATCGTGAGTATTGTAAATAGACATACTCGTACAAGTCTTTAAATAAACGGATGATATTCAAGTCAAGCGGGAACAGGCGCCAAGCAGCTGTGTGAAAGCAATGCTCTGGGTCAAAACCCTTTTTTTTCTTCTCGTCTAATTCCTCCAAGGATGTTGTAGTATTGGGAATTCAGCAGTACTTATAGAAAATAAAGCCCAGTTCCAGTTTGTATACTGACTCGCTCATTAACATGGGAATGTTCTCGATGGTGATTAAATGTAAAACTGAAATTTGGAACACTCCAGTATGAAGGTTTGTAATAAAGAAGGGAAAAATCAAAAATTCATGTGGCAGCGAGTTATCGCAAAAATGACGCTTTTTAGCAGTTTCTTTCCAGAACCCCTCAAAAAATATGAAACTTGATTTTTCTTCAAGTTTCTCCCCGATTTATGACCTCTTTTCAGTACAGAAAGTATGAAATTGACTGGTATTATACTTCAAGATGAGCTAGAAATTTAAAATTCGCTGCAAACTAATTCCATAGCATGAAAAATATCTTGAAGTAAAAAATTGATTTTTAGAAACACTAGAGCCTTTTACCATTATCTTTTTATACAGTATGAATGAAAACTGCTAAAAGCGGAAAAAAGTAAAAAATTGATTTTTAGAAACACGAACCAATTTCACCTCAGCCAGAGCTAAGAAAAACTGGGCCGTAGCAAATCAGACTTTTTATTTGTGCACTCCTAGAGGTGTCTGACAAAAGAAAGACACGCCTAGAAAAGTAGTTTGGGCTCGCTGGGATTATATTGTTGCAGACTAATGTATAGTGTGACTAAAGTTCTAAGGGAAGTTAATCTGCTGGAGGTGTCTGACAAAAGAAATACACGCCTAGAAAAGTAGACTGTGCTCGCTGGTATTATAATTATTATGACATGTATAGTGTGACTAAAGTTCTAAGGGAAGTTAATCTGCTGGAGGGGTCTGACAAAAGAAATACACGCCTAGAAAAGTGGACTGTGCTCGCTGGTATTATATTATAACATGTATAGTGTGACTAAAGAATTCTGAGGGAAGTTAATCTGCTGGAGGTGTCTGACAAAAGAAATACACGCCTAGAAAAGTACACTGTGCTCGCTGGTATTATAATTATTATGAGACGTAGAGTATGACTAGAGTTCTAAAGGACTCGAATCTGCTCCGTTTCCTCCATTTTGTCTAGCTCATTAATTCAGAACTGCCGTCTAAGATTTAATTTGAATTTGTAATAATGTTGTGTTTTGAAATATTTTTATTAGCGAGTTAGACGTTAGACTATGGGGGGAAAAAAAGATAGGTATTAGAATTGTAGAGTAGAATAATGACATCGTCGCATTTGATGGTTGCCAGGTGTATGAGACTACAGTTTCATCTAAAGTAGAATAATGACATCGTCGCATTTGATTGTTGCCAGGTGTATGAGACTACAGTTTCATCTAAAGTAGAACAATGACATCATCGCATTTGATTGTTGCCAGGTGTATGAGACTACAGAGTATGAGACTACAGTTTCATCTAAAGTAGAATAATGACATCATCGCCTTTGATGGTTGTCAGGTGTATGAGACTACAGTTTCATTATTAGGCCTTTGTCCTCTCTTCAAGTTTTCCATTAGTTGTCAACACTAAAATCTATTCTGGACGAAAAAAAGATAAATAAATATTTTTCCATTTTAATTTTGGTCCTCCCCTTCTTTTTGCAGTAATTTCCAACCTTGAATTTAAAAATTGTATACCTTAAGCGGAAAATAGAAAGACAATAAGGATATACCTCTTACAATTCAACTGTGGATAAATCTTAACCTTTGGGATATACAGGGTGTCCCAAAAGTCCGAGATCGGCTGAATATCTTTTCAACAGCTTTATGTGGAATTTTGAAATTCCGCAATGTATTATACCCCAAATTAAACCACCTGATGGTGTGACCAATTTTTCAGGGGCGGGTTCCATGTGGCTCCAGGGGGTTAAACTTTTGTTTTTAAATACGAACCCCCATCTCGTGATACAT
>CM022879.1:26103150-26113701 GCA_012654025.1 Pachypsylla venusta | reverse complement strand
TCTGTAAAATGAACGATTTTCGAGAAATTCAACCTTATTAATCAAAATGTCTCACTCTATATGACATTTCTTTATCAGAAATTGGCCTTGTTATATATTTCGACACAAAGTTTGCCTTGAAAATCAAACTGAATGCAGTCAACAATTGTTTTGAACAGTGAAGCAGCATAGATTTGAACAGGTCGACTAAAAATGTTGTGATCTTATGAGCGTGGACCACTCCATTACACAAACAAGAAAGATTGCCTCAGATTTTTCAAATTTATAGAATCCCGGTGATGAATGCATCCTTTACTACAATTATTACAGTATTTTTTTTTTTTTTTACCTCCAAAAAATGTTATTATTTTATTTATTCACCAAATTAAAATATTTTTTCCCCCTCAAAAAAGTTACTAACTTTGGCTGTAGATTTTTATTTTTGCATAAATCACCATATTAAATTATATTTCCTATACAAGGTGAACATAATTCGCCGTCAATCTATTAATCACATATTCTTGAGACTAAAATGACACTAAGGGCCATATTATAAAACTGCACTTTAGTGTGAGTTGTCACTCCGAGTACAAATTAGCGAAGTGGCCACTCGCACTTGTAAAATTTCTGTTTTCATATTACTGCGTGTCCCAAAAGTCCGAGACCACCTGAATATCTTTTGAACGGCTTTATGTGGAGTTTTGAAATTTTGCGTGTAATTATATCCCAAATTAAACCACCTGATGGTGTGACCAATTTTTCGGGGGCGGTTCCCATGTGGCTCCCACGGGGTCCAACTTTTGTTTTTTAAGTACGAACCCCCATCTTGTGATACATTTTCAGAAAGGTCATAAAATTAGAAGAGCGAACCTCATATCTATGCCCCTTAAAACCGGAGTATATCCAAACTTTTCACAAATAAGTGCCTTATTTATAAGTGACCTATATTTTATTTTTTTACGAAACGTGATATTCTAGGCTTTGTAGCTTGGAGGAGGAGAATTTTTGGACATGGCTTTATATGTAGTGTAAAATGATCTTATTTGGGTCCCTTAAATATGTGGTTAACGAATTGACATATCATTATGTTACACCCTGTATATTTTTTGAAGCATGAGAATAAAAAAGTTTTCTTATTGCTTTCGGAAAAGTTGATAACTTTTCATCAAATTTATGATATTTGTTTTGTAGTGTGGTCGGAGAAAGGACCCCATCCAAAAAAGAGTTTTGTTTTAATATTAATTTGAAAACTAGGAGGGAACTTCTGCAAAGAAGAAATGTTTTAAAGGGTTTCGTACCCAAACAAAGTGCCACTGGGACTTTATTGATACACCTATACAAAATGGGTGTGTCATTGTCACAGGACTCCCCTGGTCCATTCTGAAAATTGTCAAAGTTTCTCCATTTTAGTTTTATTTCAATTACCAAATTAAAATTAATATTTTTTTCCACACAAAAAAGTTACGTAAGTTTAACGATTGACGATCTTTTAACGTCCCTTTAACATGCTAATAAGGTTTTACCTAATAGGACTGCCGCAAAAAGTCGGGATTTAGATGGATTTAGTTTTTGCAAAATAAACGGCATTTTAGTTGGATCCCCTCCTCTAACTATTAAATACCTATTTAGCTACCCATTCTACCAAGACATTAAATATACTGTAAGAATGAAGAAACTTAGGAAAAATCGGGACACAGCGGGTCCCGCCGCAGACCCTTTCGAAAGGTTTTGACAAGTCGGCACGTCCCGGTCAATTTAGGAATAAAAAAAGAACGCCTGGCAACTTTAGTTTTACCCTCCTTTCGCTAGGAAAAATCATTACAAAACATCAGTGATCTTTTCTCTCTGCAAATTAAAAATATGTGATACTGAATTTTCGGAACCCTTTTTGTGTTGTACGGAACAAACTTTGTGTTCCTAATACATAAAAACAGAACATTTCGGTAAACAAGAATATATCTCTAATAAGGTTTCAAACTGAAATTGAATTATTACACTGCAAGGTATTTTCTCGTTCTTTTTCTCATTTTCTTTTCTCAAGAGAAAAAGACTTGAATTTACAACCATAATACTATATTATGTTATCTATGAATTTAATATGTTCAATATATAAACTATAAACCAATACTCCCACTCCCAGAGGCGTACAATAGCAAGTGCGTCTATGTGTAAGCCATGTTACATTTTGTTGGAAAAGTAAGTAAGGATCTTAATTTCAACAAAAAGATGTGTGGAAGCAATAAATAAGAAAATAACAACAAGGAAAGTGTATTATGCTAATTTTTATAAGTTTTAACTGCACGGAACGCGTAAATTCTTGAAATCTACATTATTTATGACTTTTTAACATAAGAAAAGCTCTGCCAACTTAGCACAAAATGGGTTTATTATTTCTCTGGTATCAACTCCATCCCACATAGTCATGAAACTGATGGAGTCAAAGTAGGTACAACCTTTACTCAATTATCATAATTATTTACTAGTGTCTTAATTTTAAAAAAATGTCCAAATTTTCTGCACGATTACAATACTTTATCTTCTATAGGAAGAGAAAGTAAAAATGGAGGTATGACCTCATCCCTCTATCGTACAGAACTGTATGCATAACATATATATACGTACCGGTGGGCCTGAATAACGTTACCACAGGCCTAGGATAAATGGAACATTTATCATTTCCAACAGGGACATAACTAGGCTAACCAGTATCTGGGGAAACCAACCATTTTGGCGCTCCCTCAAAACACGGGCTATATACGCTCGTTTTGGCGCTCCACAAACTTCGCGCCGGGGGCAACCGCCCGTTTGCCCCTCCCCCTATTACATTCCATGCTGCTGTTTTCGTTTCGTTTTTAAGATGGGGCCATTTTGTAAATTTCGACTTTCCCCCCCATAATCCATACTAATATATAAATGCGAAAGTAACTCTGTCTGTCTGTATGTATGTGTGTATGTATGTATAATCTAGCCATACTAGAAGAAAACACCCAGACGTTGAAGTTAACTCAATGAAACCTATGAGATTTGTCCAAATCCAGTCTTATACACCACCGAACCAACAACCCTCCCAAAGTTCCATCAACAGTGCTCAAAACTCTCAACAGTCAAACGAATGGGCCTGTATCAGCTGTTCCAGAAACTTCAAATCTAAGGCGGGACTGATCAGTCACGCCCGAAGCCGGAAATGCGTCAATATGAGATGATGAGGCAACATCGACAACGATGAACAACCTGAATCATGTATGTNTTTCCTCTTTCTATCCTTCCACATGATCTCCGTGGCCGAGTTGTTAAGAGCATTGACTCTTGGTTTGGAGGTTGTGGGTTCGAATCCCGCCCGGAGCGAAAATTGTCTGATCGAATTTTCTCGTTTCCGGAATGGCATGACTATAAAAAGGAGTGCCCTGAGGTAATGCTAAAGTAGTTCCAGGGCAAACCTTTTTTTTTTTTTAAAAAAAAAAAAGGTGTGTGGAAGGGAATTGCTGCATTATTTTAAGTGAGACAATGGTTTAACGGTGTTGCTTTTAAACCGACAGTTGGAGATATGAGATTATCGGAAATGGCATTTTTTTAAAAAAAAAAATGTCGGTTTCTCAAGAAATTTAAATGATATTTATGGTACCTATTTTATTCTTTAACTAGCAGGATACGCCCGCTTCGCTTGGCGCCTTATAGGCATGGCCGTTTATAGTGTCAACCCCTTTTTTCGCGATAAAAAATAGCGTATGTCCTTTCCTAAAGTTTAGTCTATCTCCATACCAAATTTCTTCAAAATCGGTTCAGTAGTTTAAGCGTGAAAGCTTAAAATACATACAGACGGAGTTACTTTCGCATTTATATATTAGTATGGATATAAACTAACATTTACATTTTTCATTTATATTTTTTGAAGAAGAAAAAAAATCAAGGGCGGAGATAGGAGGGTCTGAAGTTTTATTTTGTTACACCCTGTATAAAGGCCCGGTTCGAACTTTGATGTAAAATATAAATTATTGTGTTCCATAAAAGGTTACTCATCTACTAGTACTTTCGAAATAAAATAGAGAAATACAACTACCCCATAATTAACCCAAAATGGTTTTCTGAGTTTTCTCTTTGCTACAACATAGTTCGCACATTTCAAATATTAAAATATGTACGAAGATAATGGCATGCAATGGGTACAAAATCATTCGACATACAGCTCTGTGTTGCACGTGACGTTTTTGGTTTTTGAATTATTTCGTGTTATCATCGTGCAACGTGCAACATGATTTGGAAAACAAGATTTTTCCTTCTAAGTATACGAGTACCTATCAACTATTGACACGATCTTTTCCTCATTAAAACTTGGAGATGCTTCTTTTCTTTTCTCATTTTCTGTGTCAATAAAAGGGGAGGGGGAATACTGATTTTATTTTGTTAATTATCTTTCCTGAGGAAGTACGGTCTTTCATTCTAGATTGTTACGTTTTCACAGAATCGAACTTATTTACCACTAACTCGTTTTCTTGCTTCTTTACAATTTTTATAGGAAAAAAACGATGGGGGGGTTTACCCTGCGTAATGTAACTTATATGTAATTCCCGAGGCCTCAGAGGCATTGCCATTCTGGGTGGTTAGTATAATTTATTTTGCCCGATTTTGAACTCATCACTCTGAAATTTATGGTTTGCTAACTGAAATTTATGGTCACCTAAAACTTTCTCGCTTTAAGTGAACAATTGAAAATATCGGATTGTGACGTACAAATTTGGTCAACAAATTCGAAAACGAGTTGCCATTTGTTAGTTCTGATAATTCTTCAGGCGTCTTAGACAGTGTTTTTTCTATACCCATATCTATACAGGCAACCCCTACCTCATAGGTATACACAGATCCTAGATTATTGTATGTTTAGAGTTTTTTACAAAATACTATAAATATTATTGTATTGACCACGTGTAGGTCACTGCTGAAAGCCTGTCATAATAGAATGAATTTGATTGAAACCCGATAAAGCTTAATATTAAGAAAAACACATCAGGTGCAGGAAAGCTTGCTATTTGAATTAGAAGAAAGGATTTCAGAACGATGAGAAAACAAAACTCCGGATAGTAAGCCTGTATCTTTTGTATCATTTCAGAAAGACAAAACGGATAAACGATTTTATAAGATAACATTTTTTCTTCTTTTCATTATTTCTGCTGAGCATCTTGACATGTTCATTATTTTACTTTGTCTGTCCCATTATTGTTTTAAACATCATAATAGTACGGTACTTTATATAAAACGTACGGTACGTTTAAACCCATCGGCTTAGTATCGCGAATCGCGATGAAAACAGGAAACAATCATCTCGAGAGCGAATGCTGTTTTCGAGATAGAAACTCTCATAAAAACTGATCAACAAGACTCATCCATTAAATTATTTGGACACTTGTACAGATTCAAATATTTTTGTCTTTCATGACTTGTCAATTTCAACACATACTCATGAAACAGAAAGAGGTGACCCTCTTGCAGAAAGAGCCTTTACTATACATGAGAATCCCTAAATTCAGTAAAATACTCCTACAAAAATTTGAGAATGTTTTTTTTGTGTGTGTGAGTATTTTTAAAGTTACTTTTGGTAACTTTAATCTAATTTCTTTAAAGTTACCAATAGGATGTCTATAGGATCAGTTAAATAATACTATTATTTTTTATTTTATTATTAGGTTTTTTGTTTGAGGAAAGGTTTTTTTAATATTTTCGACTTTTTCAAATTAGATAGAAAAATGCGACGAAAATTAAAATATTTCAAATTCTTTCCCAAACAAAAAGACCTAATGTAACCAAAGTCATTAATTTATTATAATTATTCTTATTTTATTATTATAGATTCCTGCTGATATTATAGATTCCTAATTCCTAGCTGATGGAATAAGAACCAAGTACCGTTAATTCTTTTATGTTTCTTGAAGGTTTTGTGTTGTGCAATTTTACCGTAAAGCATCTTTCTTTACAGGTCCCATGACTCAGTGATCACTGCAAAAGTCTTGCACGCAGGAGAACCGCGTTTGAATACCGGCAGGGGAAATAATTCACTGGCGGTTTGGACGTTTTGGAGCCCACTCAGCCTCGTAAGGACAATTAGTAGCTATGGAGGATATAAAAGCGCATAGCGGCCCGGTGCCAGCATTTTAGATAGAATTGAAAATAATCAAAGTATAATGATATTAGATATTGGGAAAATCCTATAATGCTGCAGTGAGCACCAAAGTTGTGACATAACACAAAGAAAGAGCATTTATTATTTAGAGGAAATAATTCACTGGCGGTTTGGACGTTTTGGAGCCCACTCAGCCTCGTAAGGACAATTAGTAGCTATGGAGGATATAAATGCGCATAGCGGCCCGGTGCCAGCATTTTAGATAGAATTGAAAATAATCAAAGTATAATGATATTAGATATTAGGAAAATCCTATATTGCTGCAGTTAGCACCAAAGTTGTGACATAATACAAAGAAAGAGCATTTATTATTTATTCATTAAAAAACGTCTCTATTGAGTCAAAACTTTCGATTTTTTCCCTTATTACGCCGTATTATGTAGGATTGTCGGTTCCAAATTTCAAATTTCTGCGTTGTTTAGCCGTGATAGCTAAACAACCAGTTGGACTTTGTGCTTTTTAAAAATGACTGACTCCCGATATACTTCTTTCGTTTTCTTTCCTGTAGCGCTAGAATGACTTTAGTGACTGCAATTTCTCAGACTCTTAAATTTATTGGGCACTTCACTCCTTTTATGAAATCCGGCTTTTCTGAAGGATTCACCGTTGGAATTTTTTTTCCCAGCAAAATTATTTATCTGCAGAGAGATAAGTTCAAAGTTGCTGTGTTTTTTCCTTTTAATTTAAATCTGTAGAGGAGGAAAAACATGATCATTTTTAGAGAACTTTTTATTATATAAAAAAAAAAAAGTGTGAGGAAAAAAATGTCGTTAAATAAAATTTTACAAATTTTTGGAAAAAAAGTTTAAAATCTAAATAAAAAAGATGGTTTTGTCACTTCATTTTAATTCCTTGTTGCATGCTTCGTTTGCATAACAAGTACTCGAAAGGAAAAATGTGTGAAATGCTGTTTAATTGTTGTGAAACTGTTTTTAAAATAAAGGGAAACCGAACAACATCGCTAAAAAAACGTCTCAGTGGAATGAAAAACTGTCAAGTATAGGTCAAGCTCAGTATAGATTTCTCACCATAAAAAGTACTGATATACCGTTCATAAAAAGTACTGATATACCGTTCATAAAAAGTACTGATATGCCGTTCATAAAAAGTACTGATATACCGTTCATAAAAAGTACTGATATACCGTTCATAAAAAGTACTGATATACTGTTCTTAAAAAGTACTGATATGCCGTTCATAAAAAGTACTGATATACCGTTCATAAAAAGTACTGATATACCGTTCATAAAAAGTACTGATATACCGTTCTTAAAAAGTACTGATATGCCGTTCATAAAAAGTACTGATATACCGTTCATAAAAAGTACTGATATGCCGTTTTGATGAGGATTGTCAGGGCAATTCGAGATAAGTTCCATAAAAAATTCTATTTAATATAGGAATGTCTAATATTGAGACTTAATATTTTGTTTTGTGAGGGAAAGATTTTTTTAAGTTTAATTTTCGTCTATTGACTTTTTCACTTTAGAAATATGAATTGAATGAAAATTGAAGAGAGATTTTTCTTCAATTTTCTATTTCTATCATCAATCTATCTTTTCATTCAGTTCATATCTCTAAAATGAAAAAGTCAATAGACAAAAATTAAACTTGAGAAAATCTTTCCTTCACAAAACAAAATATAAAATTCTATTATTGTGATCCAAAAAAATCCATAAATGGCGCCAAATCATTAATTTGGCATAAAAAAATCGTCCGTTTAGTTAATACTATAAAAGTTCTGTGAATAATTAGAGAACTCAATGAATGAGATTCTATGAGCCCCAGGTATATAGAGTCCAAAAACCAGTTAGGAAATTCTTTGACGTAATGAAGGTCCATACAGAGTTCTATTGAAATCAATGGAACTCTGTATCATGCGTTCGAGAGTTATTGTGGTACGAACAGACAAAAAATATAAGGGGTTCGAGAGTTATCGTGGTACAAACAGACAAAAGAAAAATAAGGCGTTCGAGAGTAATTGTGGTACAAAGAGACAAAAGAAAAAAGAAATATAAGCTGTTCTAGAGTTATTGTGGTACAAACAAACAAAAGAAAAATAAGGCGTTCTAGAGTAATTGTGGTACAAAGAGACAAAAGAAAAAAGAAATATAAGCTGTTCTAGAGTTATTGTGGTACAAACAAACAAAAGAAAAATAAGGCGTTCTAGAGTAATTGTGGTACAAAGAGACAAAAGAAAAAAGAAATATAAGCTGTTCTAGAGTTATTGTGGTACAAACAAACAAAAGAAAAATAAGGCGTTCTAGAGTAATTGTGGTACAAAGAGACAAAAGAAAAAAGAAATATAAGCTGTTCTAGAGTTATTGTGGTACAAACAAACAAAAGAAAAATAAGATGTTCAAGCGTTATCGTGGTACAAACAGACAAAAGAAAAATAAAGTGTTCTAGAGTTATTGTGGTACAAACAGACAAAAGAAAAATAAGATGTTCGAGAGTTATTGTGGCACAAACAGACAAAAGAAAAATAAGGTGTTCGAGAGTTATCGTGTTGCAAACAGACAAAAGAAATATAAGGTGTTCGAGAGTTATCATGGTACAAACAGACAAAAGAAATATAAGTTGTTCGAGACTTATCATGGTACAAACAGACAAAAGAAATATAAGTTGTTCGAGACTTATCATGGTACAAACAGACAAGAGAAAAATAAGCTGTTCGAGAGTTATCGTGGTACAAACAGACTTTGAAAGGAATTAGATTTGGTACAAAAGTTTTGGTCACCCGGAGTCAAATAGCAGCCCGAAATTTTAATAAATTTAACACTTTAGAGAAGATTATTCTGTATTGTCGCTGGAAAATTACAAGGTATAAGCTACCCACATTGACCTCACCCGGCTTGGTAAATCTCACAAGACGTTGCTTAAATTTATCAGTGATCTAACGGCAGCACGATGTATTCAACGTACCATAGACGCTGGCTTTTAAAATCTTGTCGAGTCTGTTTTGTACAAACTTTGAAACAAAAAAGATATTAAAATTGTTTTTGGCCTCCCAGCATGTGTTAAGGGTATTTTCCATGTCTGATGACTAAAAGGGCATACTTTTCCTCTCTTTCACGTGCAGGCTTTACAACAAAAATGCTTTGGGCTCCATGAGTATAATTTTCATTATTTAGTTTCTTTGATGTTTGGAAAATACGACGGGAGTGCTTGGGGGGGGGGGGGGAGNTTGGGGGGGGGGGGAGGTTAAGGTCATTGTTGTAAAAACAATATCTATGACTTAGTATATACCCACAAGTTTCAAAAATAATTATGTTCACGATAACTACTTGCTGAGGAAATTATGGTAAATTTGTAACCATAGGTATTTTTTACAAAAAAAAAAATATTTCAAAGTTGAAGCAAAGGTTCAACCAGAACTTGTAGTCGAATTTACAAGCTCACGCCACTGCGAGTAACTGCAAAAGACTATAACATCATGCTATAAGGAGTCAAATATCAAATAGACCGTCTCTTGAAGTCAGTCGTTCATAGTAGCGTGTAATCGCTCGTAGCAGTGTTAGTTTGTAGTCGCCAGTAGTCGCTTCTAAAGAGCGATCGACCCGAGGCTTGTTTAACTCTCTAAAACATTACGCATTCATCCATAAAGCATTACGTATTCGTCCATAAAACATTACGCATTCATCCATAAAGCTTTACGTATTAGTACATAAAGCATTATGTATTCGTACATAAAGCATTATGTATTCGTACATAAAGCATTACGTATTCGTTCATAAAGCATTATGTATTCGTCCATAAAGCATTATGTATTAGATATTCGTCCATAAAGCATTGAAAATATCGTAGTATTATAGGGAATGTACCTGAAGCCACTATCCAAATTTAGAGAAAATTCGGGTTTAATCATAAAACCCCAAAACTATGTAGAGCTTATCAGATTTTCATTTTTTATCCCCTGGCAGTAGCATTCTTTTTGACTAATAATTCAGTTTTTTTCCTTTGGAAATATTGTACCATTATAATCTGCCATTGCTGTGACACGAATAAAAATATAGGGGATTTTATATTTTTCCTGGATCCTTTGTGTATGGTAATGAGAGGACCCCTCGAGGAGCCAAGAGAGGACCCCTCGGTCCTCTCTTGGCTATTTTTTTATATCTCTTACCGTTTGTCCTGTGTACATTCTAAATGGACCGCTAAACAGCGACTTTTTGGCAATAACAGTCGAGTTACTTTGACTATAATTCAGTAAGTTAATCGATCAGTCAGTCGAGTCACTTTGACTATGATTCAGTAAGTCAATCGATCATCAGTCAATTTACTGTTATTATGATTCATTAAGTCAATCGATCAGTCAGTCAATTTACTTTGACTATAATTCAATAAGCTGATAGGTCAGTCAGTGTAGTTACGTTGACTATGATTCCGTAGGTATACCA
>CM022879.1:26071150-26083612 GCA_012654025.1 Pachypsylla venusta | reverse complement strand
ATCGTTCGGTTAAAACAATTTCAGGAACCTACTGAGCAAGTGTTATTGATGAACCAAAACTTCAAGGACGTTACTTTTTGTTTCAACCCCTCTCTGTTTAGTTAACGTAGACACCTCACTCAGGATAGCATGGTCATATGAATAAAGCGCTAAATATTTCAGTCAAGTGTGAAGACAACTTGAAAATGTTGCTACTTCTAATTTGGTAAACAAAGTTAAAATGATTTCACGCTTCAGATGTTTCCGTATTGTGGTTTTCCTCATTATGCCTGACACAAAACCAATGTGTCTCAGGAGGTGAAGAAGACAAATTTTACACCATTTTAAAAATGTCTCTTGTAGCTTGTTGGAGGTTTAATTAGAAATTTGTTGAAGTGTGTAAGGAGACATTATGCCTTCCACATCGGAAGTCCAATGTTTAACAAAGTGAAAGGAGATTAGAAAAATAAAATGTCATATTCTTTCATTGGGTTTATTATTGTTTTAGTTCATAAAAAAACATTACCAAATATTACCATCGGAAAATTACAAATGTCGCAGCCGTACTGATTTTTTAAAATTCGATTCGTGGCTCCTAACCCCTTAAATCACTTTGGAGCGGTGAGCGTGGTCGATTAAGATTTTCGAGTAAATATCTGGCAAGTAGGTCAGCACAGCTTCCTCAACATAACTCTTTTACTATTCATCCGATTTTGATAAAATTGTGAGGACAGGTCCACAAACGGTCCATTTCATTAAATTTTATTTAGTTTTCTTGACAGACCTATATTTTTGAAATGACTAGTCCCCATTTGTGGTGTCTACACAAATTAATTTCTAAGTTTCATTTAAGACTCACCTTTTATTGAACCCACATAATACCTATTCATTACGGAGGCGTAACTTTTTCCGAACTATTTATGATTTCTTACACAGTCTACCTACTCATATAGTGAAAACAAAATTCATTACAGATTGTGACTATGGTTCTGGTTGTCCCTGTCAATTATTCGCCTGTATTATTAGATTAAATGTATTATTTAGGGCTGCAGTCTCATTTGACTGCCATCAGATACGTTTATGCCAATAATGATGATCAAAAAATGTATTAAAATATTTTTAATTATTTTGTCAACAGCTATGAAATGTTGAGGAATCTCAACATTTCGTATCTGTTGATAATGAAATGTTGAAGAATCTCCACATTTCATCTCTGTTGGCGATGAAATGTTGAGCAATCTCATCATTTAATATAAACATTTCGTCTTTGTTGTCGATGAAATCTTGAGGAATCTCAACAGTTCGTCTCTGGTTGATGATGAAATGTTGAGGAGGAATCTCAACATTTCATCTCTGTTGACGATGAAATGTTGAGAAATCTATAATCTATACTCCTGGCAAAGTATGTTTAGTGTAGATCAGCAAAACAATTATTTATCTTCATGATATTAATGGGTCCTGTATGTGTATGTGTCTCGTAACTACCTCTCTTCGTTAATTGCATTGTGAGATGTATTGATGCATAGATTTACTGGAATGCATTATTTATGCAGATTTACAGTAGTTGTGCATCTCAATCAACGTCAGATACTTTTCCGTCTTTTTATGGAATGTCACAACAAGAATATTTCATAATAAAATCAAGTCCATTTGTAAAAAGTGCCTCTAATAAATCTTCATACATACAACATACATTTTTTAAAAAACTGAAACTTGCAGANTGTCTCGTAACTACCTCTCTTCGTTAAATGCATTGTGAGATGTATTGTTGCATAGATTTACTGGAATGCATTATTTATGCAGATTTACAGTAGTTGTGCATCTCAATCAAAGTCAGATACTTTTCCGTCTTTTTATGGAATGTCACAACAAGAATATTTCATAATAAAATCAAGTCCATTTGTAAAAAGTGCCTCTAATAAATCTTCATACATACAACATACATTTTTTAAAAAACTGAAACTTGCAGAAAAAAAAAATTAATCACTCCTGCAGCCTTGATTATTGACATTTAGGAGATGAAGTTTTTGTGAAACATTACCCCCGGGCTATATTCAAATGAATTTCATAGCAAATATCGTCCATTATGGTGATGCAATGATAAAGATGGGTATAACCGGGTATCGTCCTGGACCTTCGCCCAGAAAGTTTGTTATACAAGGTTAGGCAAGGAACTGTGACGCTTGTAACAAACCAAAGGGAAAGAGTCTTATCATATGTGTCCAATTGTCCATTTCTACTAAATTTATAACTCCAAAGTTTAAGCTCTGCTAGTTCTTACCGTTCTCTTTTCAGGTAGGATTCGTGAAAAACGCTAGAAGTCTGCAAAAATCCGAAAAAGGTAGATTTGATCTCAACCAAAAATTTCATGGCGCTTATTCATAAGAATTATTCTTAAATTCAAGAATACGATATAATACAATGACAATACGCTTATTCATATGTGTAAGTGCTCTTAACGTTTTTTTAGGAAGGTTTCTTTAGACTCGCAAAAATCGACAAAACACGCCAAACAGCAGCAAAAACCGATAACGGATACCTAATAACAGACGAAAGCGCATGTGTCTCATCATAAAGTTTTTTTCAAATTAATAGAATAATGTAAAACTCTAGCTTCATAGGCAGCATGCACGAAAACCGCTGGCAAAAATCCGCCAATAATAGATTAGATGTCGTGTCTTTTCCTTGACATAGACATACATGTCGAAGTTTGTCTCCATAGCACATACAGATTTTCTGCGATCAGAAACAATACGGTATACACCATGGCACGAAAAGAGCGCTCAGAAATCTCAGAATTGACGACGATTTTAAACATTACACCCGTTGCACCAGATAACTGTAGTTAGGAGTTGAAAAGCGTCGGGAGTGTTTAAAATTCAGATGAGAGTCCGCTCAGGGACAGGGTGAGACATGAGAAAAACAGAGCAGCTGTTGTTGATTGCAGCAAAACGACATGGCTTAATTGAAACTTCTTAATTATCTAAATCGAAACACCTGAGTTAAAATAAAAATTGGTGCTGCTCAAAAAAATCGCGCTCTAAAAATAACGGTTTAAGAAACCAAATGTATGTATTGCAGATTTATATAATATCATAAAAATCATATTATCAACTTTTATCATACTTGGCTCCACCTATGAGTGGTGTGGAATTATTAATCCAATAATATGAGAGGGGCGAGGGTGAATGAGACAAACCAATTTGTATAAAACCAAATTATTTGGTTCACAAGTCAATCAGTTGTATCTTGGATTTCTACTAGTGATCATCTATAGGAACACAAACGTCATGGTTGCGAAAGTAAGTTGAAAGTTGTGCTTACCTTTCCCCACTAACATCAAGAGACTTTTAGGAAGATTAACAGTCAAAAATTTATCACGTTGGAATTTGATACACCAATTCTTGTCAATTTTAGCAAAATTGGATTTGGTGCGTTTTCGGATAGGAGACACCACGTAATGTTGACTTTAGTGCTGCACTCAGCCTCGTGGGGACAATGAAAAATAAATACTTTGATATCTTGCGTTTCAAGGTATGAAGAATCCTAAAATCGAATAAATCAATGTGTTTGTATGCCGTCCTCCATAAGTGTCTCTTTTGACAATTAGCTTTGACCAATTTTAAGTTTACTATCTAGGTTCAATTTAGGTTAAACTTGAGTTCATGTGCTATGTTGGCGATATTAATGAAATTTGTAAAGAGTATGGTTTTCATTAAAATTCTATGATTTTTTTTTTAAAATGCTCAATATGTTCAGAAACGTAGGCATAATAGAGGTTGATTTTTTTTATATTTTAAATCAACTTGGATCGTGGTTTGTTTATGAAGAGCTAGAAACTTTTCAGGAGACGAAATAACTGTCACATGCTATCAATGTAAATGGTGACATTTTTTCTGCTGAGTCTATCAATGCTGAAATCGAAATAAATGGTACAAAATATCCTCCAGACATGTTGATTTCGTTAATTTTGGGCATAAGTTTGGGATTTCACAAAAACAACTATTACAATAAGTTTTGCATTTTGATGTCCATAGAATTTTTAGCTAAAGTTTCCGATAAAAGTCTTTTTCTGATAAAAAAAAAACAGGCAGGAAAATTTTATCACTTTTCAGGATTTCCCTCATTTTCCTTTTGTTTTTCATCAAAAACTAGGATACTAGGATTTACTGGCCACTTACCGCCATCAAAAACCAGGATTTAGTGTCCACATACTTTTTGTTCGGTCATACAGAACCCACCAGGCGCCGTCAAAAGTTGTCCAAAAATGAGATTCTCCACCCTCTAACTCGGGTATGCTTCGTTTGGCTCACTAACGAATAGCGTAAAAAATGTTCCATTTGATCTCAGCTACCCACCATATTCAGGGGTCCCATTTATAGCCAAAAACCCTGTATGGTAATAAAACTCAATGTCTTGATCTTTATCACTAATTGCTCAGCCTAAACGTGGGGGAACAAAAGCATCGGCTAGTCATAAAAATTATTTGAATTCAAAAATGACGAACTGTTTTCGAGTTTGTTTAAGGATAATTAGCACGGAAACAGCCATTCTTCTAAGGTGCTAAGCAAAACAGTCATGGGCTGCCAGTTTTGTATATTCCGCCTTTTTATAAATTACCAGGCGGAATGTAATTATTACATTCCGCCTCTTTTAAGCTCCTACCGAAAAAACTAAACTAACAAAATAAATAAAAAAAGGAGAAAATGACATCAAAAGAATTTCAAAATTGAAATATGTCAGCGGCAGAAAGACGTACCCTACATAAAGATGAGCTTTTTGAGTTTGACATATTTCTTCATGAACATTGTTGGACTACCTTGGAGACTAAAATTGAAAATAAAATTTCAAAAATTCTGAATATGCCAGAAGCATAAAAGATGATGTTTATCCTGTTAAATATACCTATAGGGTGCAAAAGATGAAATCGTGCCCATTGAAACACACGGACTATTGATCATATGGAACGCTGGAGGGGTATTCTGTAAAATAATTGTGAACGTTAGTGATCTCCACTTTTGACCCCGGTATACATCCCGAAATGCACTTGTATATGTGTATGTATGTTTGTTACGCCATACAAGCAACAATATTTTCATGCGATTTTGACGAAATTTGGTATACCGGGGTCAAAAGTAAACTTTAGTGTTTGTTTAGAACATGAAGGAAACTTGCTGTATAGTTTTTGGGGTCCCAATATTTTTTTTAATGATTTTTACCTCTAGCGGTTTGTTGTAGAAAAATAAAATTTTGATATGTTAGGTTGGCCGATTACAACGATTTNAACAAGGGGGGGGGGGAGAGTGTCACACACCCAATTTATTCAATTGAAAATGTTTGAGAACTGTTCTTTTGCGAACAGTCATCAAAACTTCAACGCATGACATTTAATTTAATTTAAACTTTCATCAGATATCGAGAAATAAGACAGCTTGACATGAACCCTCAATCCCTTTTACCAGTTTGTTAGAGATTGAGAAAATTTCAATTGTTAATTGAAACTTAAATAAATTAAAAATAAAATGAAAAATAAATATAGCTCATTATTCTGTGGCAAAGGAAAATCAAAATGATTTATTTTGCTCAATATCTTTTTTACATAGCATACATGTATGATGTATGCTATGTGCTATGTAATACCCTGGGATTTTGTTTTCTGTTATGCGCGTCCCTTTATGAGATAATATTATGTACTAACTAGGGCCCTACACCGGGGAGATCTGTTGAGGTAAGTTTTTAATTTTTTTTAACTCGCTTTTTTATTGGCCGTCATGGGTTCATGTTGGACGGTTATTAAAAAGAGGCATGGCCATAAAAATGTGTCCTAACTTCTCTAATTGGGTTAAAATTGGTTAAAAAAATTTAAAGTTTTTGTAAACAAGCCTCAAGTGGGCTCCCCGGTTACAAATTCGTACTAAGAACACAAAGTGTGTTCTTGTGCAGAAAATGCTGAGGTCACGTGTGCCGTGATTTTTATTAGGAAATCTCTCTCTGTTTTAGCATAACGTCTCTTTAACATCTAAGGTCATTCGAGACGAGGCTTTTATCCTTCATTTGCTGGAAACTTACAAACCAGCAGCTAGCCACTCTGACCTCACTCAGTCTGGGTATGGTCGCGAATAGCCATCACGAGGGCTCCAAACTAGGGTGATCACCTACCTCGCAAGGAAAAGCTTTCTGGGCGTTGCAGTTCAGTGATCTTACGGGAACTGTTTTATCTAACGTACCATTGATGTTGGCTTATTATGAAATTAAATAACGCAATCAATCTATTCTTAGTGAAGAAATACTGCAAAGCATTATTAAAATTATATCTGAATTTAACATTGACATTCGAGATAAAGTTACACTTTCATAATATGTCACCAACATTGAAGTTGAGTTTTTTTTTTGTTTGATGGCGAGATGATGGGGGTTGCCCGGTGTCTGGTTACCATATTGACCATGACATTCAAAATGAATAAGTTTCAGATTCATATTATATCACCAACATTGGAATTGTTTTGTTTTTTTATTCGATGGCAAGATTTTATTCGATTTTAAGTACAATTGACCATGACATTTTCAATTATCATCATCTTCTTCTACTTAGAACCGTAATGGATGGCTTTTATCACACAATCTTAATAGTTTATTTATTTTTTGGCAGGGTAATGGATATAATAAGGATGTAAGTGACATATTTTTATCGAGTCTGGGAAAGCTAAAGTCAGTTGTAGGACGCTGCAAACTGCAAAGTAATTGAGTTTCTGATTGCGAGTCTTTTCACAACACTTTAGGAAGATTTGATTTTCACAAAATTATCAGAAGCGGTAATCTGGAAGAGGTCGCACGTGTTGAGTTTAGCTACACACTTAAAAAGTCCTTGGCTTTATCTTAAAAACTGGAACACTCTTGCAAATGGATTTGCACTTGTGTCCGGAACACTCTTGCAAATGGATTTGCACTTATGTCCGGAACACTCTTGCAAATGGATTTGCACTTGTGTCCGAAACACTCTTGCAAATGGATTTGCACTTGTGTCCGGAACACTCTTGCAAATGGATTTGCACTTGTGTTTAAAAATGTTAACTGTCAAGAAGTCGAGATGTCCGTCTTTTCTGAGGAGGGGCTGATCTGAGGGGGGGCCTTACAACCGAAGAATGAGTCAATTAATAGATTCTAACTAATTTGTAGTTGACAAATCTAAATTGTCACATGCACCAAGGACTTTGCCACGTTCCCGCGACAGATCACTGAACTGAAGCAAATCAGACGTGTTGAGTACTCGGATATGGTAGCTCGCTCGAGGACAACACGTGTTTTTGGTTTTTCTGGTTGCTCGTGAGGAAAAATAATTACCTTTTGTTGATTGATATGAAATGATAAAGGAGGATATACTCGTACATATTCAACGTAATTAGTGCATCAAGATGTTCACCTAAACCACTTAATTAGAGTGCAGTTACTCAGGTGATTACAAAATACATAAAAAGAATATAAAATAATGACATTTTGAGTATAATTCAGCTATCAGAGACGGGCGGGGCGCCAAGTATTCATTTCTAAACGTCCCCGGCAACATTGAGAGGTCCAAGCTTTGATTATATTCATAGCCAGTTATAATTGTGGAGTTTCGATACACAGCTTTTATGTTTTGATTTACGTAAAAGAAGTCTTGTTCTGTTCGGCGTCTAAAGTATAAATTTGGTACATTTAGGGATATCTGCTCTGTTAGTGATGGACAGGATAAATTGCCATTAATTAGATTGTAAATTAAAGTTAGGAGACAGATATCCCTTCTGGCAGCTAGAGTTTGCAGACCAAGATGTTCACATAATATATTAGATGCGATAGCAGTGGGGTAGGTTGGATAAAAGCCGTTCAATTTATGAAAAAGGTATCTTAAAAATTTTGATTGGATGCCTTCTACTTTATGAATGTTTTTTTTTTTAGTTTTAGGATACCATATTATGCTTGCATACTCGAGTTTGGATCGAACAAGTGCGGTATATAAAAGTTTTATTGCGTCAACATTTTTAATATACTTGGCGTAACGCTGAATCATTCCCAACACTTGATATGCACTGTTTGATATACTCTGTTAGTGTTGTAGTCATTAATAGAAAAAAAATATCTTGATTAAATTTTTAAAAAATCATTTTTTTAAAAAAACACAATATTAAGACCCCGGGGGCGAGGGCGGGAACCCCAAATTTTCCAAAAAAGCCTTTAACACCAGCCATTTTAGTTTTGATTTTTTTTGTCTATAAAAGTCTACTTTTTTTAAAGTCTGGTTCTAATATTACTCCTGTCTAAAATATTAGATAATATGTTTTGTTTTAATGTCTTTAATCTATACTTATAAAACGCAAAGCCCAGTTGCTATACTGACTGACTGATAATCAACGTAGCTCCACGATGGATGGCTAAGCCTAGAGACTTGGCACACAGGTCCCTTTTAGTATGTAGGTGCGTAATAAGAAAGGAAAAATATAAAAGTTCAAGTGGGAGCAAGTTACCGCCAAAAATGATGCTATTTAGCGGGTCTTTTTTCAATTTTTTTTCTGGGCAAACTAAAAGAGATAACGAAAAAATTACCTAGAATAGACCCCCCCCCCTCCAAAATAATATATAAGCACCCCATAAAAAATATAAAATTTGAAAATTTCGGGTTTATCCCCGATTTATGGGGGGTTTTCACCACCAAAAAATCGGAATTGGGAAGTACCACTTCGGGATGAGCGACAAAGCTGAAATTTGATACAAAGGTGTTCCGAAGTACAAAAAGTCATATCTTTGAATAAATTATTGAATTTTCACTAAGAGTGGTGCCCACTCTCGGGGGTCGGTTCCACCATAAACCCATAGTTAAAAAGTATCACTTCGGGATGAGAGAGATAGCTGAAATTTTATAAGGTGTTCCGCTGTGCAAAAAGTAATATCTTTGAGTAAAATATTGAATTTTCTAAATAGGAGCCGTGTTCACTCTGGGGGTCGGTTCCACCAAAAATCTAAAAAGAGAAGATTTAATTTCGCAAAATTGTTGTTGAATTTTGTAACCGTAGCGAAGCACGGAAAACAGCTAGTGACTTTATAAAGTTTTTGTTTGAAGGATTATTTTAAATGTTTAATTTTCGTCTTCTGACTTTTTCAATTCAATTTAATTCTCTGATATATTTTATTTAATAAAGTTTTTATTCAAAGATAACTTTCCTCAGTCTATAGTATGACTGCTAAGGAAGTTATAGTTTTTCAAAATAGAAATATATTTTGAAAAAGTCAGAAGATGAAAATTAAACATTTAAAATAATCCTTAAAAAAAAAAAACTTTACTCCAAAGAACTTTGATTTATTTTTTCAGTTCGCCGTTGTTTTAGTCCTCGTTGCCGCTGTCCACAGTGCTCCACAATACAATCCTCAATATGTTGCTCAACCAGTCCCAGCTGCTTACAGACCAGGATACTACAATGAACAAGTGTACCCAGACACGCCACCAAAATATGAATTTTCCTATGAAGTTGCTGAACCACTCACTGGTGACTATCACTCTCATCAAGAAGCTAGAGATGGAGATGTCACTCAAGGGGTCTACTCCTTAGTGGAAGCTGATGGAACCAGGAGAATTGTAGAATATACTGTCAACGGACCAAGTGGTTTCCAAGCTGTTGTGAGAAAAGAAGGAAGCCCAACAACTGGTGTTGCACCAGCATACAGACCAAATTATGTCCAACCTGCTCCTTATGTTAAACCAGCCTATGTTCAACCAGCTTATGTTAAACCAGCCTTTGTTCCACCAGCTTACGCTCAACCCTCTTACGTGCAACCAGTTATTGTTCCAGCACCTGTTGCTGCTGTTACTCCAGTACCTGCAGTTTTCGCTACCACCGTTAAAGCTTACTAAGAAAATGATTTTAATATTCCAAAAAACGCTACCATCATAATTACAATGTTACCCGAATCATACTAGTCATACAAGAAAACATCTGCGATTTTATCTCCACTGTCCTAGCATACCGATGTCTTCTATTGTTTTGTATGAAATATACAACCCACCCCTAATCATCTGTCTACATGATGGGCGTAGCTATCTTTGTATGAAATATACAACCCACCCCTAATCATCTGCCTACATGATGGGCGTAGCTATCTTTGTATGAAATATACAACCCACCCCTAATTATCTGTCTACATGGGCGTAGCTATCTTTGTATGAAATATACAACCTACCCCTAATTATCTGTCTACATGGACGTAGCTATCATCGAGCAAGCTTTGGGCGATTGCC
Source organism: Pachypsylla venusta (assembly GCA_012654025.1). Lineage (NCBI taxonomy): Eukaryota > Metazoa > Arthropoda > Insecta > Hemiptera > Aphalaridae > Pachypsylla > Pachypsylla venusta. The sequence goes on along the minus strand of CM022879.1, from coordinate 26,073,366 downwards.
TTTTACTGGTCGTCATTTTTTTTGACCGACCAGCATGTGTTTAACTCTTTTTATTAGAAACATCATAACATCTACAGAGACGTGGGAACCTTTTTTTTATGTTTGAGCACCATTAAATTGTTTGCTACGTGTTTTTAATTTTGTTCCCTCACCTCTATGTAAATAAAATCAGTTTATTTGGCCCTCAATAAGTGATTCTTGGGAAATATAAAACAGTGAGAATTCAAAAGAATCTTTCATTTCTATTTTGTTTGGACCTATATTTATGTTCTCCAATAACTTTAACCATTATTCGCATTAAAATGAAATGCTCTTAAACAAATTATAACCAAAGGGTCGAGGTTTAGAATCTATCCCCAGTATATATTCTTTTAAAGTGAATAATTTAGTGTTCAATAAATCACTTCCCGTCAGATCACTGAACTTCATGTTATTCTTTTTATTTTTCTTTACCAACAGTTGCAGCATCTGATCACCACTCGTATTAAAAATTTCAAAAATTTGGACATGTTTCGTCCATTGTAACACCAGGTGTGAGGATTGTCGGGTGGAAGGGCAATTGAAAAGGTGCGAGTTAATAGGAGCCTGTATTAATTTTGTTTAACCTAAACTCTCAACAATTTGGAGCAACATTTGGAGTGGACAGAGTAGACTGGATGGTTAGTCCAAAAACTTAGACATGGGAAGCGAATTTTGGTGTTTTCTGTTGATTTAATGTCATTACCAGAAGACCTTTGTTGGCTAATAATTCGTATTAAGGTTTTGGTATTCTTTTTTTCAATAATCCTTGGAATCGATTTCCGAAAACTTTATATTTTATGTCTGAATAAAAAAAAAATCGATGTTTCGACATAACTAGCACTTTTTCCACGTAGGTAATATTGACCAATTTTTATAAAAAATTGGCTCAGAATTCTGGACCTCAAATAAATAGTCAGAACTGAAAAATGTTAAATCTTTTTCGAGATAAAGCTAATTTTTCGGTCAAATTCTACAAATTTTAACCGGGACGAAGAACGAGGCACAGCTGCTAGTTGTATAATAAATTTCTCATTCTTCTGGTTTGCTATGAAGAAATGAGAATTTCACTATCACCAATCGAATGCATCCTATGACCCCTTTTCTATCCCTAGAATAAATTAAATTAGAATTCAGACATTCCAAGCCATTCAAAAGTTATAGACGCCGCGCCGGGCAGAACTTTTGGGGTATATGTATATTTTAAGTGGAAAAGCGGTTTTTAATTTGTGTTCTTTTAAAAGGGCAGTGGGATTATTTGGGATAATATTATTATAGATATTACTTAAATAGATATTATAATATAATACTTACCTACTTCAAATAATTCTTAACATGGCGACTGTTTTATTCTTGAGATAAGTACTTTGTCATTATTTTCAAAATTCTTGATTGTTATTCTCTCTTACCTATATATCTAAAAATGCTTCCATTTTGAACTCGCGCTAAAAATGCTAAAATGATTTTCATTATAAGTAGTTCCTAGTTCTCAACGTAACCGCTTGAGGCGCTGTTTTCGATTATTTTTTATCGCGGTAAAAAATTTAAAAATTTTAGAATTCTTTAAATATAGGATTCTGATTATGTGTTTGTCTTGTGGAAAATTTGTTGATGCTTTTCTTAAGTCGGCTACTGAATGAACAATATAAAAAAAACTATCTTGTACACCAGTTTCATAAGTTCAGGACTGTAATCTAGTCTCTGTTTCACAAGTAATGGTAAGTGCCTTCTGAGCGTTGCAACCTTTTGACCATAGATTCATGTCATTAAATAATGAAATGATGCCTCCATACTTTATAACTGCCTGCTCTATACTATAAACAAAGCTCATCAATGAAACTCACAACGTTGATAGTGCTAAATCGTACCTGCCTCTCTGGAGGAGGGAAGAGGTGGCGAGTAATTATGACTGTGGAGAGTGTGGAGTCTACTACAGTAACAAAAACACCCTAAGTAATCCCTAGTAAATATATATTTGGAATTTTCTTCACAGAGTAAATTTTTCTTAATTAAAAACACCTGCAATCTGACCTAATATTGTATGTGTAATGAGAAAACACAAAATCCATTTGGTAAAAAGACTGATTCACTGCCTGACTCATAATCAACATAGCTCAACGATGGCTTTACATAGAAATTTGAAATTTAGCACATTGGATACACCAGTCCTTGAGAGTACTGGTGTGTGCTATAACTCT
>CM022879.1:26028273-26055157 GCA_012654025.1 Pachypsylla venusta | reverse complement strand
CGGAAAATCGGCCATAAAATCGGCCGTAACTAAAATGGCCGGACAATACCGTGCCTATAACCTTCCCCGGGTAAAAACAAATAAGTGTGCAAAGTTTCGTGTAATTCCGAGCTGTAGTTCGTAAGTTATAAGCGAACAAACAAACAAATAAATAAATAAATAAACAGACATTCACTTTTATATATATAGATATGTGCTGTAGAAATGTGAAAGGTCTATCTGATGTACGTTTATGCAAATCAGGTTTAATCCTGCCAGTTGGTGCCTATATTATTAATATGTACCTGCAATTTTTTTCATAGCTTCCAATATTTGCGGTATCCTTTTCAAATGTTCAATCAGAATATTTTCCACTTTTGTATTTGGTTCATACCAAACTTTTGTGATTGGTGATATGTCCATGTGGTTAAATAGACCAATCACAAATGAAATGTAAGACACAGAAACAGGTAGGCTCTGTTTAAACTTGTAACACATAGAATCGTCATTTATTTTAATTTTTTCTATCAGTATGGCAGACATAAGAACTAGTTTGTCGTGTGGTACTATTAGTTGGGCAATATAAGGACATCGGACTCCAGGTGCGTCATGACAGGGTAACACACTTCTACAGAATGTATAGTAGAATGATGAATGAATCAGATAGCTGTCGTTACGTGGAAGCCATTTTAATCCTGGAGATTTAGCAGATATAATGTACTTGATGACCAGGCTGAAATGTAATTAATTTTTTTTTTCTCCATATATTCTTTCTTTGCATATGTATGTTTAATTTAGGGTCTAATTACACCCCAGAATTGGGGGGGGGGTATTTTTTAGCCAGTAAAATAATAGACCCACGTTGGCAGAGTTCTTTTCTCAAATTGGCATGGGTTGTTGTTATTTTTGACTTCACCACGTTATTTTTTTTTATTCAACTCTTTTTTTTTTTTTAAATTTGACCTTTATTTTTTTCCCGTGGTCTTTTCAAGTACCTATAACTTTTAAGTTATAGTTGAAGGATAAATTTAAATGTCTAAAATGAACATATTTTTTTACCTACAAATGTCTTCATTTGGTAACTTGACAACTAATCCTTGTCCGTACAAGTCATCATGAGCTGTCAAATAATACTCCATGCAGTCTGTTATATTCTTTGTATTCCGAATTGACACAATGTGCAAGTTGTATATGTCCAAACAAACATACTCAGTATCAGAAGTCATCTTTTGAACTTGAATAACATTGGTCGCTAGCACCGACTTATCATAATAACTAAAGTCTAACGTAAAACACATTTGAAGAATTTTCGCCTCATGAGGATTTGAAAAAGAAAATGTTTCTCTGTTTACTATTCGACTTGTTACATACAGTGGCGGCTCTTTTGACATTTGTCAATTTAATTTGGTGGCAAAGTTATTTGTAATGTTTTGTATTATCTTAAAATTAAGTAAAATTTTCTGAACCCATCTGAACTAATTATTAGATTGTGCATGCAAGTCGATATAATGGCCACTAGGTTTCGAGGTACATTATCTTCTTAGAAAAACACAATAAACTTGTGTATTTATAAGTATATTTTTTTTTATTTTAATTTGGCTCAACGTCTCTTTGACATCTATTGGTCATTCAAGACGGGGGTTGTACCCTCCATTCGCTGGAAACTTGCAAACCTGCTACCCACATTGACCTCACCCAGCCTGGGTTGGGCCGGAAAAAAGAGCTAACGATACGTGGCCACGAACCCACGTGGACACCTACAACCTCTTAAGTTTGAATCCAAATAAATTTCAAATTATAATAGTCATTATTCATTATTTATACTGTCCTAATAGGACTAAAGAGTTCCTTTACAACAGCAGTATTTTTGGGTGCTATTATTATGTGGTAAATATCTCAAATTCATGAGGATAAATTCTATGGGTTGGTTGGGTTTGAACCCAGGCTCTATTGCTTACCAGTCAGAGCGTTTACCACTAGACGACCAATCCATATGAAATCTGAAAATTTAAGCCTAAAATTTCCACCCCTTAATCTTTTAAGGGCTTTTGGACCATATATAGTCGATAGAAAATTAGCCAGCATCACGAAAGCGCGAACCCTTGTGCACACCCACATAGAACAACCTCGCTGGACGTTGCTAAACTTCAGTGACCTAACGGGAACTGGTGTATTCAACGTGCCATAGACGCTGGCTATAAGTATAGAATGTATAATTATAAATACACAATTCTACACTTATAAACACAATAAATTGAAAGAGCTCTACAATCCATAAATATCAGCTCCCCACTGGAACCCACTGGTCTGGCAAGAGAGGAAGGTAAACTTCCTAATGTAATAACAAATGTTGCCTGGAAGAAGTTTCGTGCTCTGGAGCTCTGGTATGGAATGCAACCTGCTCCGACTCGCTGACCAGGACCGACAGAAATGATGCGGAATAATCAATTTATTTCTTGAAAAGTATTGGTTCAGCCTTCCACGTAGATTCTGGTGATCCCTGCATGTCACTTTTCTCATTCAAAGAGTTTCACAGGCAATACAGCGGGACAATAGCTCCTTTACCAGGAGCACGCTCCCTCCCGCCAGAGAATTAGATGAGATACTTTTTCTACATTTTTATATCTATTATTGAAAATAAACTTGTGGCAAAATATTTAGGGAATTTCAGATAAAATATTACGAACAACAATTTGGGCTAAAAATGTAATCTTGATTTCTAAATTACTCTTTATTTTTGCATCAGAAGGAAAGAAAAGTCAATCAATTGTTGATCTTCACTCAACATTTTCACTAGTCAGCTTGTAGATATTTCGTACAAAGGTCTTTCAAATTGAAAATCTTCCGATTTTCATACATTTTAATGTATCATTTTGTCAAAAAAAAAAAAAAAAAAAAAAAAAAAAAAAAAANAAAAAAAAAAAAAAAAAAAATCACAGGGTTCCATTTAAATTTCAAAAGTGTTCATTTGTAAACTCCCTTTATACGAAATCCCCTCTTAAAATTTTCATTTTTAGCACCTTTTTAAATTTTTAGAAGTTAGACGTGATTCTAGATTGTCATTTTAAGCCAATATCTCAAAGCGTTCAAAACTTAAGGTGTGGACAGGCATTATACTTACCTTTTATCTGTATAGTTTATAATTAGGAATTGTGGCACGACAGTAAACACTTTGTTCAAAACAGATCATTAACTCTATCTGATGTATTTATTTTCAGAGTTCTAATGGACAAACTAAAAGAGCCTGGATACATATTGAACACGACAAATAGTCTGACAACTATTTTAGACATATTTCGATATCTTCATACTCATAATAAATTATTACATAAATTATTTTGGGATAGAGTTGTAATACTGATACAAAATGACGACATAGATCCCACTCTACTGACATTCTTTTCTAATAGGTAAGTACAGATGAAAATTGACGACAATTTAATTCGATTTCTCGAATTTAAAAACGGTACCAACTTAAAAAACACACCTCTAAAATAAATTTGAATAAAATTAGCCTTGTGAAAATCAAACATATCTGGCGGGGGGATATTAAGCCACTGGAATGCAGTGACTTGGGAGTTCTGGTTGCATGTCATTCGTCATAAGGCCACTACAGAATTTGCGAGTTTCTATGAAAGGTAAAATTATTATTTTTATCCAATAGCCAAGTTAATAAACTATGTGAACTGCCGACCTGACTAAAACTAAAATTTCGTAACGCCCTGGATGGTCTAATAGGGCCCCAATCAGCTAATTCCAGGACGTTACAAAATTTTAAATATCCATACCAAGTTAATAAACTATGTGCACTGCAGAACTAACTAAAATTTTGTAACGCCCTGGATGGTCTAATAGGGCCCCAATCAGCTAATTCCATGAACACATTAAATATCCATACCAAGTTAATAAACTATGTGCACTGCAGAACTAACTAAAATTTTGAAACGCCCTGGATGGTCTAATAGGGCCCCAATCAGCTAATTCCATGAACACATTAAATATCCATACCAACTTAATAAACTATGTGCACTGCAGAACTAACTAAAATTTTGTAACGCCCTGGATGGTCTAATAGGGCCTCAATCAGCTAATTCCATGAACACATTAAATATCCATACCATCGTACAATGCGTCCAAGAGTTATCTTAGAACAAACTGACAGACAAACAAACTTTGATAGAAATTTTTCAGCATTGAAACCTGACCTCACCTCATTTCCTTCGGTGAAATGTAATTGACCAGCGATGTAAAAAAATCTGTTTCAGGTACATTAAGAGTAATCTAGTGCAAGGACATAGGAATTATAGTTATGAAAAAAATGTTTTAGATCTATTATGGGCACCTTTGAAGCTCGCAGGTCCCAATATATTAGCTCAATACCTATCCATCATCTTCCATTTTCGTGGAGATATGCCAAAATCGAGAATACCAGATTATATTTATGATAAACTGTTGAATAACATTGATCAGTTTAATTTAACAAATTGTTTTATAATGATGGACACTTTACTGTCCATTATGAGAATGTGTAATGTAGAACAAATCAAAATGACATCCCAGTTTTCATATCAGTTCGTAAGTAATATCGTCATTTTAGAAGAGGGAAAACCATTTGCATTTCCAGAATCATCACTCTAAAGCTGCGTTCACACTATGCCGGCCGGCATGCTCCGGCAAAGAACATGTGTAGACGTGCCGCCCTGGCTTAAAGAATACCGAAAGCCATTTTGATTTCAAGAATTAACTAGAGTACCTGGCATGATTTTTTTTTTTTTTTTTTCGTTTTTTTGGGGGGGGGATGGCTTCCCTGAATGAAGTATTTTGCCCGCTGATCTCTGGTCCAATCATACGGAGTAAAACTTCAAAATATGAACTCTTCATTCAGCTCCTCGACTTCATCGAGTAACGAATCTTTCATAAAATCGCTGGCACGATAGTCCTTCTCCCTCCGTCTACGGATGCTAGGGCGTATCCAAAACCGCCTTGGTCTTGGTCGGAACCGTTGTTTTGCTGCAACTTCGATAATAATCGCAGCAGCAGCTGCGAGAACAGCATTATTCTCTCCGACGTTCATGATTAGACTGAGTGAAAAAGCCGAGCCGCGTGCCGATGATGCGTCTAAATTTGAAATACAATTTGGACATGACAGCCCCAACACAATGCTGCACGGCTTAGCCGCGCATCTTTGGCCGGGTGGAATAGTATGGACGGAGCTTAATATCTACAAACTATGTAAATCTACTTTCTTTAAAAGATGTCTAGCACAGATTATGAAAAGCACTTTGTAATCAAATATTGAAATTTTGAAAATAAAGATTTTATTATAGAGCGTAACAAAAAATGCGTTTCCTGAAAGCAGATATTCTTCGGAAAAATGTTCTTCCAAGGTGTGAAAGATGATGTTTAAAAACTTTTTCCTTGAGGTAACCCCATGTCATTCTCGAGAGAGACTAGTCGCGCGGGCAACGTTTGTCTGAATTGCGTCATGGAAACTCGGGCTGTGTGGCTCCGCTCCGATGGAAAAAGTGCGCTAGATTAGTTCCCCGCTATTTCTCTAGTTCAGGTTCAAAAAAATCGAGTAGTAAAAAATAAGGCCCAATGACCCCAAGTTGAGAAAGTGTAAACCATGCAGTAACTTCAGGTGATGGGTGAAGTCTCTCGTGAAGTTGCCTTTTATTTTCAATTTTCAACGGGTGAGTACCGGATATTGACAGCTCTATAAAGATCCTGAGCTCGGCAGAGATCCCTCTGTGTGGCGATGACAAAACTTCAATTTTCGAAAAACGTGCGAATGTCATATCCACATGCTCTCTACTCCAAATTAGGGTAGCTACAAAAATGTTTTTAGCTTTTGTGTCTTCACATCCTTTGTTCTGAAGACCCAGTTCCTCAACTCCCACAAACAATGAGAACCCTCCCAACCTTCTACCTCCATCACAGGTCGTCATCTGGCCATTCAAACCCGGTACTTGTCTTTTGTTCCGCCTTGAACAAGAGTTTACAGAAAAAGGCTATGGAAAAATTGGTATATTTATCAGGTATGTCAAGTACATGTGCAATTCTGATATTGTGGAGATAAATAAAAAAAAGTTATAGATTTTATTGTCTCCTGATGAACAGTTTTTTCAGTTCCCCCGAGCTGAGTCCTGAATTGGTGGAGTAAAATAATACTACCTGCAAATATGAAATATCATTACGTTGTCAAACTCATTTTCTTGTCTTACTAATATAATTATATTAACGTAATTCTGAGGGCCCATATCCTTTACTAGGCTCCAAGAATTGATTTACAGTGACAATTAGTAAATTTTATTCCTTGTTGCAGACTCATCTAGAAAAACGGCTGGAGTTGAGAGTGAGTGAAATAATCAATTCTAGTCGTGTGTCTGTGGTGGAATGCTATGAAATATTTACCAAAAGGAAATGTAAACATTGGTTACATATTTATTCTAAGTAAGTATTTTGATTACGTCTGGCAATAACTAGACCTCAAATGGGAGCTACGAGTACGTACCAAATAAACCTCTTGTACAATCCTACCCTTTACCTGGGCATCCGGAGTTTTTGAATTTGGCGACGAAACTTTTTTCCCCACTAATTACTTTGCTCATTTGTCGTTTTCCAGATTGTATCGTGATATTCCGCCCAATTCTTACTCATCCAAATTAGTTTACGTTTTGTGTCGTCACATCCTTAGTTCTGAAGAGCCAGTTCCTCAACTTCTAGAAAACTGTGTTAATTATTGTATAAACAACGAGGATGTCACCATAGGAGTTGTTGTGAGCACTGTTCTGTACGCGTGTTATATACAATCCTATCCTTTACTTGGGCATCCGGAGTTTTTGAATTTGGCGACGAAACTTTTAAATAGGTGAGAACTGCAATTTTGATTGCGTAAACTTTTACAATCTATAAATGGTAGGTATATTCTAATATTTTTTTTTGCTCAAGATAGCCGGCTGGACCCATATCAGTACAGTTCCAGTCAACCCCTGAAGTAGTTGAACAGTTGATTTTGAGAGGAATACCGCTACATCAACCAAGTAAAATAAACGTGGCTTTTATATAATTCACTAACTTTTATAAGAGATTTTTATTTAAACTATCGGTAGGTAGGTATAATTTCTTTAGGGCACACCCCTGTGACCGTTTCACAATTTTCAAGTGCCTATCACAGCGTTGCGAGGAATTTTTATCATCTCCTATAGCAGCCTCAGTAGCTCAGTTGGTAAGAATGACGGATTCGTAACCAGGAGGCTGTTGGTTCGAATCCAAGCGAAGACAATAAATTTAGTAATAACATGGGAAAGTGCATTATGACAAAGCATTAGCTTTAACACAAATAAATTCCTTCTTCTATATCTCAAATATCTTCTGTACTGATTTTCTCGTATAATACTGCAACTTATTGTCGGCGCTATCTTGGCTACCCAATTGTCCTTACGAGGCTGAGTGAATCTATTAACAAACCTAAACTTAAATTCACAACTACACAATCTTTCAAAATTTCAACCTCTTACCGTTCCTGAGATCGAACCTTTTGACAGACAGAAATTTTAGGCTTATTAAAAGGGTTCTTTTTGAACTTCAACGGTTGGAACCTTATTCAAAGCCAACTCTTTTTTTTTGAGAATATGAAAAAGCAATATTTTTTTTGCAGGGATAAAGGCTCACTGAATGGTCTGCAAATAATTCGAGCTTGTCTATCATTAGTGTATTATGAATCATTTCCCCAAGAATTGGCCAACTATGTATTTTCTGAAGAGTTTCTCGAACTTTTAGATGAAGAAATGTGCTGTCATTCACCACAATCACACACAATTCGAATTAGAAATGATTTAATGGAATTAAATAGAGCTGTGTGTTTAGATTATTCGGAGTTTGGCATTCCTTGGTTTCATCAAAAATATTGTCAACAATTAGCTATTGCAGGTAAATAATAACCTACCATCAAATTGGGGAGACTCCTCTGAATAAAACGACAAGGTTCTCAAATTACTTTCAATCAAAACACATATTAGCCCTCCCAGTGTTGTTGCTCGGTGTATTGTTAGGACATTTGTTGCTTTTTTTAAAAAAAAATAATTTGAATTTAGCTTGCACATGTCGATTGGATTTATATGTTGATCACTGACAAAGGAAACGACGAACGAATTTATTTTTATTCTAAAACTAACTTATGAATAATAATACTAAGATATGGTGTAACATTCACAGGAGGCTGTTTGTTAGAATCTAACTTCACCCCCGCCTCTTTGAAATATTGTTCACAATAAATCTATATCCTCATTTTATTTTATTTGCTAACATAGTGATCTGTGTTTTGTGATTTCAGACGATTCCTATTCCAGTCGATTCTTCAAAGATGTACAAACGGTTCTAATCAACTATGTGGGTACTCCGGAACTAGTTCAGTCTAGGATACGATCTCCTTATGGACATAAAATAGGTAACTCCTACAAATCTTTTTTATTTTATTTTGCTTCCTAAGTGCCGAAGGTAGGGACCCTAACATAAAACCTGCTCCTTACACCCCGTCTACATAAAATACAAAAAACACAAAATTTTTGTAATCGCGTCGAGTCATTTTCAATTCCAGGGAACTAGTCCCTGGTCAAGCATATAAAGCTGTATCAATGTGAAACAGCTTATTTTAATGGCTAAAAAATATCCCCCCCCCCAAAAAAAAATTGACATTTTACGTCCATATACATTGACTCTATCGAAATCGTCCATATATGTGCATATACATTGAATCCAAAAATCGGATAAAAAATCCACTGTACTCTTCACAATTACACTCCAAGATTGACCAACATACCAAAGTTTATCAAAACGCTAAAAGTAGCAAAAGAAGTAAAATATCATTTTTTGGGGGGTTGGGGGGGGGATAACCATCCCAAAGTTTCATCATTCATTGTATCAGTATTTTTCTCTGCGCATTTGCAAATGTATTTTATTAGACAGTCCATATTTAAGGGGTAAGTATTGACTATCATTTTAATTAAAATATTTTCAGCAATTTCGAATCCTGAGTTGAAATGTCGAGGATGATGTACTAAACTACACTACGTTCTGTGAACATAATTGTATTCTTTTTCAGATTTTCTTCTCTATTTAGATAAATTTGGAAATCCAATTCGTTCGATAAAAGATAAAAAGAAAGTTCGAACGAGACTGGCCATACTTCTAGAAAATAAAGTGTCTAAGGGTCCACATCAATTGAAACAAAGACAGTTAGAACTCCAAGGATATTGTGTGATAAATTTGTATAAAAAACAATGGAATGCTCTATTTATGGGTGATTCAAAAGACAAAACTATGTTCCTAGATAACATAATCAGGTGAGCAGAATATAAAACACACTGACCAGATGTGTTCTGAACCAAAAGACAAAACTGCTTTTCTATATCAACTGTTATTTAAAATATGAAAAGAGAACTGTATACCTAATTCTATTTAACAGAAATGTCAATAAAACAATTTTTGACACTTAAATCAAAATCACTAGTGTCCCCACAAGCTCAAGTAGTCCCACAATTGAGATAATTTAGGGTTGACCGGACTGCAACGCCCCCCAACCAGGACTCCCACATCGCATTAGACACGATACAATGGAAACACTCCGTTTGACAATAAGTCATCAATTATTTTTTATCTCTAGATGGGTAATAAAAAACAAACTTTTCGGGAAAGGTCCAATATTGGAGCGGACAGAATTTCCGGAGTTTGCCTATAGTTTTCATAAAATTAATTAAAACAAAGGGCTTGAGGGAAACAATGGCCTTGTGGGAACATACTTTTGTTTATCAGGAAATGAACAATTTACACACTTATCAGAGATAAGAACATTATCAAATAAAAAACAGTCTCTTATCTTATCAAATTACAGGCGACTTTTATTATTCTCAAGGGAGCCTCTTTTTCAATTCTCAAAATGAATATTTTATTTATCTTAGAATTACTAGTACGGTTTTCCGTACCATTTATTTAATTTGGTTTAACGTCTCCTTAACATCTATTGGTCATTCGAGACGGGGTTTTACTTTCCATTCACTGGAAACTTGCAAACCAGCTACCCACATTGACCTCACCCACAGTAGCGTAGCTATGGGCGGTCCGTCCCGGGTGTCACCCCGATGGGGTGGCACCCGGGGTCATAGTGACACTTGTGATTTTACGACCAAGTGATTTACGTTGACTGGAGGTTCCAGTCATCCCGAGGGGGTGACTCATGTGTGGCCGAAGAGTGTCACCCCTTCGGGATGACTTGTTTGGGGTGACACTCGGGTCAAAATTAGCCAACAATATAAAAAAAATGTTACCTGGGGTGTCACCCCTGAGGAGGACACCGCTGGTAGTATTACATATAAGGGGACTTCCGGGTAGTTGTGACACTACTGGCATCTCCCGGGGTAACTTGCGGTGACCGAAGAGTCAGAATTAACCACCTATATGATGTTACTCGGGATGTCATCCTCGAGTTCTCGAGGAGTGAGACCCCGGGTTACACCCGGTCACTCAAGGTTGTTACAAAAAATTCCCCCCCCCCAAAAAAAGGCCCAGACTCCCCTAATTGAAGAACTACTGTACCTGTAATATTGCTTTGATCTCTATCGTGCTGAAAAAAGGCATCTAAAGGCGGCGAAGAAGAAGGGCAAACCAAAGGGTGGGTTGTCTTAAGGTGGCATTCCGTTTCTCGCGACCGAGGTACCACTGGTTTTTATGTATTTAAATCAAGGAATTCGAGAGCAGTATGGTCGCTCCAGTCAGGCGACTCATTCCTTGTTTACGCGTGTTTGTGGTTCGCAATTTTTACTATCTTTCTTATTAATTTCGGTAGAAAACTGAAAATGTCATTTTATTCTGATGAAGATGATATGTTGGTTGAGTTGGTTAGTCGAAACCCACCACTATTTGATGTCAGTCTAGACTTCTATAAATATATTATTGTGAGAATTTTTCTTCTTTCAAACTTAGATGTTTTTATCAGTATTTGAAAGCAGCCCTCTTCTGGTCGTAACGTGTAAATTCTGTCGATCTTCATCCGTTTTTCCGGAAGAAAACAAGATATGATAAGAACGTCTTCGTCTTCCTCCTCCAATAATCTCACTATCAATATTTTTTTAGCCGCACATAAAACGTTGGACATATATACTTTGCACTGTTCAAACGATAAAAAAAAACTGTCGCGGGTATCTGTCGCGCGTATCGGTCGCGAGGAACGGAATTTTACCTTTAGATTTCTTAAAATTTAATGTTGAATGAAATTTCATAGAATCCCTACCAAACCTGACTTTAGCTCTACAACTTTTTTTTTTAACAGTATGGGTGTCTGTAGCTTCTTGCGAAAGAAGCTTCACTCTTCGTAGTATTCAGTAAACTAAAAAAAAAAAAAAAAAATACCTGTTGAGTTTTAGCCCAGCCTAACTTGTGCAGCCTTCAGCACGCATTTTAATTTTTTTGGAACCCAAACCAATACTACTTCCAGCACGTTCTAACCAACAAAATTGGTGGTGTCAGTTCTATGATTTTGAGTCGGGAACAACCACTTCAATACATATATGTCAGCGAAGCAAAGCCTAACTTACACCTAACTATACCACATATGGATTACTGTTGGAATGGTTAAAACACCTACTCCTTCAAAATTGGTACAATATTATTTTAAACTTTTTGTATTAGAAATAAACATATTTGATGAAGATTATTTGCATATATGTTGTATATCACGAAATTTTGGTCCAATGACTTAAGCGGTTCTAAAAATATTGACGAAAAACGCGGTCTCGCATGGCCCCTTCCACAAAATTTATGACTCAAAGTGGTCAAAATTCATTAAGCGTCAAACGTATAGCACCTCACAAAAGTTTGGTCGCAATAATTTAAGTGATTCTTAATATATTGAGGAAAAGTGCCGCGAACAGATTGGAGTCTTGGCAAGTTTGAGAAGCACTGATATAGATGAACTAGCTGTTTTCCCGTACTTCGCTACGGTTACAAAATTCAACAACAATTTCGAGATTACGAATTATTTTAAGCAAGGAAAATAATAAACCCAGGTGTCACATTGGCAGATTTTTTCTCCAGGTAACCAACGATTTTAATGTTATGATAATTTTGACTTCAGAAAGATACGAAGAATCTTTCATTGTCATTAGGAGGGAGTCAGTGACACAATGAGTGCTGTTTTTATTTTTAACCATAACCAAAAAGTATCGCGTGTTCCGCAGTATAGCTATATGTGAGTTCAGACACATTTCTTAAACCGGTTTTGAACAAGTTCTTCGTTTACCTTTCCTATATTCTGATATAATGCAAATCTAAACGTACCTATATTAGCAAGTTGTAGAAGTTTTTTTCAAGCTCAATGTTGAATTCAATGATACCCACATTGGTATAATTAACGGTACCCATTTCGTTCAGACACGACAATGACACTTTTTAATACATAACGGATCTTGTATTTTACATAAAAGCACATTAGGAAATTAGAATATAAGTAGTATCCATTAGAAGTTCTTACCGATAGCTTCCAACTTTTGAACGCGTCCGAGTATTTTTTTTAGTTCTGATTGTTCCTCTAAAATCTGAGAGGAATGTCCAATCGTTTTCACATCTCGACGCTCATACCTCCACCTATAATCTGAGCGCACGGCAGTGCGCCAGGCCAGTTCCGGAAAGCACCAGTGTATCTTTACACGAAGCAATTCACCAAAAGATCTCCATCGTTCAACTAGGTGCTTTGATATTCCCTAGAATGCATGTTGCATGGTGTAGCCATGAAAGGTATTTGTGGTAAGCTCTATAGCTTTTAACAAATTAGGTATAGCAATAGCACCTCGATACACATTGCATTAAAAAGTACTGCCCAGGACTCGAATCCCCGGCTAAATTTTCTATTAGGTATACACTGCCCCCCCCCCCCNCCTCCCCCCTCCAAATTTTCTATTAGGTATACTGTGCCCCCCCCCAAAAAAAAACAAGAGGGCTATATCCGCGCATGACTAAGTCAAGTTCTGCGCATCACGTCATATGTGACGTGGTATATATCAACATTGATCCCAACTTCTCACATTTATTTATATGTAATTGTAGTTTTTTTGTGTGGTATCACATCATTACTATGTGCCTCATGTACTAATAATTCCAAAAATCTTCTAACAAACCAAATCTGTATAGAAAATTGACAATATCGATTCAGAGTTCAATTAATTAAATTAGAAATTAAAATCATAAAATTAAAATTTTCTGATTTCTAATTTAATTAATTAAACGCTAAATCGATATTGTCAATTATCTATATAGTATATCATTGATTCTTTTAAAAAATTTCAATTATTCCAAATCTTTTTACTCTGGTAATGCCACTGGTCTCCACTCGCATTAAAGAAAACATTTCACAAGGCTGACTGCATCGAAAATTACAACAACTGGGTCGCAAATTCTCCGACCTCGCGGGGAATCGAACCCGGGTCCCTCGCGTACAATGTTACTTTTATTTATAGTTTACTTTCTAGTGTTCAGAAAACTAAAATTAGCCAGCGTAAATAGCACGTTGAGTACACCAGTTCCCGTAAGATCACTAGTCAAACAACGTCCAGAGAACTCTTACTTGGTGGGTGACCATCCATAGGTATCTAGGTTAAGAAGATATAGGTTATTGAAAATGTTTTGATGACCCCTGGTTGGAACTTTAATGGTATGCATTCCAGGTCGTCTTGTTGCGTAGAACCTGCGGCCATAAGGATGACGGCACTTCGTTTTAGTCAACTAATTTGATCTACTTGCTCACCCTCAAGTAACCTCTCACAAGATCGTTTATCGTCTGATTTCCATATTGTATTGTAAAATCAATTCACGTAGTGAACAATAAACATATTAATTTTTAAGAAAAATACCTCCATGTGGCCTTTGAAATGATAATACTGAGAAACAAAAGAAGAGATATACATGTAATTGTAGTCAAATAAGCATATAGATAAAGAAAATTAATTCAACTAAACTGTTTTCTGATATCTACACAGAGACGAAAAAAGGATACGGATGGATGACAATAAGTTTAATATTTCGCAAGGAGAAAAGTAACTTCCAAATAAAGTAGATTTTTTTTATGACCCCAGTCCGCGTATGTTTTGAATGGACTACGTATATCCCTGGTGAACCAATAGATCCCTATTGGGCTACCAGAAGCCTTTGAGTAGGTCTACGGTTCAGATTCCGGTGGATAATTTTTCTCCTTGCGAAATATTAAACTTATTGTCATCCATCCGTATCCTTTTTTGCGTCTCTGTGCAGATATCAGAAAACAGTTTACTTTAATTAATATTCTCTTTATCTATATGCTTATTTGACTACAATTACATGTATATCTTTTATATTTTTAACATTTACCTTGATTTGTCAACGCAGATAGAACAAGGTAAATGTTAAAAATATATATTCATGGTTTAGATCAATTGTCACTAAATGGTTCCACTTAAATTCGTTGTATATCTTTTCTTTTGTTTCTCAGTACTTATCATTTCAAAGGGCACATGGAGGTATTTTTCTTAAAAATTAATATGTTTATTGTTCACTTTATCTCACCATCATTTTGTTTGCTTTTTGATAAGGAAAACAATTCAAGGGCAGTGACTTTTGCGAGATAACATGACGTGAATTGATTTTACAATACAATATGGAAATCAGACGATAAACGAGCTTGTGAGAGGTTACTTACTTGAGGGTGATCACAAAAGAAGCGTACCAGGACTGTTTCAATAAGTGGAAACACCGTTCTGATAAGTGTGTGCATTGGGAAGAAGAGTACTTTGAAGCATACCCAGTCGCCTAACTTCCAAATAAAGTAGATTTTTTTTTATGACCTCAGTCCGCGTA
The DNA here is from genome assembly GCA_012654025.1 of Pachypsylla venusta. Classification (NCBI taxonomy): domain Eukaryota; kingdom Metazoa; phylum Arthropoda; class Insecta; order Hemiptera; family Aphalaridae; genus Pachypsylla; species Pachypsylla venusta. The sequence continues at coordinate 26,040,298 of CM022879.1, read as the reverse complement.
TTTTTTTGAATAGACCTCGTATGTCCATACCATTTTTTTTAATATTAAATTTGTTTCAGGTCTCTATTGAGACTGATTGCAATTATCACTATGACCTTTGTTTATATCTGTTGTGACCTTATGTGACCATTTCCTTACCAGGTGTCATCAAAATCGGAAAAGGCAATCGAGAACTACGACGGGCGGTGATAAAAGTGCTGCCACCCACGATGGGCGGACGAATGATTTTTTATACAATTGTTGAATTCTTGAAACGTAAAATATCACATTTTGAGGAGGGTACCTTTTTTTGTTTTGACAGATCCCAGGCTCAGGAACTGTAAGAAGTAGCCTGTTGTCAAAATTAAAATGTGATTTTAATTTTCACTTGACTGCATTTGTAACTTTTGACATTCGGTATTTCTAATTTTTAAAAGAAGGACACTTAATCAATTGAAACATCGACGATTGGAAAAATGACTCTCGTCAAACGTATAAAATATTGTTGAGTGGGCGATGCTACATAAGATTACGTGTTGTGGAATTTTACTTGCCAACGGTATTCCGTTATTTATCCTCGGGTACGTGAAACACCCTGTTGATATTTGGGGTGGCAGGAAATTCTGTGCGATAAGGTCCTATCAAAAGTTTTATTGAGAAAATTAATAAATTGTAAATAACTTTACTGAAAAAACTCCACATGGACAACAAATATTAACGTTTCCATTCACGTCAGTATGATTGTTTATCAAACTATATCTGAGCGCACGGCAGTGCGCCAGGCCAAGTTCCGGAAAGCGTGTTTCATTTACTCTTACCTTCGCCCTGTATATTCTTATCATTTGTATTTATTATAAATTAAATTCAATAATTTTGTCTCTATTTGTTGCAGTCAATATCGTCCTTTGCTAACACCAGGTGAATCTTTGTGATAAAAACTTGAAACAAACAATCTACTTTACTGATAAGAAAATTTAAGAAGAAAAAAGGCTGATAACTGGAAAACAGAAACGCATATATCATTTCCAAGAAGTTATTATTTGTACAGCACTATCTGTGTTACTCGTGTTTTGCCGCGGAAGGCGGTGTGTTTTACCAAAGAAAACAGAATCAACCTTACCACGTAACGGTTCGTCTGAATTGAAGCTAAGCAAATAGGCCTTTGGTTCTTTCAAAGTTTACGCGAGAGGAAAACCAAAAAGGTGCTGTTTAGTATAGAAACCAACCAGAATAAAACTTTGAATACACTATTTCCCGTAGGAACTGAAGTTAAGGAACGTCCAGCGAGGTTTTACTTTGTGGGTGACCACGTTGAGCCCTCGTGATGCTGGCTGTTCCCGTCCAAACCCAGACTGGGTGAAGTCAATGTGGGTAGCCGGTTTGTAAGTTTCTAGCGAATGGAGAATCTCTGATGACTAGATGTTAAAGAGACGTTAAGAATACAAAGTACAAGAAAGACATCTGCAACAAAACCCAAAAGTATTCTTTAAAAAAACTTTTTGAAACGTCATTTTTGCAAGATTTTTTTTTTTTTTTGATTTTGTTTTTTTTTCCCACTCCAAAAAATCAAATTAGGAATAGGACTGGGGTCAACCTAAATGAAGTGCAATGCCCATGTGAACAGTCCAAGTTAGGTTGGTCAGCCGTCCCAAAAAATCAAGGTTTTGATTGTAACCCTGACGATGTTTTCATTTCCAAAAATATTATAATCATTGATATTTTATTATAGTTTTTTTTTGGTTATTATTTTTTTGTCCCCCAACATATAAATTTTAATCCCAACTTTGTATTTCATTCGAGACGGGGGTTTTACCTTCAATTCTTTGGAAACTTAAAAACCAGCTACCCGCATTTACCTCACCCCAGCCTGAGTTGGGGTGAAGTCAATCACTGAAGTTAAGCAACGTCCAGCGTGGACGCTGCAAAACTTCAATGATCTAATGGGTACTAGTGTATTCAACGTGCCATGGATGCTCTTATTTTGTGTATTGAATATTTTTACTTTCCATATCCTATGAAAAGAAAAATATTGTAATGGACTGAAATTTTCGATAACGAGTTCTCAAATACCAAACACATTTTGAGGTGTGTGTGTGTGTCTGTCTGTCTGTCGGTCGGTCTGTGATATCTCAAGAATGGTAAGTTCTGGATACTTGCATGTAGTTTTATGCCAAGGACGAACCACAAATATACTGTTGGCGATTTTTGCCGTTTTTTAACGATTTTTACAATTTCTAAAATGCCTAAAAACAGAACGGTGAGTGCCAATATAGCACGGCAAACACGCACGGGCCAATTGCTAAATTTCGAGATTCGTGCTCTGGGGAGCTGAGAACGTGTTTTGATATTAAAAACTGAAAATCGAAAATTTTAGCCCATTATAATACTTTCTTCTTTTTTTATAAATAAGGTAAGTCGTGTTCACTTCAAACCTTTAATATAAAAAAAGCCAACTACCTATGTATTTCCAAACATCATTAAAAACTTAGCCGCGAATGATGTAAATTTTGACCTCTATTTTAATATTTTACAAGTGCAGCCCCTTTGACGTCAATTTAGTAGATATGATAATTATCATATCCGCTGATAACTTAGTATTGTAAAATTATTATTGTTTACATAATTATTTTTCAAAGCATTGATATCCATTTCATATACTGAAGGCGTACATTTTTTAGAATACATAATTTACTAACTTCCATAAAGAAAATATAGTGTCTCAAGAAAAGGAGTCATTCGAAATAACTTGGTTACGAAAAACGCTGAAACACGCATTTTTTTTTTTATTATTATTATTATTATTATTCCAAAGGGAAAACATTTTCTAGTTCAAAATTTTGGACACTTTCAGGGGAGTGAACTTTGAAATATTATAAGGGATAGGTACTATTCTTCTTTTGTAATACATTTTTGAAACGTATATGAAAATAGAAGTACTTTGAAATCCGTACTCAAAGCAGAGCCGGATTTACAGCAAGATGAATTTAAGCATTTTAAACACTTTTGCAACCATAAAGTCTCAAGTTTGGTTAAGATAGGCTCCAATTTTATTTGCTTTCTGGCGATGGACCATTTGAGAAAAAAAAGTAATAAGTTTGATCCAAAGTTAAGTTCATATTTGGAGTAGCTCGAAAAACATGTTATCTTACTTCGAGGAATAAACTTATCTTCTTTTTTTTCCAAATTTTTGTTAAAATTGATGAGCTACGGTAAAACAAAGTTGTATAAAATCTGAAGTACTACTTAAAATATTTCCAAACCTATTTTGAACACAGATCTTAAATAAGCCTCAAAGTACTTCCATTTTCTTATATGTTTAAAAAATGCGTTACAAAAGGGTTCGTCCCATATAAGATTTCAAAGTTGACGCCCTGAAGCTTCCTAAGTTTTAAAAACCAGTAGAAAATATTTCCCTTTTGAAATAAAGAAACACATGCAAGTTTTTTTGAAATCCAAAATCTTTCTCAAGATATTGGGCTCCGCTCTTTTTTTGACACACCACCCGTTAGATCTTATTTGTTATTGTGGAAAGTTTTGGAGAGTAACCTTCTTCTAATCGGGGTACGTCTCAGTTGATGATCTAATCTAAAGTACCTAACTGTTCAATCTCACTAAACATGTTCCGCGAATCAGTTTCTTGTGTTATTGATTTATGTATATTGTTGGAATTTTCATGGTACTGCGGGTGCATTGATAAATTGAGTATATCTAGGACTCGCTAGATCGCAATATAAATTTTAATCGGCTACTTTATAGACATGCAAACATACGGTAACGTTTGATTGTACAGTGTGTGCACTAACGTATGTTTGCATGCTCATTAAGTGGTCCGATAAATAATTTAGTGCATGTGGTCTAGCTCTCAAGGGTATTTATTTGATTGACTTGGGAAGATAATTGATGAATTTTTTCAGGGTCCTCCTAACTGAAAAGTCAACAGTTCAGTTCATAGCAATTGACTTGATTTTATGATTATCTATATCTGCACCTGTGGCACAACCAAAGGGTCAACTTTTCTTTTAAGTTTACTTTAGGCTTTAGGGATTCAATAATCACCGTTGGAAATCTAACGGATTAAAGATAAAAGTCGTATTGACTCCCTCCCTTTAATGAAAATCCTGTTAGCGCCACTGCGTTTCACTAAAAAACGTTCGATTTTTTTTTTTTTTCATTTTCATTTACCTTTTTACTCGCTTTGAAACAATAAGAAATAAAACCTCTGATTTGAACTAAAGTTGTTACTCAGCTCGTTTGATTGATGCACAGAAGATAAGGGTTGTTGATTACGAAAAAAAAGAAACGTGTATGTGAAATGCTACCGTCACGCGAATCTAGCAAAAATCTCCCAATCTATGGTGGATAACCAGTGTCGAGTGTAGGTTATTTGGAGGATGTTGGACGTCAATTCCCTTTTATCTTTTTCTATTATCAAACACATTTTACCGGTTTAGCGGATAAGATTCGGATGAAATAAAAGGTCAAAAAGAAGACTTCAAGTTCCTACGTGTATACCTCTATTGTCGTCACGAGTGCCTGTTTTCTATATTTTCATGGTAATCTCTTGTTTTAGTTTGGTTGAATTAAGATACCCTTGATAAAATAAAATATTACACATTAAATTGACTAAATTATACCTTTTTTAAAAACAAAAATACTGGTGTGGACATCATACGACAAAAATTTATAAAAAAGGAAAAAATATTGTAATGATCTGAAATTTTTGATGTTGAGATCATACCAAAACACGTTTCGAAGTCCCCTTATTGTGCTCTTGTTCGTGAACAAATTATGTCAAGAACGTAGTATTTGTAAATAAGTACTTATCATTTACATACTTACAAAATTGCAAGTCTACTGCACTCTTATACAGGATTCGTGATAACCACCAAAAAGCTGCAAAAAACTGCCAACGGTAGATTCCTTTTCCTCAGAGACGAAATTTCAAGATCTAGCTCTTGCGTTCCCTTTTTTGACATTTTTCGTGAAAATCGCAAACACACAAAAAAAAAGATATATTTTCAATTAAATTTTTGTTGCATGTTACCGATATAAAAGCTTCTTAGTTCGTCCTCAGAAAAAGGAAAGTGAAAAGGACAATCCTTAAAACTGAATGATCAATGGGCTATGGTCAACAGAAATATGGAAACACTTTTTTAATGGAGGACACGCCTTGCAACCGTTTCAGAATGCGAATGGGACATTAAATGACAACCCAGTAGGTATTCATTAAAATACAATTTAACTCTTTAGATGTAGGGCAAAATCTATTTTTTGTAGGCATCACATTATTACAAGGTATTTTAACAATCACTCCAATATCACCACACGCTATATGCCACCACTTGTTGCTTTGATCAAGCAAAACGCTAGTTTTGCAACGCCAAGAAAAACAAAACGAGCGTGGTATATTGGTATAAGTACGCTAAACCTAGTTTGTAGGTATCTTCACTTTCAATTCTGACCCTTTTTAACTAAATTTTTTTTTCATATTCGTCGTTGGCACGTGCAATAGATGAAGTTTAACTTTTATCTCACCTTTGTCCGTAATGGAAACGCCTTTTTCGAGCACCCCAAAAATTGTCAAAAATTCATATTTTTTTTCCACCTCGCCCTTACCACGGCCACTGTGTTAAACTCTAATAGGCGTGATTTTGTATATAGGGTCCTTCTGGCCTTAACTCGAGATTTTCATAAAAAAAATGCCCTCTGACACCTTGTCAGGGCCGCTCAGAGGGGGGGGGACAAAGGGCACAAAATGTGCCGGGCCCGGGCTCCTCAAGGGGCCCTGGCCTAGCGGATTTTTTTACTGATAAAAAGAAAAAATTAAAACAATATGCCAAATACAACTACAATACGTGCAAAAAAAAAAAAAAAACAAAAATGACAAATAATGTCAATTATTGTGAATAATAGGGATCCTAAATCTATGTCAAAAAAAAAAGTATAAAAATGTGTACCAAGTCGATTGTTAGAACACACTCACCGCAGCTTGATCATCCCCAATTCCCCCAACATCCCCGTGTGGGTTTATATTTACGAGTAATCTAAGTATTTTACTCTGATATAAGTTTTTAATAATAATTACTTATTGGGAACCATTTGAGTTAAATTTTGAATCTATGTTAACTATTAGTTTAAATAATTAAATAGATTAACAATTTCTTGGAAAAGTCACTAGTCAGCTTTTTATAAAACAGCACATTGAGAATTGAGACCTGCGTTTTTTCTGAGCTTAAAAAATATTCAAAGCCTTTTTGAATATTTGCACGTGAAGATAACTGGTTCAATTCTCGTGCGGGGTTTTTCAGTATTGCTAGGAAAAATTTGGGGGCAAATAAGTGTGCAAAATATAATGTATCGAAGTTAGAGGATAGGAGGCCTTCAAAGTGTTCCGCGGGGATCGTGGTGGGTCTTTACGCCAGTCTAAGTTATTTTTCCTATTCTTTTACCATTCGTTACATTCTGGAATAGTTTCTACACATAAGATAATACTTTTTATGCATAGGTATAATTTTGACCGAAATCTGGACCAGCCAGGCTCTTTTATTTGGTTTAGGAGGTTTCCGCCTCTCTTGAAACGTTCTACGCTAATCGACTTCGGTGTTGTCTTGACTGTAGCTGGAAAGGTAGACTCTTAATAATTTCTAAATAGATCTTTAATTTCTATTGACTAATATTGTGATTGATAAATAATTACTTAGAAGTTTTCACCAGCAAAAAATCGGGATTGAGAAGTACCACTTCGGGTTCAGCGAGAAAGCTAAAATTCGATACAAAGGTATTCCGCAGTACAAAAAGTTATATCCTTGAATAAAATATTGAATTTTCGAACTAGGAGCGGAAGCGCGGGAAAACAGCTTGTAACATTATAAAAATGAGTTCTAAATCGTTGAAAGTGACGGCCCAGAAGAGAAAAGATAAAGAAGAACGAGGGACAACTTTTTCTTGATTCTTTTCAAAAACCTTCGCCCAGCAGTCTCAGCACTTCAAGAAATGCTGCCGAACAGGTGGAAGGTGGATAATCGCAATTGGAATTTGAAACTTCAATAAGAGCAAATCCTCAGGAAACTATTGCGACTCATCTTCCTACAAACATTAAAACTGTGTTGGACGCTCCCTAAAAAGAAATTGTGTCGAACGCTCCAAAGGAAGAGTTCTTTGATGTTGGGGACGAGAATCTAGACATTAATGAATTATGAAAAAAATCTGATGTGAACATCACACGACTTTCCTTATCTATAAAAAGCGGCTATCAACCGCTAATTAGCGGCCAACAATATATTATTGCACTTCAACCTAAGTTGTACTCTTCAATTTTATGTATGAAATTGATATGAATAAGCACCAAATTTCAACTTCTAGCTATTACCGTTCTCATTTTGGGCAGGATATGCGAAAACGCTAAAAAGCGGCATAAAACCGCCAACGGTATATTTAATTTCTATCTTGCATTCTTGAGATATCTTGTTCACAGACAGACACATACACAGACCAATGACTGAAACGCGAGATTTGGGCTCTGGGGGACCACCCCAAAACGTGTTTCGGCATTGAAAACTCGACATCGAAAATTTCAGCCCATTACAATACTTCCCTTTTTATAAAAAGTAATAAACAACATATCGATAGTACTTACGTTATTACACTAATAATAAAAGGTAGGTATTAGGAATAAAATACATGTGTGCAAAAGAAAAATAATGGGGGGCACGACTTTGTGCCCGGGCCCCGGAAAGCTCTGAACGGCCCTGCACCTTGTGTCGCTTTAGCGGCACCCTCTACATTTAAAAGTTAGTAGAAAAACACGCAGTAATATAACATGTGCGGCAAGTGTCCGGGGAAAAAAGTTGATAGTAATTTTTGTTTGTAGCTTCCCCATCACCTATGGGGCAAATATTTTACAGGTGACCTGAACTTGGCACTCATATAATATCACCTCCTTTGTAGGCAAATACTTTTTGTGTGACATGAACTTGGCACTCATATGATATCAATTCTTTTGTGACCATATTTTTGGGAGAGATATGAGCCACTTGAATTTTTGGTAGAGACATTTTCTTGGCGGCTTTTTGCACACGAAGTGTTTTTTTTTTGTGGGGATAATAGATACTTAGTATCTAATTGTCCTCAGGAGTTCAGACCAAGTTAAAAATTCGAAAAAAAAAACCTTTTGAAGGATTACGACCATGTCTCCATTGCGTATGCACAAACGTACAAAATGGATCCATGACGGCCAATAAAAAATCGAGTTTTTTTCTTAAAAAAAAAAATTGGAAAGGGTGCAATTGAAAAAAAATTGAAAAGGTTGCCATTTACTCCTCCCCGGTTTCAGACCCTTCATATTATGATGACGCCACTCTAGCGGTAATCCTCGTTTACTCCTCCCCGGTTTCAGACCCCTGCAAATGCAAATGGATCTAAAAATAGTACTGAATTTGTAGTTCTGTGAACCCTAGACCTCACTTAGTTAAAATGGCCACCATTTGGCCCAATAGTGACATTTCATTATTCATTCTTTATTTTTCAGGATATAGATATTATCTTTTTTTTATATATTTTAATTATATTCTTTTTGTTTTCAGCTAATATTTGAATAGATTTTTTATTTTAAAAAAAAAAATTGAAAAGGTTGCCATTTACTCCTCCCCGGTTCCAGATCCTTCATATTATAATGACGCACTCTAGCGGTAATCCTCGTTTAAAATATTAACCAATAGGAACGCGTTAAAATTTTCAGAACGTTGGATCAGCTGACATTTTTGTCTACCCTGTTTTTGGTAGCGTTGGCATTTGGCGTCATCTTTATTGGTCTGTGCATAGTAATTAAAATTCTCTGCGCTCGCCTTGTGCTGATAAAAGATAGGAATTTGTTTATTTTTTGCTGATAACAGATTTTAGAAATTTATACTGATAGCGATAGGTACTAATAACAGTGATGAGTATTATACCAACTTGACACTTGAGACAGTTCTTTATTCTTTAGTTATTTCTGAAGTACCGAGGTGGACCTTAACGATATTTGATTTATATTTGCGTTGAGAGTTCTCTTTAAAAGTTATCTTTATTTTAAATATTTTATATAAAGTATTTAAAATTTAATAATTGTCTAATTAGTTTTAATCGAATGTAGTAGTTTTAAAGTGTTTTTTAATTTATTTTTGTGTACGTATTTTTTTGACCATGAATCTCTCATTCGCTGGTTGTGGATTTTTGGGTATTTATCATGTTGGAGTGGCTGTGTGTTTCAAGAAATATGCTCCTCAAATGTTAGTAGAAAAGATAGCAGGGGCATCTGCAGGAGCCGTTGCAGCATGTTGTTTACTTTGTGATATGCCATTAGGTAAGATTTTATATTATTTTTTCAACGTGGTTACCTGTAATGTATTTATTTTCTTGCAGCTTACCGTTTAACATTAAATATTATTTACATTTTTGTCATCCTCCGAAAATTATTTATTGCATAAAAAAAATTTATATTTTTCAAAATTTAAATATTTATTTTACTTTTACCTTATTTAACCGAAATAAATTTACCTAGTAACTTTGAAAACAAAGTAAATAGCTCAGTTTTACTTAGGTATCTTTTGATAGTCACAAAGCTGAATTTCATGCAACCTCCGATCCAACTCGGTCACTTGGAACGGATACAATCACAGTTTCTGGCGTCATAATAACCTATGTCTACCATTTTTAGAAACCTGATCTAAAAATAGGTAGTATAGTTGATTTTAGAGATACTAGAAAGGCAAAATGAACTTTTAATTGATTATGATATTTAGGGTATTATAAACAATTTTCATTTTTAGTTCAGACGAAATGAATAGCAGTGAACTCAACAGTCTTTACCATGGAAATGTTAGACAGGTTAAAATGTTACTGAAAATCAACAATAGTAGACTTACGTTTTCTTTTCATTATAAACCTACTTTAGATAGTAAAATTGAAACACCAAAAATAATCATCACTTTCACAGCTGCCTTCTTGTAGTATTTATACGATGGGTATTTTTTTTGTATAAAATTGAATAGTATTTTGTGTCCGAACCTTTTATCATGTCTGCAAATAGATAATTACTCAAATTTTGTAAATATGTCATTTTTTTGGAGAAACCTGGTCAAATAATGATGAAAAAATTTATAAATTAATGTATAAATTACAATTTTTTTATGAAGATTATTAAAAGTGGTTTGGAGTCAATATGTGCTTTCTAGTTCATACGTTTCTAGTGAACTCGTTGTCAGTTCAGGTGAGGTAAACTCAAACCGAACATTCACATCATAGCATCATACCCATTAATGCATAGCATTTTCCCAGCACCAGTAATGAACTCTGATTTTGATTTTTTTCTTTACAAAAATAATTAACCTTGACCAATGGAGTCATAACTTCAAGTTGATTCACTCGTGTTATCGTTTCGATAACAGACAAATGATTCATATTTCCTTATTTTTTTTTTTAGCGTGAGATGTTTGTTACAGTGTTACACAGACTGTCTTGTAATTTTAACAGCGGTCCACATATGTATATATTTATATATCTTTTTTCATACAAGAAATATTAGGTACCCAGGTTAGGTTGTTCCTCACAAAATCTTCTGGAAATTTCTGATTTAGAATAACTATAGGAGACATCAATTCTTACAACAATGGAGTTTAACAAAACTGCCTCTCCTGCCGTTTTGCTGTAATAACAACAGTTGTCTCCACAAGTGAGTGGACCCCGGTCTCCCACCCGAGAACTAAACACGCTATTAATACAATAATACACCAATAAGAATTTTTATCCTTTGATAGATATTAATACAATAATACACCAATAGGAGTTTTTACCCTTTGATAGATAATAATACAATAATACACCAATAGGATTTTTTTTGATAGATATTAATACAATAATACACCGATAGAAATTTTTATCCTTTGATAGATATTAATACAATAATACACCAATAGCAATTTTTGCCCTTTGATAGATATTAATACAATAATACACCAATAGCAATGTTTACCCTTTAATAGCTATTAATACAAAAATACACGAATAGCAATCAATTTACTTATTTCGTAGATCCGATTGGACATAAACGCTGAGATAACTCTATGAACAAGAACACTGACCCATGATGTGCTGTAAACAACAGTTTTACCCCTGCAAATTTCTCTTATATTATACCTCTGTTTTCACAGTGTATTGTACACTATGTTCCAACAGTCTCATGGAAAAAAAATATTTTTCTTTCTTTGATTCATCCCGAATTCCTATCCAAATTGTCTTATTTGTTTAATGAGAATCCAAAAGAAAATAATAATACCTATATAGATATTCTTAGATACCATTTCTGGCTTTGTCTTATTCAAATTAAAATAGGATTAAATATAATGATTTTTTTTTTTTTTAAAAAAAAAAAAACACCTATCTTGAACTATCAAATTCTGGAGATATTGATATAGGGTTATTGTAAAGGTTTTGATGGCCCTTGACTGATATTACGCAGAACCTACCTTCATGATAACGTAAAAGAGTTGTTTTTCTTGTAATGCATCTATAAATGAGAAGAATGGTTGATTTCGTGAGAAAAACCGCTACTACTAGTAGTATAAATGAGAAGAATGGTTGATTTCGTGAGAAAAACCGCTACTACTAGTAGTATAAATGAGAAGAATGGTTGATTTCGTGAGAAAAACCGCTACTACTAGTAGTATAAATGAGAAGAATGGTTGATTTCGTGAGAAAAACCGCTACTACTAGTAGTATAAATGAGAAGAATGGTTGATTTCGTGAGAAAAACCGCTACTACTAGTACTAGTAGTATAAATGAGAAGAATGGTTGATTTCGTGAGAAAAACCGCTACTACTAGTAGTATAAATGAGAAGAATGGTTGATTTCGTGAGAAAAACCGCTACTACTAGTACTAGTAGTATAAATGAGAAGAATGGTTGATTTCGTGAGAAAAACCGCTACTACTAGTACTAGTAGTATAAATGAGAAGAATGGTTGATTTCGTGAGAAAAACCGCTACTACTAGTACTAGTAGTATAAATGAGA
>CM022879.1:26013167-26024967 GCA_012654025.1 Pachypsylla venusta | reverse complement strand
CGCGTGGAACTGGAACGGAGAACTCCTTCCTAGTCAGATGTATGAGACTGCTGCCGTAGGGTACTGTCTAATATTGGACTGGGGAAACTAATTTGCTCATATAGGGTACGCGTGGAACTGGAACGGAGAACTCCTTCCTAGTCAGATGTATGAGACTGCTGCCGTAGGGTACTGTCTAATATTGGACTGGGGAAACTGATTTGTTTTTTTGAATGGAATGGCCGTGTCTTGTCAAAAAAATATATTTTTTAAGGAAAAGTTGATTTTTGGACTTTGTGTCTTAAGATTGACCGTCGGTAATTTTTGACTGAGCGAAGTGTTAACTCTCTTTTCTTTAAACGTCTGTTTTTCGTTCCACAATAACTCTCGAACGCCTTGTCCGATTTTGTGAAACTTGGTATGGACATTTAACATGTTTGATCAGTAGTCCCACCATGAGGCCCCAAGTGACCCTATAAGGCTATTAAAAAACTAATCAGCTAATTCTATGAAGAATTAACTGATTAGTTTTTTAATAGACTTATAGGGTCACTTGGGGCCTTATGGTGTCAGCTAATTCTTCATAGAATTAGTTGATTAGTTTTTTAATAGCCCTGTAGGGTCACTTGGGGCCTTATGGTTGGACTACTAGTTGTAATCAGATTGATTTACAAAGATTTCGTGTTAGATTAGCAGTTGATTTTTTTGCAAAAGGTACGATTTTTTACCAAGCGCCTCTTTTGGGTACGAATGTCGCACACGATGGCCTTCTCCGGTGCAAATGATCAAAGTTGTATTCATATCCATGTCAGACGCTATATCATACTACACAGGAGATACGCTAGGAAAGTGCATCTTAGGTGAGCTAACTTTGAACTATTCGAGTTTCTGCTCACTTGTTGATCGAAGAGAATATGACACCTAAAAAACTGAAAGTTTATTGAGTGTGGTTGTTTTCTTTGTATTCTACATGCTGAAAGCTCAGCTTATGACCGAGTTGTGAGTGAAACACATAGTTTGATTTTTGCACGTATGTTTGTCACGGGTTAACAACTGATTTGAAGTTGTGAGGTTATTTGTTATCATTACAAGTCAAGTCTTTTCCTTCACCCTTTTCATGGTATTATCTTATCAGGTTTTACAGAGAACGGCATAGAATAAGAGAGCACGGCATCTTATTTGCTTTAATCTATAAATCCAAATTTCTTTTATCTTGTGAAACATTCTTGATAACATTTTCATTATAAATTTTATTTCTTTGTCTTACTATGTCTCATTCGCTGTGAGAAAAATATAATAAATAAATTTAAAAAAATATATATTCGATTTTTCACAAGACGACACTATTACAATAAAAGGTTGAAATTGTGACGTTTGAAAATTCTATCAAAATGGAATTTGAAAATATTACGTCTCCCAAGACCGCCGAAGCGATTGTGCAATAAAACAGACTGGCAATGTTTTGTTTTATTATTTTCAATAATGAGCCTTTGGAATCGTCACGAAAAAAAATGCCCCCTCTCAAAATTTGATATTTTTTAATGAGAAACATTATCTCTGAAAATGAACGAACTTAAAGAAAAAAAATGTAAATATCCGTGTGTTTTTATTTGTGTTAATGCATAATTTTGTTTTCTTATAACTTAATTTGTGGGTATCACAGCATTACAAGGGCCATTACACTAAATCATCACAATGTTATGGTTTGCTCTTGTACTGTCGCCACTGGTCTCTGCTCTCATTTTAAATAGCTACTCACTTGTCCTCACGAGACTGTGAAAGATTCGGACAAATGTTTCGGTTCCGCCAAGGATTCCATCCGGGTCCTCGCGTGCAAATCCAATGTGATGTCCACCAGGCCAGGGCGGCTGCCAAATGAACGAACAAAATAATATTTTACACAACCAATCAGTTTTGTCATTTCAAAGGACAATGTTGTAAGAGGTTTGGCTTCATTGCTTCTGGGAGACAGAAAAGATGTTTTTACTATTATGTAATGTTATTAATAGTGTCGTCCTGATAAGGGAGTAAACATATTTGTTTACAGCGCAAAATAGAATTGATTGCGGTCATTGAGATTATAATTTTTGGTTGCAACGCCATGAGCATTATATTTTAGATCAAACATTAGTATATCAGGACCAGTACCGTCATCACCAATTGAAGTTGAAGGCCATTGCTAGATATGCGTAGTGAGAAGACCACTATCATAATATATGTACATCATACAGGAAAACAGTGATTTCATACGGGGTTCACTCGTAGAACGTTGGGTATAGTCACATCTCTGAAGGTTTGCAAATTCTACTGCGGCTAGTACTTGAATGGGTAACCATTTGGTAGCAACACTTGTATTTAGCTTCGGTATCAGAAGCCATATGGAAAACTTTTTCTTATCCCTTATAAATAAACTAGCTGGTGTTCGGAAATTACTAAGCGTGATATCTCGGCCAAAATNTATTTGTTCCCTTTTTTCCGGTTTATGGAGTACGTTACATGGTCGCAATATCTTAAGGCTTTGCTAGCAAGTATATTTGTTCCCTTTTTTCCGGTTTATGGAGTACGTTACATGGTCGCAATATCTTAAGGCTTTGCTAGCAAGTATATTTGTTCCCTTTTTTCCGGTTTATGGAGTACGTTACATGGTCGCAATATCTTAAGGCTTTGCTAGCAAGTATATTTGTTCCCTTTTTTCCGGTTTATGGAGTACGTTACATGGTCGCAATATCTTAAGGCTTTGCTAGCAAGTATATTTGTTCCCTTTTTTCCGGTTTATGGAGTACGTTACATGGTCGCAATATCTTAAGGCTTTGCTAGCAAGTATATTTGTTCCCTTTTTTCCGGTTTATGGAGTACGTTACATGGTCGCAATATCTTAAGGCTTTGCTAGCAAGTATATTTGTTCCCTTTTTTCCGGTTTATGGAGTACGTTACATGGTCGCAATATCTTAAGGCTTTGCTAGCAAGTATATTTGTTCCCTTTTTTCCGGTTTATGGAGTACGTTACATGGTCGCAATATCTTAAGGCTTTGCTAGCAAGTATATTTGTTCCCTTTTTTCCGGTTTATGGAGTACGTTACATGGTCGCAATATCTTAAGGCTTTGCTAGCAAGTATATTTGTTCCCTTTTTTCCGGTTTATGGAGTACGTTACATGGTCGCAATATCTTAAGGCTTTGCTAGCAAGTATATTTGTTCCCTTTTTTCCGGTTTATGGAGTACGTTACATGGTCGCAATATCTTAAGGCTTTGCTAGCAAGTATATTTGTTCCCTTTTTTCCGGTTTATGGAGTACGTTACATGGTCGCAATATCTTAAGGCTTTGCTAGCAAGTATATTTGTTCCCTTTTTTCCGGTTTATGGAGTACGTTACATGGTCGCAATATCTTAAGGCTTTGCTAGCAAGTATATTTGTTCCCTTTTTTCCGGTTTATGGAGTACGTTACATGGTCGCAATATCTTAAGGCTTTGCTAGCAAGTATATTTGTTCCCTTTTTTCCGGTTTATGGAGTACGTTACATGGTCGCAATATCTTAAGGCTTTGCTAGCAAGTATATTTGTTCCCTTTTTTCCGGTTTATGGAGTACGTTACATGGTCGCAATATCTTAAGGCTTTGCTAGCAAGTATATTTGTTCCCTTTTTTCCGGTTTATGGAGTACGTTACATGGTCGCAATATCTTAAGGCTTTGCTAGCAAGTATATTTGTTCCCTTTTTTCCGGTTTATGGAGTACGTTACATGGTCGCAATATCTTAAGGCTTTGCTAGCAAGTATATTTGTTCCCTTTTTTCCGGTTTATGGAGTACGTTACATGGTCGCAATATCTTAAGGCTTTGCTAGCAAGTATATTTGTTCCCTTTTTTCCGGTTTATGGAGTACGTTACATGGTCGCAATATCTTAAGGCTTTGCTAGCAAGTATATTTGTTCCCTTTTTTCCGGTTTATGGAGTACGTTACATGGTCGCAATATCTTAAGGCTTTGCTAGCAAGTATATTTGTTCCCTTTTTTCCGGTTTATGGAGTACGTTACATGGTCGCAATATCTTAAGGCTTTGCTAGCAAGTATATTTGTTCCCTTTTTTCCGGTTTATGGAGTACGTTACATGGTCGCAATATCTTAAGGCTTTGCTAGCAAGTATATTTGTTCCCTTTTTTCCGGTTTATGGAGTACGTTACATGGTCGCAATATCTTAAGGCTTTGCTAGCAAGTATATTTGTTCCCTTTTTTCCGGTTTATGGAGTACGTTACATGGTCGCAATATCTTAAGGCTTTGCTAGCAAGTATATTTGTTCCCTTTTTTCCGGTTTATGGAGTACGTTACATGGTCGCAATATCTTAAGGCTTTGCTAGCAAGTATATTTGTTCCCTTTTTTCCGGTTTATGGAGTACGTTACATGGTCGCAATATCTTAAGGCTTTGCTAGCAAGTATATTTGTTCCCTTTTTTCCGGTTTATGGAGTACGTTACATGGTCGCAATATCTTAAGGCTTTGCTAGCAAGTATATTTGTTCCCTTTTTTCCGGTTTATGGAGTACGTTACATGGTCGCAATATCTTAAGGCTTTGCTAGCAAGTATATTTGTTCCCTTTTTTCCGGTTTATGGAGTACGTTACATGGTCGCAATATCTTAAGGCTTTGCTAGCAAGTATATTTGTTCCCTTTTTTCCGGTTTATGGAGTACGTTACATGGTCGCAATATCTTAAGGCTTTGCTAGCAAGTATATTTGTTCCCTTTTTTCCGGTTTTATACCACCTAAATTTCATGGAGTACGTTTCATGGACGCAATATCTTAATTCAACTAAATTATTCATATTTTGATTTTCTTTATTATCCCCAGGCTTTGCTAGCAAGTGCATTTGTTCCCTTCTTTTCCGGCTTTATACCACCTAAATTTCATGGAGTACGTTACATGGATGGAGGTGTTAGTGACAACTTACCTATATTAGATGAAAATACAATCACAGTGAGTCCCTTTTGTGGAGAAAGTGATATTTGTCCTCGGGATTCATCTCCGCAACTATTTCACATGAACATAGCCAACACAAGTGTGGAATTGTCTAGTCAAAACTTCTATAGAGTGA
Organism: Pachypsylla venusta; assembly: GCA_012654025.1. Taxonomy (NCBI): domain Eukaryota; kingdom Metazoa; phylum Arthropoda; class Insecta; order Hemiptera; family Aphalaridae; genus Pachypsylla; species Pachypsylla venusta. The sequence continues at coordinate 26,019,906 of CM022879.1, read as the reverse complement.
TGAGGATTCTGTTTCCGCCTGACCCAGAGGTAAGCATTTATTCATGAACATGACTTCAGGATACAAGAGCTTCCGTCTCAGTGGTCAAGCGTGACAATATGAGTTGAAATGGGACGGTCGCAACCATTTTCAAAAAAAAAAAAAATATTTTTAATTACGAAAACGACGAGAATATTCGATGTCAGAAATCGATTTTTTTAATTTAACGGAAACGCGTGTGACGTTGCGAGTTCTGTTCAGTATAATATTTGTGACGAATAAAATATTCAATCTGTTATACCAGAGATTCCGGAGTACCAAAAAGATTGGAAACCCCTGTGCTATACTGTATGATTCATTTTTTTTTTTTTTTTTTTTTTTTTTTTTTTTTTTTTTTTTTGATAACGTCTAACATCTACTGGTCATTCGATGGGGGTTTTACCTATCATTCACTGGAAATTTAAAACCAGCTACCCACATTGACTTTACTTAGCCTGAGTTGGTCCGGAAATAGCGACCATTACGAGGGGTCGTACCTACGGGATCACCCACTAAGTTAAACCTCGGCGGACGTTGCTTAACTTCAGTGATCTTACGGAACGATTTTATTCAACGTGAATTAAACGCTCGTTAAAATAATGGTTTTCTATGGTTGAGATCCGAATAATATTTGAGCTTTCAGGATTATAGTAAGGCTTGTAGGATAGTAATACATCATCAACCAATCATATTCGTTTATTTCTCCCAACTCCGAAGACTTTTGAAATGCCTTTTAGCGATCTCGGAGAGGTTTTTTTTCTTCCAAATTTTGATAACGGCCTTGTGTTAAATCTATGTTTTACTCAATATTTCAATTTTGAGTATTAGGTCTCATGCAACTGCCCCATGAATTATCATAAAAAAGTATGAATCTTCCTGTGACTTATCGGCGTCTAAGTCTTCAGCGAAGGCGTGAATTGGTACAATTCATACATGACTTACTAAGAAAATTAATTACACTTATGAGAGTGTGAAGTTAAATGTGGGTGACATACGTTCGTGCCGAGCACACCTGAGATGATGACGTAAAATAACAAAGAAATCTACTTTGCTAATCATTTTTCTGTAGTTCATATTCTCATGTTATTGACGTAATTATATTCTAGTAATTTTGAATGGACCTGTTTGAATGTTTTTGTTATGGAACTTAGTAAATGTCTTTATTGGATTGGAAGAAATAACGCCGTCAACTTATTATAATCGGGGATAAATCTTTCCTTCACGAGATGGTCATGAAAATTAACTAATTATGTTGGGTAAATTTGGTAAAAAAAATTGTTTATTATAATTTTCATTTTGAAGGGTTGTATTTTAGTATTGGTGTATTTGAGTTTACTTTGTTACATTTAGATCGTATGTATTGTTGTAATTTATGCTCCTTTTAGAAGTAATGTAAGTAACTTGGGAGGAGATTATGAATGTTTACTGTATTAATAAAATAAATACATATTGGTATGGCCAAAAATCAAGCTTATTTAGAGCTCCAACAATGCTGGATTTAGTATAGGCTAAGTAGGCTGGAGCCTAGAGCGGCAGATTATAGGGGCGGCAAATTTTGGCCATTTTTTTATTATTATTTAACAAATTTATATTAGACATCCTATTGGTAACTTTAAAAAACACTACCGTTATTTATGACGAGGATTCACTTACTTTTTCACTTCCGACTCGAGTTTCGTTTAGACGAAACTCGAGTCAGAAGTGAAAAAGTAAGTAAATCCTCGTCATAAATAACGTTAGCATTTTTTTATGTCTTACAGAAATTAAAATGATTCATAATATTTATATACCCAATCCCATTAGATTCATACAACATTTCAACATATAATATGTTTCACCTTATTAAATAATTTTTGCTTTACTTTACTTATCCTATAAAAAGGAAAGTATTGTAATGGGCTGAAATTTTCGATGTCGAGTTTTCAATGCCAAATCATGTTCTGACTGAGCTGCATGCTGCATATAGCAAAATCGAGTATCTACGATGCGTGGTCAATGAAATTTTACTATTTGAGTCGTGTCCTCAGTTTCTAAATGTGCCATCTTTATTTGTTGCACAGATTCTCTCTCAATTATGTCAACAAGGATTTGACGATGCTCTCCGTTTTCTATCCAATAATAATCTCATCAATTGCCCTCAGTTTATAAATGTGCCATCTTTATTTGTTCCACAGATTCTCTCTCAATTATGTCAACAAGGATTTGACGATGCTCTCCGTTTTCTATCAAATAATAACCTCATCAATTGTACAAAGTGTGTAGCTGTTCAGTCCAAATTAATTGTTCTCCAGAAGGAAGAAGACTACCATCACGAAGAAGCTGAAGACGAGTATGATCCGGACTGCAAAGAATGCATTCGGCACCGACAAGAAGCTTTAGTAGCAAATTTACCGCCAACAGTAAAAGCTATATTTCAAGATGCTATAGATTCAGCAAATAAAGGATTTATAAATTGGATATTTAAACATCGAACCATGAAACTGGTTTCACTTCTTAGTCTACCTTCATTGATAACGTTTGATTTCATGTACGCTGTGTTTAATAAGTAAGTTTGAAAAAAAAAATCTATTCTTTATTAAACATCGAACCATGTAACTGGTTTCACTTCTTAGTTTACCTTCATTGATAACGTTTGATTTCATGTACGCTGTGTTTAATAAGTAAGTTTGAAAAAAAATCTATTCTTTATTAAACATCGAACCATGTAACTGGTTTTACTTCTTAGTTTACCTTCATTGATAACGTTTGATTTCATGTACGCTGTGTTTAATAAGTTTGAAAAAAAAGTTTTACTAGTTGGTGCCCGCATCTTCATATGCGCCTGTTCCCCTGGCTTTGGAATTTCAGTTGGCTTAAATAATTAAATCTGTTTTTCCGTTACAAATATCGAAAAATACAGTGGAATTTAAAATTTTCCTGAAAGTTTAGTGGGATCCACTCCCGGTCAAGTCAATGGGTGAGCTTTTTTTCACCGAACGATCAATAAAAAAAAAAAAACCTGAAACAAAGACCATATAAATGTGGTCAATATTACATTGCAATTCTAAAACAAGTAATCTTATGAGGCATAGTCATCCTCAAGTCAACTACAGTGTATTTGAACAGATATAAATTAATTAAAACAAAAAGCAAACATAATTCATGTGTTACAACGCATTAAACTAATTCATGTGTCAAAGCATTCTTGCCAATAATACAGGATTTCGAAAAAGAAGGTCGGTCACAATTATTATTAATTCTCTTCCCTTACATGTCCCAGTTTTTTCGCCATTGTTTGTTATTGAGTGACTGAGTCAGTGGTGCACACCGTTGCTTATTTAACAAACATACCCTCAATACTCTGAAAATTTTCACCCCAACACCCTCCATATTTTGACCGCACCAGACTGGCGATATTAGGGGGGGGGTAGGTATGACGTATGACTGTATTAAAGAAAGACATTTTGCCATGCACAAAATTACCCTCAATATGCGGGACATTTCAACCCTGGCGCGCCAGATGTTTTGACCGCAAAATACTGGCGACTTTAGGTATATGTATGTATAAAAAAAAGAACACGTTTGCAATGTACAAACATACCCTTGATATCGCAGAGATTTAATCGAATTTCCTCAAATTTTCCCCTTGAAAATTAGATAAAATGGGTTGCCCCAATATATTTTAGATATATCCCTCCGAATTTCAATTCTGGCTAGTCCTGACGATTAGCGCACATGTTACTACTAAAGATGAAAAGTCGATATGGACCCCCCCCCCCCGAATCAAAATCCTGGGTGCACCACTGGACTGAGTTTTAACTTATAAACATTAATCTTTTTTCAGATTCGTACAAATGGCTCCCGTACTAGGATACAATTTGAAGGAAATCAGTAGATTTTTATTAGAGCAAGTAGCTATATTATTGAAGAGGTTCAATCGAACAACACACCTGACAGCCAATATGATATGTAAAATTGCCTTAACGGAATATAGTTCCCGTAAGTTTCTCTTGATACCAAAATATCAAATTTGCACAATTTTCGTTTTTTTGGTTATATTACAGCCGGTGATGCTGACAGTAAAGATAGTGCGGCAAGCAAAGGAGACTAATCTAGCATTGGTCAAATTACAATAAATAATTGAAAACAAAGGTAAACACAGAGAGAAGATGAACGATCAACTTACCTCTGTGAAACTGTAGACCCCACGGGGCCCGGTTGGTCCAAAAACTAATCTTCTAATTCTATGGAAGGAACAAAAGTCCATAAGGCATTCGAGAGTTATCGTGGAACAAATAAACACGTTTAAAGAAAAAGTGAAGTTAAAACTAGACCACACTTCGCTGGCCAATTCATTCTGGTAAGAATGTAGGTTGAAACCAGGGGCGGATACAGAAATACATTTGAGGAGGCGGATGGGATCTACTTGGAAAATAAGTTTAACTTAAATAGGCATTAGACAACAAGTAATATGAGTTCCAAGCCAAAATTTACCTTCTCAAAGTTCGAATTTAACAAAATTCTTTGTTAGAATCGACTCAGTCTGAATAAACATTTACATTTTCCAGCCTTTAAGGAGGGGCGATCGCCTCATCACCCCTCTAATGTATCCGCCCTTCTGGATGAAGTTCAAGATCTAGTTTTGTTATTTACATCAACGGTTGAATAATATTGAATCAGCCATGGTAGTCACAATGTACGCGCTTTATACATGGTTGGTTTTAGTTTTATCTATCATAAATCTGCAGCTGGGAAGTAGGAAAACCAGAAACTGGGTTTCTTACAACTTCGGACGCACCCATAAACCCATATCGTCCCTACAAATATACCATCCAAGATCCCGGTGAACCATGGAAATGCGAATTGTGTTTTCAATTTAAATTTTAAATGTCTAATTTCAGGACTCTCCGAATCAAATCATATGCTTTATGAAAAAGAGTATCCTGTGAAAAATAGTACAATGAACGTTAATCTGAAACTAGACGTCACTGAAGATGGCCACATGAGTGTGAACAAAGCACCTTCACCAGGAATAGAATTGAACGAACGTAAAAGCCAGATTGATGATTATGATGCGTTTGAACATATTTTGGAGGTCACCTCTCAACATGACGCAGTTATGGCGTTTTACTATACTGACGAAAATAATACTGTAAGTATAATGAAATTAAAAGTCAAAATAATAATTTCCAAATAGAGGAAAAAATTACAAAGTCATAATAATATCCAAAACTAGAGGGAAAAATTACAAAGTCGAAATGATCTTCAAAATTAGAGGGGAAAATTTCCAATTAGAAGGAAAAATTACAAAATCAAAATAATTTTCAATTAGAGGGAAAAACAAAGTAAAAATTATTTCCAAGGGAGAGAAAAACTACGAAGTCTAAATAATTTCCAACGTAGGGAAAAATCACAAAATCAAAATAATTTCCAAAACTAGGGGAAAAAAATTACAAATTATTTGGAGGAAAAAATACAAACATTGGGTGGAATTCTAGTTTAATGAGCACAGTGAAATACTAGTAAGCGATGTTCCGTATAATATGACTATGTTTTTTTTTTTTTTTTTTTTTTTTTTTTGTTTTTTTTTTCAGATGAATGTAACTGAAATATTTGATGTGACTGAAAAAGGTGAACTTCCTGCTCCATCCTCGGACACTTTACTGGAGAGTGAGAGAGAACCTTTGATTACCATAAAAGATGAAGACTGGACAACTGAGTGTTGTGAAAATAATGGTAAGAACAAACAAAAACCACTGTAGTCAAATTTAGCAGAATGACTATAAGTGAAACCAAACCAGTTGAATACACCAGTTCCCGTTAGATCACTGAAGTTAAGCAACGTTCAGCGACTGTGTGACCACGTAGCTTCGCGCCCCGTGATACTGGCTATTCTCGGCCCAATCCAGGCTGGGTGAGGTCAATGTGGGTAGTTGGTTTGTAAGTTTCCAGCGAATGGAGGGTAAAACTCTCGTCTCAAATGACCAATAGATGTTAAAGAGATGTAAAAAAAAGAAAAATATTCAGCGAAAATAAAAACAAGTTAGGCGCAGACAATGATGACCCCATAAGTACCACATTTTTCTAGACTTACTTCAGGAATACTTAAAAGTGAAAAGTTATAAACGCGTGATTGGATGTGAGACACATGGCGCCATGCGATCAGTCACATTGCTCGTAATACGTCATCGAGTCTGGCCTGGTCCGGAAATAGCCAGCATCATGAGTGCACAAACGTGCGTGGTCACCCGACAAGTAACACCTCGCTGGACGTTGCTTATCTTCAGTGATCTAATGGGAACTGATGTATTTAACGTGACATAGACGCTAGTTTTGAGATGAAATATCTTTTATTTTCGATTCGTATTGGGCTCACTGTACTGACCGTTATTATTGTTTCAGATTACGACGCTGAAGGAGATGACAGCAATGCTGGAATATTTAGTGACCCCGAAAGTGAATGGATGACAAACTCATCTACCTCATCATCTCCGGTACAGTCACATAGAAGTCTTTCAGATTTAAGACCCGAATCTGAACAGACATCAAAGACAAATCATAGCAACGGTAGACATTCGTTAAGTAAAGTGGGAAGAAAAAAATCAACCATATCTCTGAATGTGTCCATATAGTGAAATAGACTTGATGTGAAAATAGCAAAACTTTGCGTTGTGTTAGTAAATGTCATATTTTCTAAATCTATTGGAATCAAGGGACTGGAATTGAAAAAACTTTGGGGGGG
>CM022879.1:25973305-26013159 GCA_012654025.1 Pachypsylla venusta | reverse complement strand
GGGGGGGGGGGGGGGGAGTCGGGCGGTTTCAATTAAGTACGCAGGGCTGTACTTAGAATCCTCAAATATCAAGTAATATTATTATAGGGTGTGTCGAATTATTGTATTTTTTAACCCTTTACTTTTTTTTTCTTTTTATTTAAAGTTTAAACTGAAAAATATTTAAAAAAATAAAATTCCAAAAAAAAAAAAAAGATAAATGTTGTAATAATTCAACATAAAAAAATCATTATAGGTCATTTAACATAAAATACGAGTATTTTGTTGGTGTATGACGTATAGTATGTAAGTATATGTTAACTTTTTGAGCTTAAAATTAAATAAAAAGTGATCAATCTCAGTTGGGGTTTAAGTTTCGATTTTAAGGGGATTAAGAGTTTTTTCACTTTATCCAATATTGCTTGAAAAACGAAGAATTTTCATTTTTCTTTTTTTTTACTTGAAAAACAAAGAATTTTTTTTTTTTTTTCAAATAAGATGTGGACAGTACCTACAGTGTGTTTATTACTTTCTATCTGCCCAATGGGAATTAACATTGCATTTTTGTTTTTTTGTGTGTATAAATTCCCAGGAGGTAATTGACAGTGTTTTTGAGGATCATTTTCCCTCTTTTTTAATTTTTCATCTTTTCCTTCTTTTGGCTGGATAGATCAGTTTTATGTATCATGTAAAACACTTCACGACTAATTTTGGTCTGATTCTATCAGCAACACACGATCTTTAGAAGGTAGAACTTAGACTCAAACATGTGAATTTTATCCGTGACACGCCTGTATGAGTATTATTTAATTAAATTCAAAGCTTTAATACATGTGGGCTTTACAATTGAATTTCTTGATTTAACTTTAGAATACTTTTTTTAAAAATATTTCTCTTTTAAAAAAACCTCCCGAATGTTCATTTAATTTCATTTTGTATGATTTGTCGCACCAGTTTTGAAAAAGTCCGTCTAATTGAAACCTAACCTTGAAAGAGGACTTTTCGGATTGTGTAAAGGAATTTAATACAGGGTGTTTATCAGGTCCTCGACAATCAAGGACTCATTGAAACTTTATAACCAGTCCCTATACAGTATTTCCCGATTTTTTCAGTTCTGTTTCTAAAGATAGAGAAGAAATTGTTGACTAATTCAGAAGTCGACTCTTTTTTTAAAAAATGTGCCACTTTCGAGGTTAAACCCGGATTTTGATATCAGCAATGGATTAGTCTTAGAAACAATGGGTCACTGGTTGGATTGAGCAAAAATGTGACAAAATGTATTATTTACAAAATATCGATAAAAATCAGTTATAAGATGCGACTATATTATAATTTTATTACATATTGACCTGTATTTTACCTTTATTTCTGTATTTTTAGAAACCTGTATCCAATACGCCTTTTATAGATACATATTTTTCCCTAAATACCATGAAAGCAATACGATTCAATAAATGCAAATTTGATAAAATAAGTCACTCATTTCCAGATCATCAAATCCCATGGAGCTACTAGGAAACAAAAATTTGCTCATTTTAAGTTGACCACCACGAGAACAGTTTTACATCAGGAACTGAATTGAAGGTGCAGGAAAAACAACAAAAACAAGGAAATCAGTATGGTCTGAGCTTGAAGATGGCGCGGTGAATGAAAGCAAATGCCTAGAGTTTACACTCTCCTTAACTTAGCCGTGTTTGGTTTGATCTCACAACATTATTTTACGGCTGAGTATTTTGGTACAGAAAAACTTGACATTCCAGGCAATGGCGTAGTGGAGCAGTGTTTAGTATAAGAACAGCTACATGTTGAAATTATTACCTTAGCGTTTCGTAAAAAATTCAAAAGACAATAACGGTTGAAATATAATGTACTGACACTAATATTTAAAAAAATGCTCGTTCGAGTACTACCACGTCTTGTTGGCTGCTTCGGGGTGTACTTGTAGCATCTCGAGGACAACTAATTAGCTGTTGTTGATTTCAGCGGGGTCGGCTATACCTTAATTGACTTATCGTTAAAAAGACATTTTGCTTCCCCAAGCTGCTCAAAAAATCCTTATTGTCTTTTAAAATGTTTAGATTTTTTTAAATATTTATACTTATTTTATTTTTACCGAGTATTTTTTATATATATATATTTATTTATTAATTCAGGGTGTTCACAGATCAGCAGGGTAAAAAAATCAGGGATGTAATATCTGTTATGTTCTAGTACCGTAGCTTTAAAGAGAGTGTGAATCACCACGGAGGTTTCGAGTTGGGAAAAATCAGAAAATCTTTGGCCACCCTGAATATGTACAATTGGTTTTTTATTATTTATTTCTCACTTAACTTTTTTTTAAATAATTTTTTCTCGTTACCATATTGCTGTATTTATTCTGAAAATATCTATAAATAAAATAAAAATTTAAAAATAATACATTTCGTGAAAAAGTTTTTTAATATCACCTCCTAGGTAATGTAAATATTTGATTTATGGAGCAACTTTGGGAAAAGAACAATAATTAGGCTATGTTCAGATGAATCGCGCGGCACAAGATCTATCTAAATAGTGCATAATGTCTACATGAAACTTGTATCGATTTGTTCATTTGATCCCGCGCAGTCATCTGAAGATAGCCTTAGGTTAGGATATTCATTTTTGCAAATAGCCATCTAAATACTTAACACTAAGGTTGCTCTAATTTGCTGAACTTACGGGAACCGATGAAGACAAAGTGATGATCAAACCTAAAAAATTAATTATTAACCTATGAAACATCAAAGTAAATACTAGGTTTGACTTCAGGGACTAATTAAGGGTGTGATTTTTCAAGATTTTTTTTTATTAGTTTTGGAGAGGGATGACCGGGAGACAACGTTAAAAAAAAAAAACATTTTAACGACCACACCTTGCAAACAATTATTTTTTTCCCCTGGGGCAAATTTAATAATAATGGAACGGACCCTAACTAAATGTAAAGTTGCAATTAGTAATTAAATGAATAAATATAATTTTAAAAGTTTATTGATTTTTTACTTAAAATAAAACAAAGTATAATGGAATAATATTTCTTTAAAATTTCACAATAAATAGAAGTTATTTAAATAAAATGTCTTTTAAATAATAATTTAATATAAAATTAATATTATTTGGTTTCCTGCTATAAGAAATACATTTTTATTCTAGTAAGTTGATAGGTCGGTTTCAAGAATCTTTTAAATTTGAGTTCAATTTTCATCATAGAATTTTGCAGTGTTTTTAAGTATTAGTTATTACTAGATATGAGAAACATATTTCTTAATCAATCTTATGGAATATAATGGTATGCTCTAGTTCACCAACAAACGATGAATTCTAGTACAGTTATAGGAGTAACACATCCCCCGACTAATATTTTAACATCATTGATCTAATGTATTAATTATACGTCAGAAACAATTAACATTTATATTTTTATCTTGTTCTTTTTCTCTCCGGTGTTGAAAAACTACCAACTTGTTTTTTCCTAGTACGGCATCTCTTGTATCTTGTATATGATAATAATGCCAAGCAAACTAAATTCCAAATTGGATGTAGTTAAATCTCATAAATTGGGCCATTACCACTTAGTGGCATACGGCAGCCATTAAAACGTAAAATATCAATTTTTGAGTGTGGAGGCTATTTTTCCCCAGGACGATTTCAAAGTTTATTATTAACATGATAAACCAAAATTATCTATTCATAACCAATGGGATGCAAATAGGAGAGATCGATATCCTGTCATTATTCAAAGTGGGATTTCCACCATAATAAACTCGTTACTTAAAAAATGGTGTTCCAATAAGAACGCAATATTTGAATTCTAATACTGTGATCAATACATAACCATGGGACACCCTATACGCTTAACATATTTTAAATTATCTCAACCTTGAAAATATATTTTATGAGTAAATGACTTTTGTTTAAGTTGGTTTGATTGGGATACGATGTCATGTAAAACCATGATGTAGGTCAAAAATTACTATATCTTCGCTCTACTCAAAAAAATTAGTCAAGAGAATATATAGTAATTTTTAACCTTCATTAGTTTTGTTTAAATTTGCGTATTTATTATTTCCTTTAAATTTTATTAAAGCAAGAGAATTTCTTGAAAGCGGCACAAAATTGTAGGTATAAATACTATAATAATTCATTTTAATATAAATAAATTTATTTTAAATTAAAATCCGATAAAATATTATAAATAAAAAATAGGGTCCGGTTGTACCAAGTTGGTGTTAATTTTATTTCTCATAATTCAAATGTTAGAGGGTGATACATTTAAAAGATGGCTAAGAAAGTGAATATCTTAAAAAAAACTCAGGGGTTCACTTGATCGATCTGGTAAAAGAGCTTAAGGATATTGGTTCAAATTCAATCTTAGACATACAATTTACTAATAACTCAAGGAAGTACGTTGTGATGGGCAATTAGCTTAACCACGACTAAATCCCTTTCTTTCCGTATCCAAAAAAACTTAAACTGAAACAAAAACGGCTAAAAAAGGTAAGTATCCTTAGATTTTGGTATGAGTAATAAATTACAATCTTGATACACGCGGACTGAATCAATAGAGGAATAACATTATAGAGGTTAAATAAGAGAATAAATTAAATACTAGAAAGATGTATCGGATCCAATCAAGATTTATCAAAACCGTGACTTTTAGGTTACTTCTTCAGGATTTTAGGTTAAAAATTTTGTTTTTGATTAACTCTTGATTGGCCCGCTGTCTCTTTCTTAGAAAGACATACATTGTCCCGCGACTGATTTCGAATTTAATGTGAAAAGTTCTATACTAAAAACAAAAACATATAATAATGAAAATAAAATTTAAAGAGACCATTATTGTCTGGGCACTCATACCTGAATAATAGTAATACTATCTTCCCTTCGCGGGACTTCCAGAGTTTGTTTTAAATCCACAATGTTAAAGATGCGACTTAGCGAGCGTCTATCGTACGTTGAATACAACAGTTCCCGTACGTTCACTGAAGTTTTAACTCCAGCGAGTTGATCGTACGTTGAATACAACAGTTCCCGTACGTTCACTAAAGTTTTAACTCCAGCGAGTTTTTTTCGAACTCTTTATTGAATTAACTTCAAACAATAAGAAAGGGGCATAGAAGAAAGAAGGGGAGAGAGAGAAAAGAAAGAAGAGAGAGAAAAGTTAATTAAATATTTAGTATTAATACTTAATGGATAACCACAGTAGGTTCGAGCACCCGTGATGCTGACTATTCCCGGCTCAACCCAGGCTGGGTGAGGTCAATGTGGGTGGTTGGTTTTTAAGTTTCCAGCGAATCGAGTGTAATACGACCGTCTTGAATGACCAATAGATATTAAGAGACATTAAGCAACAAAAAAATGCGTGTTAACCAAAATTTAAATGGCTTAACCCATTCCTACTGGTACAAAAACAATTAGCCAAAATTATTAGTTCGTATTAAAAAAATCGGAGACCGCCATATTCCAGACAACCAAATTTATTTTGATATTCAATGTTAGGGACTATTTTTCTAATATTTTTCAAAACAGATGATTTTTATATTTAAAGAGGATTTGTGTAGACTGGGATAGTGTCAATGGAAAATATTGATAAACACCTTGATAAATATTTTAAATGTACAAATTAAAAACTAATACATTAAGAAAGTGAACAGAAATGGTGAAGAAACCGGAAGAAAAAAAAAATGAGTATTTTAAAGCAAATTACATGGGCAGATTAATAAATAGCAATGTTAGGACTGAAGACTCAGGCTATACACATTAACCTATTCAATATAATCTTCTTTTAAAACCACGCACTTATCCCCGCCTCACAATCCTTCATTATCCCACCGATTTTTTGTCAAACTCCTGAAAACAGCCCCCCGTCTCAGTCATGGTTTTTTCACTTGAGCTGAGCCTTTCCCCTTCGAGCTTATTTTTCAAGTTAGGAAACAAAAATAGCCGTGGAGCTAGGATAGAACAAGTAAGTAAAGTAACTGTGCAGCAATTCATAGCCAATTTCAATCACGGAGCAATATATTCTTTTCCATTGTATGAAAATACACGAAACAAACTGACGATAAATCACGTTCAATCAAATCAAAACTAATCACTGAATCAGTTTGAGTGGTTTTGTTCGGGAGCTAATAGAACAAAGTGGTAATTGAAACTTTCTGTCCTCAAACAAAGGTACTTATTGATCAACCAACGTATGTAGGAAGTGTTTATTTTTAATAAGAAAAAAAATCTCGTGACGATTCCAAAGGTTCATTATTGAATAGAAAAAGAATAATTCCAAATAAAGTGATATTTTATAAATGGAAATAAGGTATTCGGAATTGAATGACCAAAAGTTCAAGATGTGATAATATACGAGGTCAAAATAAGATTAAACTATTGCCCAAATTTCCCCCTGATCTGAATCGATAACACTTTATGGTACATATCATTCAAAATAATAATAAAACTCTCGAGTGCCTGATGACTTCGATGATTTTGGTACACTATCAATAAGGAACTTTTGGAAGAGACCACGATATATGGTAGTAGTGACAATAAGTCTATTTCTTTATGCATAAGGTTGAACCGCTTTTGAGCAACTGTTTATAGAGTAAAAAATCTGCCAATGTAAAACATGGGTTTAATATTTTACTGGCTAAACCCCCTCCCCCCCCCAAAAAAAAAATACTCTGGACATAATTAGACCCTAAATTTGACATACATACCATTTCAAATCTCTAGCTCTTACCATTCTCTTTTTAGATAGCAATACTAAAAACTGATAAATAGCGGCAAAAACCGCCAACGATGCTTTCGATTGCACCCAAAAGTTTCGGGGCAAAATTAGACCCCAGATGGGACCTATATAGTAATTTCATCCAAATCGGCCAACCCTAAGTGACAAATGTGCCCCTCACGGCGTACGGCGAAAAAAACGTATTTCTTATTCGATTTTTGGATTCTAATCTTGAAACGTAAAATATCAAATTTCGAGGGGGGGGGGTANAAAAAAAATTGAGAGAGGGTATTTTTTTCTTGTGACGATTCCAAAGGTTCATTATTGCAAATAATGAACCAAAATAAAGAATTTTATTTTGTCCAAGAAAATAAATAATATAATCATGTATTGAAGTTTTGGTCATAACTTCTGAAAACCATGTACATATATAGCATACTGAAAGATAGAATTTTTTTGAAGAGCTTTACAGAACTACTAGTTTAGAAATATTCCCTAAAACTAAACATGCGATCTTCACGGATTCCAAAAATAAACAAGGAAATAAATTATACTTGAAACCGATGTGGAGGTGCTTAATGAAAATAGTCATGAAGACTCACGAGTAAAAATTATGAGTCCAAACAAGCACCTAAAATAATCATTTTGAATAAACAATAAAAAAAATAAAAAAAAAAAAAAATTAACATTTGAATTTTATACAAATAATAAAGCATAAAACAAAATATACAAAACAAATAATTTCATTTACTATAACTAGCATAAACATCACAACATAATGTAGGGGGCCACATTAAGGATAAAGGAATAGAAAACGTCATCTCTTGTTCTTCACAGTAAAATAGAGTAGCCCAAAAGTCACAAGTCGAATATAATTACATACATTTTTCACCAGTTACCTACGTAAGGGCTCTCGTTTACTGGGACCGTTCCGTTGCTTTCGATTTGTGAAATTCTAGACTATGCTAAGGGTGCTCTCACACAGCCGCATATTCAATTATCCGATTACTTGCTCAAGTCCAGAATCCTGGATGATCACATCTCAGAACGAAGTATTCTCTTCCGTTGGATATTCCATAAATTTTCTGTTTTCCGTACCGTATTTTTTTCCCCCAAGTGTTCCCTTGAAGAAATGACCGTTAAAATGTAGCGTCAATTTTTTTGAAATAGCATAATTTTTGTTTCTAGCAAAATTTTCCTTATAATTATTATTTTTTAATAAATAAAAAAAAATAAACCATCGACAGCAATTAATAGAATCAAAATGCTTATTTCGGATGGCAAAAATCACATTTTAAAAAGTGGCACATTTTCAAAAATAATAGTTTTTTTAATTTGTTTGTGATAAGGTTTTTTAAAAAAAAAAAAAATTGTTTTGCTTAACGTCTATTGGTCATTCGAGACCAGCTACCCACAATGACCTCACCCAGGGCGCGAACCTACGTGAACACCCACTAGGTTAAAACATCCTTGGGCGTTGCTTAACTTCAGTGATCTAACAGGAAATGGTGTATTCAAGGAGCCTTAGACGCTGGCAGTATTATGCTTTATTATACAAGTATTATGCAAGCTTCAGGCTCCTATATGAACATATGTATTTGTTTTATCCTGGCTTATAAGCAAAGATGTGTAGCCAGCGTCTATGGCACGTTGAATGCTTAACTTAAATGATCCGTTAGATCATTTAAGTTAAGCATTGTCCAGTGAGGTTGTACCATGTGGGTGCCCACGTGGGTTCGCGCCCTCGTGATGCTGGCTTTCTTTCCGGCCCAACACAGGCTGTGCGAATGAAGGGTAAACCCCCGGTCTTGACCAATAGATGATAAGAGACGTTAAGCCATTTTTTTTTAAAAAAAAGTGTGCTATGCTATAAGATAAGTCAGCATACGGCCGGATGTATACACGGATATTTCCCACTGAAATAAGGAAAACTATTTTTGAGTGCTTATTTTACCGACCTTTGAAAACTAAGTTGGAAGTGATGTTTATGCTTTTTATCAAGGGTATAACAATATAATAAAACAAAAAAATAATAATTTATGTCTGCTAATATAATAATGTGAGCTAGGACTAAAAAAATGACAATAATTATTTAGAAAGAAATATACAAATACAATGTTATCTAAGGACAAATAGGTAAAAATCTGTCATTAAAAACAAGTGACACTAAAAGGTTTGTTAAAAAAAATCTTTCAATTTTCACTTTCATAAACAGAAATTCAAAGGAAAAAGGAAGTTCTAGGAGTGCATGGTTATCCTTTGTTCTGTTATAATAGGTAGAAAAGCGAAAACTCTTCAATCGAGCGACCTCAATAAAAACACGTAGTTTTGCACATAATTCATAGTAATAATATACAGTGTTCCAGGACAACTTTGCAAAAACTGACAATGTGCGGCGGTCGAATCGATTTTATATTTTTTAGTCGGTAGTTGGATTTTACCTACCTTGAAGCTTAAATATATATATATTTTTTTTTGGGGGGGGGGGGGATTTTTTTTTCACCGAGAAGGTCTTTTNTTGTGGTTTTTTTTGTTTTTTTTTTTAAAAAAAAGGGAGGTTTCTTATTTATTCAGGTTAGACTGTATATCATCTTGTAAGAGTATTTAAAAACCAATATTTAGTACCCCACGAAAGTAGAGTTAGAATTCGTCAAATTTGGATCATCTTAAAATTGTTCACACTGCTTTGTTCTCCACAACAGACAACTCATGTTATGTGAAACCAGTAAAATTAAGAAAAACTAAAACTAACTAATAGAAATATGGCCATATATTGTAAAGAATAAGAAGAGAGGGAAAAACAAATTCTTAGTTCGAAATAAAACACTATTCGAGTTTCAGGGAAAAAATCTTTTAGAAAGCAAAATGTAACGCCCCCCCCCACCCATGAAGAGCAGGCGGGCTTACCTGCGTAATAATTACTCAACCTGCAAAATGAAATCTTAGAACTTACTGAAATAAATTTTTAAAAAAGGTTGAAATCCTGTCTCGTATTTTTTTAAAGCTTTTGAGTACTTTTTAAAAGCTTTAAGCAAAATTTAAAATGAACTAATACAATTTTTTTTGACAATAAAATACGACTTCCTTAGAATTTGAACCAGTCTTTCAGACAGTTATTATGAAAACACGGACCACAAATAGGTGTTAATTTAGCGTACGGTGATATGGTTCCAGACGCACAACAAAAACTCAACATTTCTCCCCTGTGGACGAAATTACTCAAAATAATTTGATTCAATTTATCTAAATTCATTCAAAGCTAGTTACATACTCTAATCAGACCAGCTGTTTCAAAGATTAAAGAGTGTCAAGAAATACACGTTTGTGCTTGCGCAGACGAAAGTACTCAGTCAAATAGCATCGGATCATCTGAAGATTTACTCACCAGTTTCTATGAACATAGCCGAGCATTATATTCTTTCTAAGATCAATCTGAGAGTTTAAATTCTATCAGGACTTCTATGACAATGGTCAAATTCTATCAGGACCTCTATGACAATGGTCAAATTCTATCAGGACTTCCATGAGGATGGTCAAATTCTATCAGGACTTCCATGAGGATGGTCAAATTCTATCAGAACTCCTATGACAATGGTCAAATTCTATCAGGACTTCTAGGACAATAGTCAAATTCTATCAGGACTTCTATGACAATGGTCAAACATCATTGAACATAAAATACTAACTCTTAGAAAGTTTTTTAATTTTGGGGGGTAACATTTTCTTTAATAATGTTGATGAAACAGGAATCTGAGGAGAAAAAAGTAATAAAATTGTTTTAAAAAACAGCAAAAAATTGACAACGGCAGATTAGATTTTTACCATAAGTTTCTTAACGCGTTCCATTTATCAAGCTCTACATCTATCTTTTCGTACTCTTTTTAGGTAGAATTCGTAAAAATTGCAAAAAATTGCCAACAATATATCTGATTTCAAGCAAAAGTTTCATAGTACGCCCTTTGAATAAAATGACATACATATTATCTTTAACAGCCACCGTTCTTGAGAATCAAGATTTGTGTTCTGGAAGGCCTCAAAATGTGTCTTAACATTGAAAACTAGTCATTAGCCGAGTTCAATGCACAAAATAGGTAATATTTTGATATTCCAACAAGTAATATGTTGATAAAAGAAAATATAATTTACAGAGCTAAGGTGCCCAGATCGCCAGATATCAATTTCATTTCTCCCCATTTCCCGAGACTCCCTAATACCCAATGCATACTTTGTCAGAAAAAGTAGGTACCCAGGCCCAGATTGCCCCATGTCAATTTCATTTCCCTCTAGTTCCCCAATGAATACTTACATAAACGTCAGAAACAAAAATAACTATACAAATAACATAATGGAAGGGGTACGGCAGGTTCTTCAAAACTGGTTGGCCAGCAGATCACAGATCTCCATGCTTACGTCTTCTTTACTGGATCTTACTGTCAGTCTATACATCTATAATAAAAAAGAAGCTTGCAGTTAATAAAAAAAAACACATTTTTGTAATTCCGTAAATGTTAATCTCCCAATCCCTTAAATGTACTTCAGAAAAATGAACAGTGTATTTGTCTGAAGTAAATTTAAGGGCATCACAGTACTTAAATGTTTTTCACATAAAAGAACAGTGTATTTGTCTGAAGTAAATTTAAGGGCATCACAGTACTTAAATGTACTTCACATAAAAGAACAGTGTATTTGTCTGAAGTAAATTTAAGGGCATCACAGTACTTAAATGTACTTCACATAAAAGAACAGTGTATTTGTCTGAAGTACCTTTAACGGCATCACAATACCTAAATGTACTTTACATAAAAGAACAGTGTATTTGTCTGAAGTAAATTTAAGGGCATCAAAGTACTTAAATGTACTTCACATAAAAGAACAGTGTATTTGTCTGAAGTAAATTTAAGGGCATCACAGTACTTAAATGTACTTTACATAAAAGAACAGTGTATTTGTCTGAAGTACCTTTAAGGGCATCACAGTACTTAAATGTACTTCACATAAAAGAACAGTGTATTTGTCTGAAGTACCTTTAACGGCATCACAGTACTCAGGTACTTCAAACTTCGTAAATGTTTCATTCTTACGATAATACGGCTCTATTTACCTTTCATGGGACCGACCCCTTGTTGCTATTACTCACGATCCAAGCGAGTCAATCTTGTTTGCTTTCTGGAAAACCCGAAAGTAATACTTACGAGTATAAGGTCAAACCCAACTTTTTTGTCAGGTTGACCTAATTTATTTAAAAAATCAACGAACATTGATTAGTTCAACCGTTGTCATTTCATCACATTCACCTTTCGCAGTGATTCACTGTTGAAATTACTCTCATAGAACTACTACTCATGGTAAATAGCTCAGGTACCTCACTTACCTGTGCTTGTTTGTTAGGTTCCAACCTCAGCAAACATCCAATCTGTTGAGACTTTGTGTGTATGATCCCCGCACATACAAAGTTATCTGGGTTAGGGTCAATATTGTCCATAAGGGCCATTCCGAAGCCAATCAATTTGGTACGCACTACTGAAATATCCATAGGAACCAGTGCTTTGAAAATCTTCTGACATTTTTGAGGGTTGTTGGTAGGGCCGAGATTTTTCCATCGTCCAAAGAATGAGTCTGCGTTCATTTCCGTTGGTTCAAAGAATTTATTTAAAGTTAATGGTAGTTTCATATTGATTTTTTGTGCCACGCCATTGTAAATGAAGGAAATGATCAAGGCTGGCGTATCAGTATAGTCATCAATACATTCTGCATTCACCATTTGTTGAATCTGAGCACCTGCGTCCAGAATGGGCTCAATAGGTTTAATTTGTAAATTAATTTTATCTACCCAATCTACGGGGTTTGACAGAACAACTGAGAACGTGCTCAGTGGGAATTGAGTTTTATTTCCATAAAATAGACCCAACCGTCCAAGGTTTTGTCGGAATTCACATTTAATACCGATTTGAATAAGGTCATTTTCAAATAATACACCATTGTTTTTACAGATAAATTTCTTGGGGTTGTAAGACTGAGACGAGCTTTGTTGACTTGAAGAGTTGTTATACAAATCTCCAAGAACGTCGACAAGGACTCCAGTGTTACTACTGATTTGTTGAGATGGTGGGGTAGCAAGACCTAAAAGATCAGCAGCACTTGACGTATTCTGCACTTGCTGTTGCTGAGGAGGTGCAGGAGAGTGTGAGTTCAACGCAGGAGATTTACTTTCTCGGATTTCGTTCTCAGGAACCCGGCCAGGTTTCTTCTTTTTCAATACTGCTAAAATTGAAGATTCTCTCTCTGGGAATGCTGGCATTTCTTCTAGAACAGTTGCTAGCACATCGGTGGACACTATTTGAGAAAGTTTCAAATATTCTGAAGCCCGCTGTTGCAGTTCTGCATCAGCACTTCTCAAATTGCTATGTTGTTTGAATACATCTTGTACTGTTGTTTTAACTTCGGGGAAAAGATTGACAAATTTCACATAAGTGGATAGAAGAAGTGCACGGGTCATAGGCGAACATAAATGATACTTGGAGTGCAGCAGTTGAAACTGTACAAGAGGAGCAGATCTCGAGTCACCGGCTATTAGATTGCCAAATTCACCTAAAAAAATAAATATATATATTTATCATTACAACCTGTGTCAGTTGGTGTCTGTACAAGTTTAATTTCCCCACCAAAGGAGAATACTAATGAAAAATAAAAGAAATCGAAAATTTTTAGTAGGTCATATTTGTTTTGTAGCACTCAATGTAAAACAATAAATTCCAAAATGAATTCTATCCTGAATGGAACAACAATATGTTTCCCAAAATTGAAAATTTCCATTCGCAAATGAATTATGGGCGTTATTTACACAGCACGCGAAGCATTGGCTTACGATAAAGTGTGAAAAACTCAAGGGCCAGTAGATGTATTTGAATGAGAGGCAGGTTTGGACATTTACAATACAAACAGGGCCAAGTGAAAACTTCCGTTCGAGTCGTCTGATACAATGGCAAGGGACACTGCGATTTGGTGCGGGCTCACACAAGTTCCACGTGTCTAATATTTAATAATGTTAATTGGCTGTTTATATGGACATTGAAGATTTGATTAATAGCGCGCATGAACGTCTGGCACTGTAAAATCAAAAGAATAAATAGTACCCTAACAGGGACACTGAAACGTTCTCTCCTGGTTCACGTTCCAACAATGTAGCGTAATGCGATCCATCCTTATCGATGAAAATTTTGTATGAGACACAAAATATTCAGTAAACAATCTGTTCTGCGTGTTGTCTCTATTTATTTCTGCAGAATTCGCTAAAATGCCGAAAAAACTTACAACAACCGTTCTACTTCTGGATGACTTTTTGTTGGATATTCTTAGATTTTTGGTCAGTGTTTAGCAATATGTACACATTATTGCATCGCAACGGTTTAAAATTCGCAGCCCTTCCCTCTTCAAATCGCATTGCTTCGCGTGTAATCACTACCCACCCTTAGACATCAAGGAACTAATTTAGTTTCACGCAAGTCTACTTTTTTAATGAATCAAAGTATCTTGTTAAAAATGGGAAAACAATTGATCACCTTTTGAATATTGAATTCACAATTCGTTTCGTTGTTTTGTGAACAAAGAATTATGACCTTTGTCCTTTACTTTTATTTTCTAACAAATTTTACCTTCAGAGAGACGTCGATTTAAATAATTTTCAATTACATACCTAAGATATAACCTCCAACTTTGACCATATTTTCATGGCAAGCAGGTGCCTGTAGTGCTTCAAATACAGTTTTAGCAGCATAACCCTGTACTTCATCACGATTGATAACAATCTGAATAACTCGATACCAAACTTCTTCGGACACATAGTCACCCGCTATTCGAATTAGATTCAAAATAACGTCAACATACCATGTAAAGTCTGTGGCATATTTTTCGGACAAAATGGCTACTTTTAAAACCTGAAAAAAGGGGTTTAACATTTTATAAAGACAAACAGATATATACTGGCTGGCGCAAAAAGTAATAACTTTGGCCAAAATTAGCCGATTCTATGGAAATAATATATGTTCATACTTTTTTTTTAAATTTGGCTTAACGTCTCTTTAGCATCTATTGGTCATTCAAGACGGAGGGTTTACCCTCAATTCGCTGGAAACTTGCAAACCAGCTACCCACATTAACCTCACCCAGCCTGGGTTGGGCTGGAAAAAAGCGAACGATACGTGGTGTTCCCTGGCGGTCACCCATCCAAGTAATGACCGCGGCCGACGTTGCTTAACTTCAGTAATCTGACGGGAACTGGTGTATTCAACGTGGTATGATCGTTGGCTAAAATGTTCATACTAAATTTTATCAAACACGGTACTCTGAAAGGAAGGGAAGATGTGGTGATATTAAATAACTGAATCACTCTGTATTATTTTCACAAATTCTTTCATATCAAAAGCGTAAAGAATATTTTACATATTCCAGAAATATTGCCTCTGCCCTATGGGCTTTAGAAAAAACGGTGGTTAACATTAGGTAATCACATCCCATGAAATCTGATTTGAAAACAAAAAGTGCATTTATTAGGACAAACAGAATAAAATGTGACTTCAAGAAATTCTCCTTATTTATTTACATTAAAATACTTCTTAAATCCGAAAGCATATCTGTATAAACTCGGATCGTATATGCAACTCGGGTAGCGTTTTGTAAAATAAAAGTGCATATGCAACCTGCCAACAGCATCATATTTTTTTTTATCAAAATCAAAATGTGAGTCAGACATTTTTAATCTTGAAACCAAGTGATAAAAAGTGAGATCTTTCATTTAAATTTACCAAGAGAAAGACGTTTTCTCATAATAAATTTTGAAACCAATAATCTCAATTAAAATACAAACCTTTTGAAAGAAATGTTAATATTAATTATTGATACCCTGTATAGTAATGTGAATTGCCCCCTTACTCTACTGACGCGTTCTTTTGCATTGAATTGTAAAATGCAATTGTTTAATATTATAGGGAGATTATGTGCAGGATCTTACCATTTCTTCTCGTATAGAGTAATCAGCTGTTTCTAGATAATTTAACATTTCTTGAACAATATCTTCCGCGTTGCTTTTGTCGCACATGGCATACAATAAATCTACAGCTTGTTGTCGTACGGACACATCTTTTTCCATTTTCATAGATAAGATCACCACTTCTTGATGTTTTTTGACTGCTTCATGTGACAATTCACTATTTGCCAACGAGCACATTGACTCTAAAGCTAAATATCTCAAATTGGTTTCTCTATTAGATAAGAATTGCCCTAGTTGGTTACATCCCCTCACTAAAAGGTTGGGTTCACTATCATTATGTATAATCAAACTTATTGCTTCAAACAAAACAGCGTTCTTAGCATTTGAATGTTGAACTTTCTTTGACTTGGGAGGTTCTTGGGCTTTATTCAAAATAGTTTCTAAACATTCATTTAATCTTCCTCGTACTCCAGGGTCTTCAGGTGGTAAATAATTTTGTAGTAATCGCAGAAGTTTTACACTAAGCCAAGGGGCAGGAACAAAATAATACGTATAGTCTTGAAGATCTGTATAACTAGCAGTCACAATGCGACTTAGTCGCGATACAGCAAGACTGATGCAACCTGAAAATTGAAATATAAACAATATAACACGAATATAACCTTTGATAAAGAAATACTGATGCAACCTGAAAATTGGAATGTAAAAAATTTAACACAAATATAACCTTTGAAATAGAAAGCCATCAGTTGAAAGTTCGGACACTGCTTTTAAGCTGATTTTTTTTGTAAATTTAATTTCTCCTAAACGATAGACTGACCTATAGAGTAATTCAAAATATTTAACATAGAACACAAATTTGAACATGGCGCATCTAATCAATGAGTCGGGAACATGCCGCAACATCATGTGTTGGTAAAAATGACTATTCCTCTCAAAATTTGATATTTAAGTTAAGTAGAATCCAAAAAAATCAATAAAAAATATTCCGACGTGTGTCAATTCACTCTGGCCGCTTTCAAAACAGAAATTGCTATAGAAGTTATAAAAAATTCAATTTTTTCAACATACCTTTGTATTCTTCCGGGTTGCGTTTAACTAGAGCATCAATAAGTGAGGCAGCTGCCGTCACAACTCCAAGATGTTGGTCATTGAGGAGATGGACGATTCGAGATGTCCATTCTCCACCTGGAATGATTTCTTGAGATGTACGAAATAAACGTAAGAGACACAAAGCGGCAGACTGTTTGACTACATCCATTGTATCTCTGAAATTTATAAGTGACACCAAATTACCACTGTCACCAAACTACCACTGTTTTCAAGCAATTTATTTTAATGTTCTTATTAACTTTGAAATTTAGAATATGGGTTCAAAATCGCTAAATATCTTGGGCGGATAGTTTGAAAGGACACTTCAAACAAAAGGACACTTCGGAATGGCCTCAATTGTTACATCCTAGAACGATCAGCGTTTACCAACTCCCACAAAAGTTCATAACTAATAGCGACATAGAATACCGTTCAAGTCGGTCTACTTTAGATTGAACGGAATCCACTACTAACGACTGTATACTCGTGGCTCAATCGTAACGATGGAGCAAAGTTCCTGAAGCTTTTTTCCAATTAGTAGGGGATAGTAAATTGACATACATATGTGACAATATAAGAATTGATAACGTTTATCTTGCTCATTATCACGAAATTGTTTCTATTTGAGATATTTATTATGTGACGTTCAATGTGTTGATGTTGTGGTAGTATCATATTTATGGAATTCTCCAGAGAGTGATAGTTTTAGGAACTTGTTGGGCACATCTATTTGGACAATATTTTCTTACCCGGACACCAACAACTTAGGAATGTCATGACCAAAAGCTTCCGCCATTTCTTTGCTTCCAATATTGGCAATACATTGCATGGCTAAATTAACATGGATCGGGTTTCTGAAAAACAACATAAAAGCGATTCGACAATTACCTAATAGTTGTATGATAGAATACTGGATAAGTCTTAAGGGATTTGACTTTGGGAACTAATTAAAATTTATTTTTGGCGGGAAATGAACGTGAAATCGTAATTCCTACTTTTTCCTCGTATGTTAAGAAACGTCTAATCCTCGCATTTTTTCAATTTTTCTTTGTATAAGGATAAAATCTTACTCTGAAATTCTCCCCCCAGAGTTTCATCCAATCCCAACGGAATTACAAAATGTTGACTTCAAGGTAAAAATGACTATAGAAAAAGGCTGTGAAGAATTTGGAGATTTTCAATGTTTGAAAATTATGAATAGCTTGAGGGAGAAAAGTTTTTATGCTATGCTGGTAACAATAATGTGGGTTGGTGGTAATGTGGGTTGGTGGTGTATTTATCTGAAATTTCATCCTCATGAATTTTAGTTATTTACCAGATAATAATAGCACCCAAAACAACTACCGGTGGACTTTATAATAAATAATTCTAGCTAGTATTTCCTCATCACACGGAAGCATACAACTATCTCTTATTCTAAGCTTACAATATGTTCTGAACACAGATAGGTGAAGATATTGTAAAATTGTTACTTGAAGTATTAACGTTTCAATGGTACGAACGATTGCTGTTTTTTTTTTTTTTTTTTTTTTTTTTTTTTTTTTTTTTTTTTTNTAAAAAAAAAAAAAACCTGTTCCGGAACCGCTTTCGCATTACTTTAGGGCACTCCTTTGTACAGCAATGCCATTCGAGAAACGAGAAAATTCCATGAGAGCAACCTACAAACCAAAAGCGTAAATGCTCTTAACAACTCGACCACGGAGATCGGCTATAAAAAGAATAATAAATACACGACCAAGTTCATTTACCTGGATTGCAGATCATTCTTGATACTTTGAATTATAAGTTTGATCAGATCACTGTTGGTATTTACCAGAACGGAGATGAACAAATAACCCTGGAAACAAAAATGCAACTTTCAAGTTTCTACTGCACGAGTATGACTAAAACCACAATCCAATAGTCGAGGCTCGTTTGATAAGTTCGTGAAAACGATAGGAAGAATTTTAGACGCTTTCATTTGTCTTATTTTTCAACATTGTCTCATTTTAGTTGGATACAATTGATCTAGCGATGCTCTTGTGATTTCACCCTAGTAGCGCAGTATGATCCATCGAGCTCCTCAAATCCCGTTTACAGATTCAACCAGTTCAAGTCCAAAGTAAAATTTTGAAGATGTGTCATCTTCAACAGTACATACTTTCTAATAAACGAGAAACTATTGGTCTCAAATAACTGTAACTCTAGTCAACCAACTTATTAACGATTCTCGTATCTTCCTGGGCTGTTGCAAGATACGTATAATTTAAAAAAAGAATAAAAGGTAACGCCAAAATTGAATGTTAAATGATATGAGAAGGAATTTTCCAATGGACTGATACCCAAAGGGTCAAGGGTATTTTCTCATAAAATGAGAAAAGTTGAATAATGAATATGAAGAGTTGATTTGTGATAATGCCTAATGGCCTTGTTCATAATTTCTGTGGGTACCACAGCATTACTAAGAGCCTCATTTACTAATAATCACTACTACCAAACCAAATATGTTTACTCTAGTAATGGCATAACTGATCACTACTCACATTAAAGTAGCTAATCCATCGTCATCATGAGGCTGAGTACACCAAGAAATCACAAGCACTAAGTCGAAAATATTCCGATCCCGCCCGGAATTGAAACCAGGTATCGCACATGAAATACCAGTGTGATACCCACTAGATCAGGAGGATTGCAAGAAAAAGCTTGACCAGGTGGTATACATCAATTCTTTAAAATACTCACAATTTGTTTTTCTGAATATTTGTTTGAAGATAGAAGATTGACAGCCTCCATGTGACCAAAGTCAATATCATGCCCCAAAAGAAAAATGAAAAGAAGTTTGCAGACATATTTCTTTTTCTGATATCCATCTAACGTTTTGTCGCCTTTGAATTTGCTACGAATATTTGCCAGTTCTTTATTTATTCGTTTTATTTCTGCCTCTTTACTTTTACCTGAAAATCAAATACAAAATTGCAAATCAATTTAAGGCAGCGTCAATGGCACGTTCAATAAACCAGTTCCCGTTAAATATCTGAAGTTTCGCAACGTACAGCGAGGTTTTTGCTTGGTGAGTGACCACGTGAGTTCGACTCTCGTGATGATGGTTATTCCCGGCCCAACCAAGACTGGATGAGGTCAATGTGGGTGGTTGGTTTGTACGTTTAAATTGAATGAAGGGTATAACCGACATCCCGAATAAATAGACTTCAAGCTAATGAAAATCAATTTAACTACATAATTTATATTTGTCCGTCGCGTTAGCGGGACAACTGTATTCACAATTGCGATGAACAACTCGAATAAAGAGTCGTTAAGCTAAAGAAAATCAATTTAACTACATAATTTATATTTGTCCATCGCGTTAGCGAGACAATAGTATTCACGATTAGAATGAAAGTTCGTTCTGTTGCTTCATATATGCCGACGAAGTTTTCTGATTTGCATTAGGACCTTTGGAATTGACCATAAAAATTAACCCNTACCCCCCCCCCCAAAAAAAAATATATATATGTTTTAAGGTAGGAATCGTTTAGGCCGAATTGGGACCTAAATAGTCTCAGAAGCTCGGCGTTAGCGTTACTATCAATAACATGCATAGGGTACTAAAAAAACAACAAAAAATTAAGTTTTCTTCTACAGGAATATTGCAAGAACAGCCTTTCAACACATTTTTAGAGAGCCTTTCAACGAATATCGATTGACATATAAATAATCAACGTATCTCGGCGATGGCAAAGAAACTTGAAACACTTTCAGTATTTTGGTGCATAATAAGGAAGCAAAAAATCGAAAGTTTCATTATAAGTAAATTATCGCCAAAAAAAGATGCTTACGAACACAATAAAAACTTTTTTATTGTGTTCGTAAGCAAGTTATTATAAAAATATAAATGCCACTCTATCTTAGTTCGTATCCCAGCTATGGCAAATATTCATAAGGAAAAAATAAACTAAATTATTTTAGCCAAAAGCACGAGGAAAGACGCAAACAGTATCAGCTATTATTATTATGTTTATATATAAAAGGCAATGTCCTGAGTGACTGATCAAAGTGGAAACTATGGGCCGAAAATATTAATGCAACAGACTTGAAATTTGGCAGGGACCTTCGATGCAGCATGTAAGTGTGCACTAAGAATTTTGCAAAATTTTAATTTTAAGGGGTATAAATCACAAAAAGTAAACAATCCCCATAAGAAATACATTGGAGCGAGAGAGATAGCATGATACATCATTTAAAATATGCGCGGGCGAAGCCGCGATCGGGGGATGCTAGTTTTCTTATAAAAAGACATTTATTAAATGTTTTATCCTTCGCATTGTTGTTCCTTATTTTGTGTCTACATACTTAACTGTGTTTCGAATTTCAAGTCTCCAGAATTAGCCTACGTTGATTATCTGATGGTCAATAGAGCCGAAGAGCCTTTATATGATAAAAATCAAATTGCATTGCACCTTCTTGTGTTCATTGCATGCAGAGATGGCTAATGGCGTGATGAACGTTGAAATTATTTTTAATTTGCTGATTGATAAATTGCCAAAGATTTTGTTTTCAATGATTAAAAATTCACTTTGTGTTTTCCAATATACCTACTATAGGTAATAGAATTATTTTGCATAGACAGCGTAGCATAAGGTAAACTGCAAGTATACCGGTTTGGTCTATGTTTATGATAAAATTTCTTTCTCAATTTTTCAAGGGCTCATCACAGCATTATACCTCATTCCCAGTAGCACAGTATATTTTTCCGTCACATTTTTGCCCCCGTGTGGCACATAGGTATGTAACTTTAAAATAGAAAAAAACAGGTTTAATTTTGACATACCGGCTTGTCACTGAAAAAGTGCCGGATAAAACGTTCGTTGATTCAGTGGTATGTGTAATTGAGATGTTCCCATTGCCAATTTATTATTTTGTAATAATGAAGTTTTTTCCAGTGGGAACAAAACTGTCCGTGACGGGTTTTTTCGTCCCAGGAAAAGAAACATCAGTGGGAACGAGGTGTACTAGATTTTTCATTACATTTATGTCTTAAATCATAGCAGATATTTTTGTTTATAAAATGTGGGCGGATGGAAATTGTTTGTTCCCGACATTATAATTTCGTATCGTTATCTATATAAAACATACATAATCGTCAACTACATCAGTGAGAACGAGGACACCAATACATATGACTTTTTACTATACATCGGAGAGAGAGAGAGAGAATGAAAATATATAAAATGAGAATGATGTATAGTGGACTAGAAGATCAATGACGATTCTATATTGTCAGCAAATAGTATAGCCCAGATTGTTTTGTTCTCACGATGGTCGGTTCTACACATCAGGACGATCTGAAACGCATACCATCAGAGAGAGAGAGCAAACCTGATTGTTTCAGATGAGACGAAGCAAACCAATCAAATCCTCCGCTTTTTCTTTGCTGAGCTTAACTGGGGTGCATATATATATAAAATATATCTAGCGACCAAGACAATATTTTTTTACCAATCAAAAAAGTAGACATAGATCCAAACCAGTGCATAACTATCAACAATGTTTGATGTAAAGTAAAATTAAAAACAAATGTTCTAGGCTGCTCGCAGACAGACTTATCTTGCATAGCACTCATCTTCGCTTGTTGTTGAAAATAATACACATTTTCTTACGGGAGTCCGCAGAACGAGCAATCTGCGGACTCCCGTAAGAATTGGTTCTACTTGAATTAAGTAAACATGTAGCTGTTTGCGAGCACCCTTAGGGACCAGTACGTCTCTTTCTAATTTTCAGGGTTCCGCCCTACGATGTCTGTCACACGAGTGTTACAGAGTTTCATTAGAAACAAAGTTCTCCGATGTATAGGAAAAAGTCATAAGATAAAACTCTCAGAAAAGATTTGCATTTTTAACACCCGACCCAGATACGGATAGTTCTTTTTGGGATTCGAACTCAACCCACAGAAATCATTAACAGATTTTATTTTGTGTTATCAGAAGACGATTTTTATTGAAAACTTCAGAATAACATTCTCACCCAATAATACCATTACCAATTGCCTACTTCATTTTAGTCTGGTATGAGTAACCCCCTAAACACATCATAAAAACCATAAAAAAAAAATCGATTGAAGTAATCAAAAATTCTAATGAGAACGTTCATTGTGCAAGCTGAGTGCTACGCTTATAAGAAGAGAGTTTTATAAATTGGAGGAAAAAAAGAATAATAAGAATTAGCAATTTGCAAACAAAAAATAGGTTGATACATAACGTGTCAAACATAACATAAGTATCAAATGGATAACAAAAGGGTGCAACAGTGGTACACTAATAAAATATTTTGCTGTATACCATACAGTTTAATGATAAGATAACATTTTCATTGTTAGGAAGGAATTTGCATTTGAATTCAAGGAATGCTAGTGGCTCAAATAGTTCAGCACTAGAAGAGGATACATATTTAAATTCCTACGGGAATGTAAAATTTTTAAAAAATAAAATGTTGGAGAAATGTTGCACGATAAAGAATCAATCAAAATTTCATTTTTTTTTTAAAAAAAAAAACATAAAAATGGCAAGCTCAAAGTAGAATAAATATTATTTGCGTCGCTCATGGATTATTACAGATATAAGTATTCTTTTTACTTCTAATTCTCAGGTTTTCTTAAAACGGCCATTAAATTAACAAGTTTTTGAAGATCAAATTAAGTTTATATCAATATCTTCTATTTTAATATCTTTTACTTACAATTTCTTATGTCTGATATAAAGACAGCCAGTCCCCGCATACTATCCCCACGAACCGCCGGCATGATGTGAGCGTTTGGTGCTACAGGAAACACGGGGCCACTACTCTGAAACAAATCAAGAAATATAAGTAGGCAATCGATAAAATAATAATAATAAATAAATAAAAAACTGGAAGAATGGAATTAAAAGATACCGACTCCTAACGCAAATTTCTTCCTGGCAACTTTTAAGTTTTTTTTCCTAAAAAAAACAAAAAAAAACAGGAAAATAGACGCCTCATTTATTGACATTGCTTGTGACGTGTAAGAAAAGGGGCGGGAGACTAAATGGAAGTCCAAAACGATGATAAGGACTGATTGTTGTAACGGTTTACCCCATAAAATTAACTGTTCTCCACATTTTTAAAACATGAATCTGTTTTAATAAATAGTAGAAACAGGTTGATAGGAAATGATCGAAAAAGCCTTTGGCCCTAGGCTGGAATTGTGGTGGTATACGTTCCAGGTCGGCCTAGTACTTGGAAAAGGCTTCCATGAGAACGATGATAAGGATTGGTCAAGTCTACTATTTGAAAGCAAAATCAATCTCAACAAATGACTCTGTGTGAAACTGTGTGGATATCAGGAGAGAAAAGTATAGGAGTGAGAGTTAGGCCAGATGATGGCTACACGAATTAGGCTAGGTCTGTATGATGAAAATAAATCAATCTCATAATAATAATCAACCTAAATTTGGTTCATTGATCTGTAAATCTATAACTACATATAATTATATATCTGCAATTAGAAGAATCGATATTTATTGACGCTATTTAATCAAAAATACTGAAACAGATTTGGCTACTTCGTGGTAAAATTTCCAGAACTTTTCTATAGGACGAATGATGAACTTTAACTTCTTATCAGCCTTAATTAGAATGTGAAAACATATTTTTGCTTGTCATAGATATCATTCTGTTACTTTAGAAATTATTAACTATCTTTCATAAATGAGTTCAAGATATCTTTAAACTAAAATATGATTTTCTCACTGGCACCCACCATATGAATAGAAATCGGCAAATAAATTAATCAAAGGGAGTGACATCTTTTGAAATGGAAAAAAGTACCTATCCTCCTCTTTCTTTTACTATCTCAAGTCGATATTTCAAATGTTTATCGGCGTTTGCAGATAACTTTTATCACACAATTCAATATGTATGTTACTTACATGGATTCAGTAGGATGTGAATAAATTTATTTTAAAAATATCTTGAACTCATTGATTATTAGATCAACATTAATTAAAAGTATGATTTTATTTTAAAACAAGAAAACAATTTAAATGTATTGTAAGAAAAAAAACACGATTTTTAAATTTAATGATTTTTCAGTTCCACCATTCACCGCCATTTGCAAATATGTGCCAAAAGAAATGATATTGAAATCAGCTGATTTTGGAAATAGACAAAAAGAATCGTTTACACTAGGCGAAAAAAGAAACAGAAAAATACATTCTTTTATTTTCAGTCGTGGATTTATTTTCAACTAGCACGGCGCCTTAGAGGCATGGCCGTTTATAGTTTCAACCCCAAAAGTAGCCTATGTCCTTTCCTAAAGTTTAGTCTATCTCCATACCAAATTTCATCAAAATCGGTTCAGTAGTTTAAGCGTGAAAGCGTAACATACATACAGACAGACAGACAGACTGACAGACAGAGTTACTTTCGCATTTATAATATTAGTATGGATTTTTTTTAAACTCGCTGTTTTATTAGTCGTCATGGATCCATGTTGGACGGTTGAACATACACAATAGAGACATGGCCGTAAAAACGTTTCCTAGCCTCTCTAATTGGTTTAAAAATTAAAAGAGAACCGCAACTAATCTCCCCGGTCCCCGATGTCAGATCCGTGTAAATTTCTGTTCCCTGCTCGTACACAAAATAATGATTATAAAATACAGCGGGAAAAACTAAAATTAAATATACCTAGTACCTACCTAGTCTTGAAGTAATAAATGTAATAATGGCCCTTGTACGTACTACATAATATAGGTAACTACTTTCCTTATCCTATAAAAAGGAAGACATTGTAATGGCCTGTACTTTTTGTTTCGATGCTGAGTTTTCAATGCCAAAAGATGTTTTCAGGTCTCCTGAAACCAAATCTTGAGTTTCATCAATTATTGTCTGTTTGTAAACATAAACAAGAATAACAAGATGTTATCTCAGAAACGATAAGTGTTAAAGACTTGAAGATTGGTACCTATGTATATATTTTATGGCTAGAGCAAATCACGAATATTTTGGTTGAAATCCAATTTATTCTTGGCGGTTCATCCTGTTTTTTTAGTGGTTTCCACAATAAAGAAGAAGACTATGAGGGAGAGCTTGATATTTAGTTCCTAAACATATCAATTTTATGCATAAAACACTACGACTCTTGGTCAGTACCTAGCGGTTGAAAAAGTGCTGAAACGAGATTTTTATATAAAGAAACGCCATTTAATTGATTGAAATTAAATTTCAATTTTCGGTGTCTATTTTATTACTTTTTAGGGAAAGAGACTTGTATATTATTAGTGGTACCTACAATCTTTTTCATCATTGCTTCAAATCGCCCTCCTTTTTTTACCTCTAACTTCCAAACAGGTGGATAGATGGGAGTAGTCCAATTCCTTGGCTTCCGAGGTCCTAAATTAAATCCTGTTAATCATTATTAGTCTTATGGGGGCACAATAGTATCGGACAATCTCTAATGCTTCAGGCAGAGAGTAATCTCCTATCCATCCCTGTTTTAAAGTAGGTACCTTCAGCAGTACAAATATGACAGCGTAAGACGATGTTGTATTGTCTGTTACTTTCCTCGGGACATCATGATTTTCTCTCAGCTGCCTGCTGTAGCAACCATTCCTGCTATCAAATTTTCAATTGATTCCACCTCCGTCCGATACACAAGAACTCTCATAAGTAAAGAAGGGACCTCGGAGGCCAAGGAATTGGACTACCTCCATCTATCCACCTGTTTGGAAGGTAGAGGTAAAACCGGAAGGCGATTTGAAGCAAGGACGAAATAAATAGTAGTTAACGGCAATAATATGAATGTCTCTTTTTTCTTAATTTGACCACAGGTGCAAAAACAACGAGTTCTTATAAATTCATCATTGACCTTGTATCATTGTGCTACCAAAAAGCGACATAAAACTTATTTTTTTTTACAAAGTCATCGAAAGAAAAGTTATTTCATTGTTTATGCACTATTAAATGAAAAAACAATTTGGTAAAGTCAATTTTCAAATTTTCAAATGGCCGCCAATTTGTTATTAATTTTATAAATTTTTGGTGATCCCTCATGGGGAAATGTTTTTGTAGACATTTTTTTTTTTTCAAGATCTCCGAATAATTTTAGTTTTCTAAATTTTAGCAGTAATATCATCCAAAGGCCCAGTGTCCAAAATTTTGGACATTCATTTTGTAGGCCTAAAAGCCCCCCAAAAAATTGTTTTCTAATTAGGAATAAACGAGATATCTTTGAAGTAGAGGTGTTTTGGACCACGAATATTCAATTAATTTGCCCATTTTTCAATAATATTACTAAGATTTTCAGAGGGTTTAAAAAATGTTCCAAATTTTGCATTATTGCAACAATTCAAAATGTCCAAAATTTTGGACGTTAGCGTTTAAGCTTACAAACCGCTCTGGGCTTCCAGGTCTACAAAATAATTGTCTAAAATTTTGGACACTGGGCCTTTAAGCCTACAAAACACATAAAATCTTTGGGCCTTTAGAGGATAAGGAAGATATGACCGATTCAAAAATAACACAAAACACTCTGTAACTTTGTAACAAAAGCTCAAATCAAAAATCAATACATGTTTGTATTTGTCCATATTATAAGTGGCACCTATTAGGCACAACAACCTGTTACACCCTGTATAGATTATTGGCTTGATGTAATGAGTAAATTATTAAGATATCACATTAAGAGCATACAATAGACTCAAGAATATATTAACAAAAGAACATTAATGATACCAAAACATTGCAAACAGTTC
This sequence comes from Pachypsylla venusta, assembly GCA_012654025.1. NCBI lineage: Eukaryota > Metazoa > Arthropoda > Insecta > Hemiptera > Aphalaridae > Pachypsylla > Pachypsylla venusta. Next base: position 25,985,621 of record CM022879.1, on the reverse strand, counting down.
AAGGCTTATTGATAATAAAAGTCTTTTATAAATAATGATTCGGTGTTTTTAATTGTTACGTAGGTTAATCAAATGAAAGTAATTGATTTTTACACAAGTATCTATCTATCAAGCAATACCCACACAAAATAATGAAGAAAAATTGATTTTGATAACACCTTGGAAAAAAAGAAGAACTTGCAAATATACAATACTAGCTGAGTACCCGAACTTCGTTTCGAGNATTTTTGGTGGAACCGACCCCCAGGGTGAACACGGCTCCTATTTAGAAAATTCAATATTTTATTCAAGGATATGGCTTTTTGTACTGTGGAACACCGCTGTATCGAATTTCAGCTTTCTCGCTCATCCCGAAGTGATATTTCTCAAACCGATTTTTTGGTGGAGAAAACCGTCCATAAATCGGGAAGAAACCGGAAAATTTCAATTTTTTTAGGGGGTCCATTCTCGGTCATTTTTCGTTATCTCCTTTATTTTGTCCAGAAAAGAATTACAAATATACCCACTAAAAAGCTTCGTTTTCAATTCATATTAATTTCTAAAATGAAAAAGTCAATAGACGAAAATTAAAACTAAAAAAAATCTTTCCTTAACAAAACAAAATATTAAGCCTTAATAGACATTCCTATATTAAATAATTATATGTCAGTAAGTCAGTCAGTCAGTATACCAACTGGGCTTTGCGTTTTATAAGTATAGAGTTATGATTATGGATGGACCTTGCATATAAGGAAATGGCTGAAATTAATAATTGTTCTTGGCTAGGAAATGTCTTACCTATACATTAATTGTTCTTGTACAAGCCAAGAACAATTAATGTATAGGTAAGACATTTCCTAGCCAAGAACAATTATTACATCGCTGTACATTATATTTGAACAAAAGGCTTTAAATTAAGGAACGTTTTTTAAATTCTCTCTAAACATAAAATATAAACATTTCAGGATGCCCCATTACTTTTCAACATGTAAATAATAACAAGGATACAAGAAAATGGCTGACGTTCCAAGTCATGATAATAGTTGGTAATACTAATAGGATCGCTCACTTCTTACTCTCCTCGCTGGGATATCGCATCTCTTCAAAGAGTACATTTTGATATTTGATTTGTTTATTCTGTTTGAAGACATGTGTGGGATAAGAAATATTCTTTGTTATTCTTCGGCTCATACACGAAACTACCCCTATGCAAGTCGATCTGTTGCTGCGTGAAAAAAGGATCAACCATCAAACTTACTTTAACACTTTTTTAAAAAAATTATTGACAGGGATCTGCCATTAAATTTATCTTCCGAATAAGGAAAATAAAATTTGAATAAAAAGAATAGAACGATCTTTTAGAATTATCAAACGTCTCCATTTTATGTAATCAACTAGCTCTTTCGCCCTTGCTTCGTTACGGCCTATAGTATTTTTTGTATTGCTAATAGTATTTTTTTTTTTTTTACATTGTGAAAGTAGGCGTGTACGCTGTTGTATGTATGTATATACATGTATCATGCTATCTATCTCGTTCCAATGTATTTCTTATGGAGATTGTTTACTTTTCGCGATTTCTACCCCTTAAAATTTAAATTTTGCAAAATCCTTTCTTAGTGCACACTTATATGGTGCAACGAAGGTTCCTGCCAAATTTCAAGTCTGTAGCATTAATAGTTTCGGCTCTAAGTTGATCAGTCACTCAGGACATTGTCTTTTATAATATACAGATGTTTACTAAATGAAAGTCACTTGATTTTCGAATTGCGTACAATCATTATCAAATTATCATTACCTACTTTTAGATACTTCCTCATATCTTTACTATCGAAAGTAAATAATGTTTTTTTATATATATAAACGCCTGGTTATCTTATAAAAATATGCAATGCGTACATAAAGTGCTAAAATGTTTAATGTTTATGTTCGAGAGGCCTTTAATTTATTTTAATCTATGGCACGTTGAATACACCAGTTCCCATTAGATCACTGAAGTTAAGCAACGCCCGGCGAGGTTGTACATTGCGTGGGTTCGCGCCATCGTGATGCCGGCTTTTTTCGGCCCAACCCAGGCTGGGTGAGGTCAATGTGGGTAGCTGGTTTGCAATTTTCCAGCGAATGGAGTGTAAAACCCCGTCTTGAATGACCAATAGATGTTAAAGAGACGTTAAGCCAAATTAAAAAAAAAAATATTTACGTGTTGTACTGTGACTCTAGATTTCACTCAGTTAAAATGCCCACCACTAGGATAATTGGAAGTCCAAGTAAATTCTGTGAGCATGATAAATGGTCATACCAAGTTTGATCAAAATCGAACAAGGTGTTCAGAGTTATCGTGAAACGACAATTAAAGAAATCGAGGGAGTTAAAAATAGATCTCACTTCGTTCGATCAATTACTACATAAACCACTCTGCTTCCAACAGTTACCCCGTTAAATATACCAGTTTTGATAAGATTACTAAAGTTAACCAGCAAAGTTTTTACTTGTTGAATTCAATGACCACGTAGTTTCGAATCCGCGTGAAGTTGGCTGTTCCTAACCCAGGCTAGGTAAGGTCAATATTGGTAGCTGGTTTGTATACTCCAGCGAATAGAGTGGCCTTGGATGGTAAAGAAAAAAATGCTTTATCCTTTTATTTGTATGGTGGGATGGGTGGGACAGACGAAAAACGGATGGCTGATTTCTAAATACCTAGTCGTTATTGATAATGTTAATGATAGTAATCAAACATGTCGCAAAAGTGTACCAAAATTGTGGCGTTCTATAGTCTAGTAAAACGGAATAAATTCCATTAATTTATACCTAGTTTCAAAATTTATTTTTTAGAGTCAAAAGTATGTATAATATATAATTAATTTTATTTTCATAATAATTGAGATTAATTATGATTTTAAAAATGTATTTTAAGCCAGCTCCCGTTAGATCACTGAAGTTAAGCAACGTCCGCGTTTGTTCGCGTCCTCGTTATGTCCGCGAGGGCTCGCGTCCTCGTGATGCTGGCTACTTTTTCGGCCCAACCCAGGCTGGGTGAGGTCAATGTGGGTAGCTGGTTTGCAAGTTTCCAGCGAATGGAGGGTGAAACCTCCGTCTTAAATGACCAATAGATGTTAAAGAGACGTTATTACAGACGTTAAATTACAAAAATGTATTTTAGCCAGCGTCTATGGCATGTTGAATACACCAGTTCCCTTTTGATCACTGAAGTTAAGTAACGTCCAGCGAGGTTGTTCCATGTGGATTCGCACGCTCGTGAGCTGGCTATTTTTCCAGCCCAACCCAGGCTGGGTGAGGTCAATGTCGGTAGCTGGTTTGCAAGTTTCCAGCGAATGGGGGGGTGAAACCCCCGTCTTAAATGACCAATAGATGTTAAAGAGACGTTAAGCAAAAAAAAATGTATTTATAATTATTGATTTAAAACACATGGTGAGTATAATGTAAAGATGCATAAAATTCATTTAAGAAAAAGAAACGTATAATACTAACACTCACGTCAAGTAAGAACAGACTAGTGATGGACGAGACACGAGACGAGACAAAATGCTTGTCTCGTCTCGTAAAAACATGAGAAATTTCTCGTCTCGTGAAAAATAGGTACCTATGATAATTCCGAATTCCAAAATTGTTGGGTGTACCACATAGACCTTTTCCTGGAGATTCTAACAATATATTATTTTTATATTATAGCATATATTATATTAGTGTAAAACTGTCGATACATAATTTGTATTATGATAGATAATAGTTATGTATGTATATATATTTTTTTATTCAGACCGCCTGTTTTAAGGGTCCAATTTTGTGCCTCTAGAACCAACCATAGGTCGTAACGAATGGAAATAGACTTCTCAAGGGGAAAACTTTGGAACTCCCACTAAAAAATTGGGCGGGAAGTTCCAACACAAAGAAAGTCCATTTCTGGGCATCCAGGGGCTATCAACTTGCAACCCTGCCAATCCTTTCACCACTGTGAATTCAAAATAACATTAACCCTACGGACACGAATTCACTTTTTACTGTACACTGTACCTAAAAACAAATTCGTCAATGTATTTCTTATGGGAGAAAATCGTTCGGAAAATCGTCTGTGTTAGGAAACAGGATCACATAATCATCCGAATAGACTCTTACATAATTACAGCCTAAATAGTAAGCAATGAACATCAAAATATGAGGGAAACAAAAAGAAAATACTAAACAAGTTCTAGCCCTTTCCATTCTGGTTTTAGACAGAACAGCAAAAAACTGCCTTCAACCGCTAATTAGCGGCCGACTATATATTACACTTTAACCTAAGTTGTATTTTTCATTTTCTTGCATGAAATTGATATGAATAGGCACTAAATTTCAAGTCCTAGCTCTTTCATTCTGGTTTTAGGTGGAACCGCCAGAAAGCGGACTTCAACCGCTAATTAGCGGCCAACAATATATTACACTTCAATCTAAGTTGTATTCTTCAATTTCTAGTATGAAATTCATATGAATTAGGCACCAAATTTCAAGTTCTAGCTCTTTCCATTCTGGTTTTAGGTGGAACCGCCAATAAGCGGTCTTTAACCGCTAATTAGCGGCTAACAATATATTACACTTCAACCTAAGTTGTATTTTTCAATTTCGTGTATTAAATTGATATGAATAGGTACCAAGTTTAAAGTTCTAGCTATTACCGTTCTCATTTTGAGCAGGATATGCGAAAACCGCTAAAAAGCGGCATAAAACCGCCAACGGTATATTCGCTTTCCATCAAAAGCTGATTTTTCCGTTCATATCCGTTGGGTCCGTTTGCAGGTATTTGGCCCTCTTTATGATGAGAAAATGTAACACATAGATACTTATGTACAATTATGATAATGAGGGGAAAAAAAGCATCCGAAAAGTCTTATTTTTTTAAGAGACGAGAAATTTCTCGTATTTTCACGAGACGAGACAAGACCTTGTCTCGTATCGTTTTCTTTTTGCGCAAGACGAGACAAAATCCTTGTCTCGTCTCGAAAGTTTCGAGACGAGACATTAAATTCAAGCGAAAAAGTGCAGAGAATGCAATACACCTAGATCCTAGATACGAGGATTGCAAGTAGGTACATAATTAGATACCTTTGCATGGCAATACAAAATAAACTTGTTATGTTTTTAAAAACCAGGCCCGAGTTAAGCCGAAATATTCTTCAACCCCAGGTAAATTTAAAAAAAGTATGATCGAACAAAATGAAAATGAATATTTTTAGCAAATTAGAAATAGTGCACAGAAACTAATGTGGTTCCAAGGATGCCTTCTCTTTGACAATTAAATCTCCTTAAATCCGAAAGCATATATCAATTATCTATACTTATAAAACGCAAAGCCCAGTTGGTATACTGACTGACTGATAATCAACGTAGCTCCACGATAGCTAAACGTAGAGACTTGAAACTTTGCACAAAGGTCCCTTCTAGTATGTAGGTGCGTAATAAGAAAGGAAAAAAATTAAAGTTCAAGTGGGAGCAAGTTACCGCCAAAAATGACGCTATTTAGCGGGTCTTTTTGCAATTTTTTTCTGGGCAAACTAAAAGAGATAACGAAAAATGACCTAGAATAGACCCCCCCAAAATAGTATATAAGGACCCCATAAAAAATATAAAATTTGAAAATTTCCGGTTTCTCCCCGATTTATGGACGGTTACCACCACCAGAAGGTGGTTGAATTTCACCACCGGAATTGAGAAGTACCACTTCGGGATGATCGAGAAAGCTGAAATTTTATACGGTGATCCGCTGTGCAAAAAGTAATGTCTTTGACTAAAATATTGAATTTTCTAAATATAGTAGCCGTGTTCACCCTGGGCCCTGGGGTCGGTTCCACAAAAATCTAAAATTGAGAAGATTTAAAATTTTTTTGTTGAATTTCGTAACCGTAGCGAAGCACGGGAAAACAGCTAGTTTAAATATACACCCATTTGAATTTAAATTTAAGAATATTTTCTAGCGCAAACGAACGTAGTTAAAACGCTTGAATTGACAAAAAAAAAAATTAAGATTTTTTTTTTTTAATTTGGCTTAACGTCTCTTTAACATCTAATGGTCATTCAACACGGGGGTTTCACCCTCCATTCGCTGGAAACTTGCAAACCAGCTACCCACATTGACCTCACCAGCTTGGGTTGTGCCGAAAAAAGAGCCAACGATCGTGGTGTTCCCAAGCGGTCACCCATCCAAGTACTCACCACGCCCGACGTTGGTTAACTTCAGTGATCTGACGGGAACTGGTGTATTCAACGTGGTATGATCGTTGGCAAGAAGAAATATTAACCTGATAAGTTAATGTGAAGTGTATTCTTAATAGAACAGCTATACTTTAGCTCTATGGGTACAATGCAATTTCTTAATACTATAAGGAGTGTGAAATAATAAACACCATTGATTGAGCAGCGTTAATGGGAATATTCGCAATTAAGACTGATTGTTCTATTAGCTCTCAAACAACATCACTCAAAGTTTCAAATTGATTCATTGAAAACTGTTTATTTGAGCTTGATTTATGCTTAGTATGTTTAGGTGTATTTTAGTGTAACGCAAAAGAACATTATAGCCATAATTGATGGAATTTTTTACGGTCATCGTCCATCTTCATGAACATTATAGCCATAATTGATGGAATTTTTTACGGTCATCGTCCATCTTCATGAACATTTAATTTTGTCTACCAGACCCACTCAGTAAACCTGATTTCCCCAATGACTGAAGTGTAGTCTAATTTTAATGCCACGATTTTAATTTTAATCTCACGATTTTAATTTTGATCCCACGATTTTAGATTTAATCCCACGATTTTAATTTTAATCTAACGATTTTAATTTTAATCTAACGATTTTAATTTTAATCCCACGATTTTAATTTTAATCCCGCCATTTTAATTTTAATCCTTCGATTTTAATTTTGATCCCACGATTTTAATTTTAATCCCACGATTTTAATTTTAATTCCACGATTTTAATTTTAATTCCACGATTTTAATTTTAATCCCACGATTTTATTTAAAACGTCTGTTTCTCTGTTCGCTCCGCAATAACTTTCGAATGCCTCGTCCGATTTTGATGATTTTTGATATGTACACTGAATATATTGATTGTTGATAGCATTTGCCAAATTAACACTAAGGGGTATATATATTGCCACCGAGGGAAGGAAGACAGCTACATTAGGTGACGGCCCGTGTGAATACAGAAGGTTTGGTGTTAGGAAGGACAGCCTTTCAAAACCTCTGCTCTAAACCAATGATTATAGGTCATCAGCAAAAGGCGAGTTTCTACGCAGTTTCTATCAATACTGTCAACTGTCGGAAGCAGGCGAGGGCTGCCTTGCCAGGAAAGGGTTACAGCTAAAAAGAGTAGGCAAAGAACTAAAGGTTATGGCATGGTGGAATTAAGGAAGCCAACGACGACTCCAAATAGAATTGGGATAGGGTGAAGTTGAAGAAGAAGAAGAAGAAGTATATTATTTACGAAAATAGCATGAAACAGTTTGTGTAATATGCACACTGCAGTTGCCAGGCTCGACTTGGAACTTGGCCGGGCGCTCTACCGTGCGCCTAGATAAGAATTCTGATTGTTATGGACATTCATTATGTTCATAAATGTGCCCCTATTACGCCACCCCCACCTGATTTTACTATAGCCGATGCTTGCATTTGCTTCGTTTTATGCAAACTACTCAATATTTGCATTTGCTTCGTTTTATGCACACTACTCAGTATTTGGTAGCCCATTACGAATAGTTTGAAAAGTGGCCCGCAAGTTATCCTGTATATTATGTTATTCCCACAGACTTGTATTATTCAATATGAATTATTTATTTAAAATAAAAAAAATGTTAGATTACTGTGTGAGTTTCGAGTTGATTTTCTAGAATTCAGTAATAATAATTAACATTACAGTGGTGTGCCAATAATGATTACCTATTACACAACCTCAGTCTGAACATGAGTACACACTAGATCAGGGTCTGACGATGAATCATTCTATATGATACACAAAGAATGATAAACTAATTTTTGAATACATGCCGATGGCCGAGACGTCACAGGGGGAGATAAGCGTAATCACGTCCCGTCCCAACAGTGATGTCAAAACCTAAACATAAAGTATATATATTCATCATTAATCAAATAGAGAAGAATTGTAAGATATTATAAAAAACATAATTTTTGTCGTCACCAGAGTTTAGGGCACGTTGAATACATCAGTTCCCGTTGGATCACTGAAGTTAAGCAACGTCCAGCTAGGTAAAATGAGGGTGTCCACCTAGGCTCGCACCCATGTGATACTGGCTATTTTTTCTGCCCCACCCAGACTGGGTGAGGTCAATGTGGGTAGCTGGAGGGTAAAACCCCCGTCTCAAAAAACAACAACAACACAGCACATAGAATACAAAAAATGACAACCAGATGCAGCAAACCAAAAACAATAAAAAAGGGGTGATTGTGATATTTGATAAATCACGCTTGTACTTTTCACTGATATAAAATCTATCGGAAATGTAAGAACCCTCTATAATCCCAAATCAGAAAAAAGGAAGTGACCAGTGAAAAGTATGGAGTATGCAATACAAATATGGATGAATAACTTTGGTTTTGTATTTAAAAATCCACTGTTGGCACCGTTTTTAGGTACTTTTAGACAACCCTGTATGAAATCAAAAGCACTTAAAAAACCGCATCAACAATAATAAATGAACGCTTTTCTTTCTTTTTTTGAAAATTCGAAAAGTTTTCTTCGAACAACTTGCTGTTACTTAAAATGTGATCCACTCTGCAGAGGGGGAATTTAAAGTTTTTCTTAAAATATCACACGATGAAATACCAAAAACATTTTTGTTCTTGGTTTCAGTCAAACACTATAATCGTTTTAGGCTCTTGTCAACATCGATTCGACACTGAATTGAATCTTAAATAATATATCAAACACGTAAATAAACATTGCTAACCGTCATGTTGATGTTAAAAAAATGTAAAGTTCAAAATTTGGACTGACCTTGAATAAAGTAAAACTATAGGGATTGCTTTTTCTTGTATCCCTTTATTCAAATGACATACCCAGTATTTAAAAATATATATTTTTTTAATTTGGCTTAACGTCTCTTTAACATCTATTGGTCATTCAAAACGGGGGGTTTCACCCTCCACATTGACCTCAACCAAGCTTGCGTTGGGCCGGAAAAAAGCCAGCATCACGAGGGCGCGAACCCACGTGGACACCCATATGGTACAATGTTGCTTAACCTCAGTGATCTAACGGGAACTGGTGTATTCAACGTGCCATAGATGCTGGCATATTTAAAAATCTTTCTTGGAATTCACATTTAACGTATTGCTGTGTCCGTATCATGAAATGATACCATCATAATTGTGGCTAGTTATATATGACCCTTGAACCATGCGGTGTCTTCCGCACCACAGAATCCACAGTTGTTTGGGAGGTGAATAATATGTGACAGATAAACAAGTCCTTGTATTACCGGATTAAGTATCCTTTGACATCTTTGATGTGAGAACGTACCATTTTCAGAATACGATATGAAGATTAGATTATAGAAAATAACAGTTCCTGAATTTAAAATTATGGATAGGTTAAGAATCATGAAAATATGCAGGTACTAGCTATTGTACGTGTTTTACCATCTACTTTTCACCTTACAAAGAAAGTTTGAAATTGGTTGAAATTTTCGATGTCGAATTTTCAATGCAAAACACGTTATGAGGTCCCCAGAACTGAAGTTTCAGCCATTGGTCCGTGTGTATGTCTGTCGGTTTTCCAGTCTGTCTGTAAATATGAAAACAAGATAAATATCTCCTGCCTGAAAAGAAAAGAGTATTAAGTGCTGGCGACTGGAAATTTGGTTTGTATGTCACTTTTATTCCAAGAGCGAACCATGAACATGACCAGGGGAAAAACTTAAATATTTAAAAATTTCTACTTATATTGTATTCATGGGACAAACTATGACGAATCGAGGAGAAAGAGTCGAAATCAGTGGAATGAATTATTGCAAAATACAAGCTGAAAGGGGTATTTCTTTCTTTCTTACTCTTAATACTAGGTCTGTCCATGGACAAAAACGAGCGGAGCCATCCGTTGTTTCTCAAATTTTCGCTCACCAAAAGTATAAATTTTGATTATTCGAGTCATTTGAAATTTGATTTTTTAATTGCTCCTTTTTAAAACAAAGGTAGGTATTTTTGAGAATATCACACCTTTCTTGATTGCATGGTGCCCTTGAATAGCAGGCATTTTTAATGCGAAGAATCAAAAACGCGGATATCTTGCAAAAATATTTAGCTTTAGTTATGTTATAAGAATTTCTTATTAATTTTGTAGCGACTACAATTTAGGTATGTTGCGTGGTAGACTTTGTCATACGAGTTTTATCGACCAACTCAGCAGATCTAGGTATAGGAAAATAATGAAAGATGAAAGAAACGCCATGCAACGTATCTTTCACACAATAATATATAAAATTCTATCAGCTTCGGGCATTTTCTCTGTCTTTACGGTTAATCCGACACTGACTCCTAGCAGTAATACAAATATTACAGCGACTTTACCATTGTGTAATCTTTGTCAGCCATGCCGTCCAAGCGAATAATGGCTATTATGATATAATATTATGTTTGTATTTGTGTTACTTTATGAATGAATGGGAAATTGAAATGTAGATCAATAATAAAGAAGTTCGCGCAAGACACCAGATGTGCCATGATACGCTTCATAAAATATTGTGCATAGTTAGGAGAATGCGTTTGTTAGTGCCGAGAAACGTTTGAACAAAAAACATTAAATTTTTGAAGTTATATTTGTTTCGGCGCGTTATGAAAAAATAATGAGAGGAAATTTTAAGATGCGCGCGCACCTGTAACAAAAAATTATCACCGCATCAGTGTAACACAAAATTAACACAGATGAAGTTAGTTATGAAAAAATGATGGAGTTAGTTATGAAAAACTGATGAGAATTTAAATATTTATTTTCCCATTCTATATTCACTGAACATCGTGGCTTAGTGGCAAGGCCCTTGTTTCATAGTTGATAGGTTCTGAGTTCTCTCCCGGGTGGGGTGATACGTTTTTTTGAAATATTATTAAATTTTTAAACAGAAGTAGGTATAACTCCTCAAATCCTTACGCTCGTACATAAGTACACGCACCCATTTTTTAAAGCATGAATAAATGCAGGAGAATTAAATACTTAAAAAAATAACTAGTACCTACTTCTGTCAACTGTGGATCTCACTCGAGACTTATCGTGATACAAAAATAAAAGTTCAGGTGAGTGGATTTGACTGCTAGGCCCGTATCCAGAATTTTATTTCGGGGAGTGGGGGGTATGTGACGGGAGTTTGACCATATTTGGATTATACGATTATATGATGTTAAAATAGCAAATTATCAATGTTAAGTACCTATACTGATTTTCAAAAATTTCGGGTGGTGGGTGGGTTGAACCCTTAAAACCCTGTCCTGGATACGATCATACTAAGGATATAAAGACTCTCACTAAAGTCACATGCTTTATTTTTACTCATGCATAATGGTACCTAGATGTTATTTCTAATTTTGTGACGAAAATATTTTTCAGTGTAATTTATAAATTTTTTTAATACATGCTAATACAAAATCATTGTACGATCTTTGAATGTTCACGTACCCAATCGCGCTAAATATTTTGGTAAAAACTATATATTAATGGTTCTATGAAATGTAGACTTCACTCTTTTTAGCTGATTTCGGGTGGACCCACAGTGCCCAATAATCAATTAATTCTATGAATATAAAATATTAATGTCCATAACAAATTTCATCAAAATCGAAAAAGGTGTTTGAGAAATATCGTGGTGTAAAACATGACCTTAACTTAAATCGTGCGGGAAATATTACGCGTCAGTTAGACTAACTACTATCTTCGAAAGCGTATCTTGGGTAGGAGTCACAAAAGTAAAGTAAAACAAAGCAAAGCAAATCCATGCGATTTCCATTGCCAAACACAATTAATTTTACTCATTTTATTTTTACACAATTCTTAAATCTAATTTGTTTAAAAGTAACATTATTTTATTTTTAATTATTTTGTTCGTCGTATCACTCGTATCGGTGGTGGTGAACAAACAGAAATTGAATTGAATTTATGGATCCGTGATCCGTCAATCAGTTGATCCTAAACTTTTCATGTGGGTTAATCTATCAAAGAATATTTCGCGGAAGAAGCAGAGAAAAATACGCTAATAAAAGGTAATAATGTTTTCTTTATTTCTTCGGCAAAAAAAAAAAAAAAAAAAAAAAAAAAAAAAAAAAAAAAAAAAAAAAAAAAA